>OY986437.1:71524938-72044938 GCA_963920525.1 Dichetophora obliterata | reverse complement strand
AAAGGCGGAAGCGATTGAAAGTATTGTCCAAAGATTTAAGCAATCAAAGAGGATGCGTTACGATACAAAAAATGGAAGTGGTTTTTCTCTGCATTAATATAATCAAAAAATCTGGGAAGTGTGCACGGTATTTTTCTACCTTTGTTGCCATTCATCATGTTTTTTGCCATTTTTTCAAAATTCAAATAGCGATCAGCTATCAGTACTCTCACAATATAAATTTAAATTTTTTTTTTATTTGTTATGAAGGTTTAAAAAATTTTCAGTATCATTTTATTTTTCAGTCGCGGTAGACTTTTTGGTGGAAATGCCCAATACCAATATAAATTAAAGTTTCTATATACAGTACAGTCTCGATAATCCGGACAAATAAAGTTTTGGCATATGTCCGTTTAACTGATTTTGTCCGGAATACAGAATGCTGAATAAATACTGAAGCCATTATATGTACATACAATTTTTATTTGAGCTTTATTCGTTCAATCGCTTTTATTAAATCAGTTTTGTAAAGAAATAATAAGAACATAAGTAATAAATAATAATAAATTAACATTGTTTCACAAAATTTTTTTACATAAATGTATACTTATACATATGTGATTATGAAATAATGTATATCTACATATAATAAATATAGCGCCATTACAAAACGCACTGCAATAATTCATTGATTATTTAGTTTTCGGATTAAAAAAAGTTGTTAATTAATTTTTGAACACACCTTTGTGAATGCAACCGTTCAGCCGTGTTTTTAAAAATGTTCAAAAGCAAAATAATTGACAGGCTCTCATTTATCTGCTGTGCACACTGAATGGCCCTATCAAACAGTAGAATTGCTTCAATATTTGTAACGTGCTGAGAAGTTGAGTCGTCGATTTCTTCTCTTCATCTTCTTTTTGTTTCTCAATAATTGACTGTATGATTTCTTGATCCGAATATTCATTTGCAACCTCATTTCCATCAGTTGCCCATGCAATGATGTCTTGAGATCTGACTTCAATACCTTCTGGAACTAGTTGGCCTATAATATTACGAATAGCATTTAAATCCGAACAAGTCGTCCCATCATTGTTGCAGTTCTGCAAGCGGTACAAGACCATCGTCATCCCATTCATCAGAAGATTGTGACCACAAATTCGGCCAACTTTTTTCCAAATTTTTGTTAGTAATGTCATCCCAAGCTGAATTCAAAAGGCAAACGGCATTAAACAAATTAAAATTTTTTTAAGATTTCAGAAACATTTCTATTATCTTATTGAAGAATATGTTTCAATAAGGCCTTTCTGTACGAAACTTTTATATTTTGGATATATTTTGGATTCTGATTCATTGGTTGGATAACTGCAGTACAATTTGGTGGTAGGAACACTACTCTGAAATTTGGATCAAAATTTATATCCTCTTCTTTGGAGTGGGATGGAGCATTGTCTACTAACAAAAATGCCTTAAGAGCTTACTTTTTGCTTCCAAAAACTTTTTGACATGCGGAATAAAATAATTTTTAAACCAGTCTATAAATAGAAATGTTGACATCCAGCCTTTTTTGAAGCCTTATATATAAAAGGGAGATTATGATTTTTGAAAGAACAAGGATTAGCTGATTTTCCAATTATTAGGAACGGCAATTTGTGAGATCCTTTGGCATTGGAGCAAGGCATGAATGTGAAACGATCTTTTGATATTTTTCTGCTTGGAAGAACTTGCCAAAATATTGCAGACTCATCTGCATTGTATATTTGTTCTTCATCGAGTCCCATCTCTTCAATAATTTTATGAATTTGTGAATTTTATGAAATTTAATAGATAATTTGTCACCGCAAACTTTAAGACGTCGAATTCCATGTCGCTTTTTAAATTTATCAAGCCAACCTGCGCTTGCTAAAAAATCGTCCCTTTTTGTTGTTTCTTTATAAAAAAAATGTTGCTTTCATTTGCAGCATATCTGATGACACGGGCAAATGATATTTTCTTTGCTGCAAAAACCACACTATCAAAGCTTCTTCTACTTGTGGATGCTCGCCTTGCCTGATATTTTTCCTTTTTCCTGAAAAAAATTATGTTCAATCATTTTGCTTTTTCTTTGATTAAATATCAGTTTACCTGATCCTTGGAATGTTTTTGACACATATTTTCGAATTTTGTCTTTACTTATCTTTATATCAAAAATTGTTGATTTTGATAATTTGAACTTTTCAGCTGCACATCTAATTGATTTTCAAGTTTCAATAAAATCTAAAACTTTACACTTCTCAGAAAGATTTATCGTTTTATGTTGCCTTTTGGTCGTTGGCATTTTAAGAATGTTTTAGTTTCAACATGCACTTTATTTTCAATTGAAAGCCAAACTTGACCAAAATATAAACAACGTGCAAGTAAAAATTCACGACGTAGACTGAATGACAATATGAATGTAATTATGTACATACATAAGTTTTGTTCTCAAAAAAAGTCCCGTTAACTTAACGAAATACATTTGAAAATAACGTCGAGTCGATATCCAGAGTGACAGAGAGACAAATTGTAAACCAAACATGCTCGAATTTTGTTCTGTCCGAACTATAGAGGTGAAATATTAAAAATGTCCGAACTGTAGAGATGTCCGTATTACTGGGAGGTCCAGATAAGCGAGACTGTACTGTATATTAAAGAAAACCTAAAATAAGAAGTAAACTACTGAACAGACACAAGAAATAAGTTATTTCCAATTTTATTGCTCCCAAAATGCTCTTCAGCTTTACCCTAAAACTGTTTTATTTTATTTTTTTTTCTCCATTTTATTAGCATTCCGTGGAGTTGAGATATTCATCGCAATGTAGTCAAGGACATGGATAGAGAAAATTAAATGTTGGCAAACCAACAAACGTTAAGTCCTTACCCATGCCACCATTTTATTCTTTTTACACTCCCCCAACCTAACGTTAAAAAAGGAATAAAGCTATGGATATACATAAGAAACACTTGGTTAACCGCTGGCAACATAAGTTAACCTAAAGCGACATTCATTCCACATAAGTTGTCAAAAGTCAAACCAACAAATGAAATTCGCACTCTGCCGGCAGCAGAAGCAATTGCTGCAACACCGACAACAACAAAAATAGCAACAACAACAACTTCAACTTGAACAACAATTGTGTGTCACAGTGCACTTAAGCTCATGGATGTTCAGCGAAGCGCATTTAATGCCAACACAAAAATAACCACAATAGCAACAAAAACACTAGCAGCAGCAAGCGCAGCAACTGCAACACATTGCAAAATAAATGTGAGGGTGCGTGCAACAGACGTGTTGCTGTTGTTGTTGTTGCCACCACAGCGATGAATGTATTAAAATGATAAAAAAATTATTAAGTGAAATACGATTGACAATCTTCCCAACCAAGCAACCAACCAACATCAGCATAAAACATTCCAGCAACAATGACAACAAAAACTACTATAACAAACAGAGCAACAACTATGGTAGTTGCACGCGTAACATCTGTCGTTATGCGTTGCACAAACAACAGACACCGAACAGCAGTATAAAGCAGCGACGCAACGTTAACAAAAGCAGCAACAGCTTGTTTCTCTTCCTTTGTTGATAAAAGAGATTCGCAAAGAGAGCAATAGAGAGAGCTAATAAGTTTAGTTGGAGCGAAAAAAATATACCCCAATTTCTACTACCTTTTTCTGTCGGCTGGACTTTGAAGTCCCAATTCGAATAGAAAGCAAACATTTGGAGAATTTTAAAAATATAAATCTAATGCTTGTGTCTAAAAATTTAATTTTTCTGATATATACGTCACTACTTTTATCTTTAAACACATTATTATCAAAACTACATTATTAATGCAGACTTTTGTATCTTTTTTGTTCTTATTTTTCTACAAAATGACTCTTTAGTTTTTTATTGCATAAAAATTGTAATTTGAACATGCCAAATGAGAGATACAAAATTTAGAATTTTTTTCAAAGCAAAAAAAAAAAACGAATAGGACATTTGAGCCCTTTAAAAGCTTTTGACCAAGCTTCTATTGCTAAATTGTGTTGTGCGTGTTATTAAATGTTTGAACACAATCGATCGAAAACTTTACCTGCTAGTTTTATGTCGTCTACGAACGGCTTATATTCTCAAGAAGCTGCTTTGATGGCAGCTGATGGCAGTTTTTACTCTCTCAGGTTTGCCATTGTATGCAGAGAGAAACATTCTGTTTGAGCTGGGGATCAAGCTCGGGCAACTGCGGTTCTTTAGCACTCTATCCGTTAGACAACGGTCACCACAATCTGCCATTTTTAAAATGTTTATGCCATAGACAGGAATAGGTAGCAGTCACTCGGCGCCAGAGCCGGATTATAAGGTGGTTGCATAATAACCTCCCAACCAAGCTCACAGAGTTTTTGGCGAGTCACTATCGATGTTTTAGCCTGGCGTTCTCTTGATTAAACACATTTACTCTCCTATTGGCCAATAGCTGGCCACTTCTTGTCGATTTCTTCCTTCAGAAGGTCAATTGGACCGAACTAAGAGTTTGGCCACCGTTTGCGTCGTCTTACCGCGAATTGATCACGACCTTTTTCGCTTGACGTTTTAGTAAGCGACCCACTTTTCATCACCAGTCACCATACGCTTCAGAAATGGGTCGATTTTGTTGCGATTCAGCAGCGATTGCAGATGGAAATTTGGGTCATGAGGTTTCTGCGTTGGCACCCATACATCAATCTTTTTTTGTACCCAGCCTTATTAAAGTGGTTTCAAACGAATTTTCGTACAATTTTTAGTATCTGGAAAGTCAAAACAGTGCTTACATGACGGTCGGACTAGACAATTAAAATGATTTTATCGAATTCACCTTCCAGAACGTGGTGCATCTTTGATATCTAAATCACCGAAACGGAATCGACGACGCCAAAATTGTGCATGATTGCCTGTTACAGTATCAGAACCATAAACACAATTTACATTTTCAGTCACAATTCACATTTTCAGTATCAAAGAAAAACTGTAAAAGATGGCGTATTTTCTCTTTGCTGGTGTCCAACTTTAACGCGCTCTCAAACAAAACTGAGCCAAGCCATGGCAGAATAACCAGGTAGATGCACTAGAAATACGCTCTTTTCGACAACAAAACAATAACAAAGGTGTAATTATAATGTCAAAATGAGTTGATTTGAAAATGTATCAATTTTGACTTTCTTATTTATTCAGGTATGGCAATGGCTTTTCTGGGCTGCCTATAACTTCCTCCCGTCGCTATAATTCAAAAACAAGTCATCCATTGTTAGCTTCCATTCCAGCACGATAAAAATAGCAAACAATCGTCGATTTCATTAAATACATTTTATGTTTTCCAACAGCAATTTCACTTTTCAAAATATATTTTGACAGCTAAAAGCAGCCGTATATAGCTACACAAATAAATTGGTTACTGAACTATCGAAATAAGTAGTCGAATGAGAAGTTTATTCAAAGTAAACTTTCATTTGCTTTATTTAAGGCCAAACTACAATTAATTATGTATTATATCTTAAAACACGGCTCATTTCATGAAATTTTTAAGATTTTTGTTTAGTTTTTTTACATGTTCATACATAAGATCTGGGTACCCAATTGATTTGTACGGTTACAAGAAAATTATACATCCCTGTGGCTGAACGAATAAACATAAAATGTCAATAGTGACATTATAGTTACGCCAATGTTTTGCTCTCTCGTTTTTTGCTCTCCAAATTGCATCTACCTGGTTATTCTGACATGAGTCAAGCTTGTGATTGCAATTATAAGCTTGACTCATAGCAGTATAACGTCTGAGAAGCTTTTCAGTACGAAATTTTTATAACGCCATCTAGCGTTTCCACTTTTACAACGCGAAATATGGATTGCTAACGCCATCTATGGGAAACTAATACATTTCTTTTACACCTGATATTTTTTAGTTTAATCCTTTCAGTAGATTTGCCCAATATATTAGGCACGTCAGAAAGTAATTTTTATTTTTATTGTACAACGCTTTTTGTTTGAATAAAATCGTTTGGTTCTATCAAAAAAAGATGAAGCAACATGATAAAAATAAATTTAGAGATGTATTTGACATTAAAGTCAGTTGGATATTCGATTTTGTGGCGAAGAAAAGCAAATAAATTTTTTTTGGCTAATTTCTTGCCGACTTTTAGGAGTATAATGTAAAAACCAAGTAATGCAAATTCAAACAAAAAGAATTTAGGGAATTTTTGAAAATTTCTTGAAATTTTTCTTAGAAAATCCTTTTTTTGAGCATGCTTTTTTAATTGTTTTTATTAACTTGTCATTGAAGAAAAAAGTGTTGATTATTTACTTTTTCTAATTGTTGTGTTAATTTGTGTTTAAAACTATTTGTTTCTGTTTAAAAAAAAATATTTAAAAAATGTCAAGCCATTCTGTCTGTGTGGTGTGCAGAGTGTGCTACGAAAAGTCGTTCATACGACTTTTTTCAGCACCACGGAACCCACTCAAATGTCAACAGTGGGGTGAATTCGGGAGACAGTTCCAAGGTCTGTGAAAAACATTTTAAGCAGGCAGATTTTATAAATGCAAGTGAAGACCCACTTGCTAGTTAGGTAGATGACTTGATGTCATCTAAATGACATGACCGAAATGCAAAGGGTAAAGCAAAATTGCAACCAAAGTATTTGTTGCTCATATAGTGCGAAATGTTGATTTTCGAATTTTGCATCAAACTATGTAAAAAAAAAATAATTTTTAATAATAAACATATTAATTACTGTAGGGGTAATAAAATTTTATATTTGCAAATATTTTCTTTCAAACAATTCCAAAATCTTGAAAACAAATGTAAATGAGTTGTGCCATTAAAAAATAAAATGACCCTTTTTGTGTGTTTAGCACAGAAGCAACATTGGTTATTGTCGTTTCCTCTGTTTGACATTGTATTCCTATGACTTATAGTGACTGACAATATACCTTGGCTAATTTTAAAAGAAAAAAAATCAACCGAACAAAAATCAAATTTGTGTTTTTTATCTTTTTATGGCTTAAATAATAATAATATTAGATTGGTTTGAGAAACAAAGATATAAAGGGTAGAAAAACCTTTCGTGCCGAACAGGAGCAAAACAATTTTTTCTTTGTACAAGATTGCAAAATGTAAGTAGCGCTTGAAAAACTCAAAGGCATGTTATAAGGACCTAAATGAAAGGAATATAACCTTAAAAAATTATTTTGTTCTTAGTTTAGCCTAGCCATTGAAAGGGTTACCGTCTTTTTTTAATTTAGGCATTGTGAAGGTCGCAATCAATGTAGCAGTGGGGCAAGTGTTTTTTTGTCGCAGTAGAGATACCAGTATCAATGAGAATACTGAAGATTTTAATTTGAAAAAATGTGTACGCTATCTTGAAATATCTTCTTAATATATAAAAATGTTAGTGCGTATGTATGTACGACTCTCATAGCTGAGCCACTGAAGCTCTCCACCTTATATAAGGTGGAGGTTAGGGTGCAGAGTTGGTGACCAAAACTGTCAAAATGAAGTTGACATTTCATACAAAATCTGCAACCAATGAGAATGCAATATGAAAGTAAAAATTGGCAAAAATACCAAAATGGCTGAGTTTGACAGTTATGTTCACTAAGAAAGAGAACACATTCAGCCCTAACACTACCTTGTCTAGTTCTACTATGCTCATATTCACACAATATGTTTGTGTGGTGCAAGGCTCATTTAAAAGGTTGTGGCACTTGACAGCGAGCTCGGTCGAACTGTCAGAATGGATGAAAATAAATCAAGAAAATGAATGCATAGAACAAAGAAAAGCACAGTTGACAGTCCAAGCAAAGGCGGAAAAAGAGCCCATTTCTCTCAAGTGCCATAACCTTATAAATGAACCTTGGTGTGGTGCTTCTGGTTGTTTTTATATGTGTTAGACTCTCCCCCTCTAGGCGGCGCTGGAGTCGGTTTTTTCGAAAACTATTTTTTGGGCCAATCTGGCTAAACTCACTTCATATAATATTTAAATGAAAACAAAGTCTTTGGACCGATATTAGATCAAAATATGGAACCGAAAGGGGGCCTGGGGTGAAGATATTTACGAAAATTTCTTATTTATATATACATAAAATCGTTGGTGTGCCTGCTTGTGATCTCATTACTTCTGACCTACTGTGCCAAATGAGGTCGTATTTGGACAATATATTTGTTTCGACCAGACGATGATTAATGCCTATTCGATAGGTGACACTGTTGTCAATTTAATTAATATTTACACAACATTACATATAAAACTTTAGCCGTATTTAAAGAAGACAGCAAGGAGCAAATTAACGTCTGTCAGGCTATCTAGTATGTAATAAAGGCCTGAAAATTTTAAAAATCGCCGCAAGAATATTCTATTAAACATTTTCCGAAAACTACCTATTTTCACGGTTACACTAGTGGTGTCCCTTTAATATTTTGATTTAAACATAAATGGACTAAGGTCACTTTAAAAACAATCGCCTTATATAATATAGTGTTAAAAGATAAACAAAACTTAAAATAAAAATGTGCAACACAACTTCTTACACGCAGCTTACTACTTCTAACATCTTTATGAAATTTATATTTAGCTCCAATGTGACCTACGTAAAAAAATCTGAGAAAAAATTCTGAGACATTTTGCATTTTAGTCCTCAAATACCTCCATACTTGCCTGAGCCCCTTGAATCACTTGGAGCTAATCTACTACCTTTTGCGAGTAAGTTTTTTACATTCGCCACAAATCAACACCGGCGCTCAACTCGCTCAAATTCTAAGGTGTAATTTATTCTCCTACCCTCTGGCATACTGAGAAATAAAGCAACTCTCTTGAATGACAACCTGTTTGTGCGACGCTTCTGCGCTGCTCTTAAGCACAATGTTAACAACGACAGCGCAGCAACAGAACAGGTCGTTAGTATAAAAGAAGGAAAAGACTACGCGGCGACTTTAGTCTTACGCCGACAGTTGATTTGTGTGCATATCGTAGTTACTGTTGAGTACACAACAAAAAAAGGATTAAAACCCAACATCTGTTCTAAAGCCAAGAGCAGTAAAAAATAAGTTAACGAAGTGTTGAAATATCTGCATTTTAATTTAAAAGCAGATAAAAGTAAAAGATTCGTGTGTAAAATCAAGACATAAAAAGTGCAAGACGTGACACATATTAAAATAAGAAAAACTTTGTTATTTAACGATGCAGCTTCAACATTTTTAATGAGCGCGCCATAAAGCTCGCTACACCATTTGTTGTAAATTTATAATTTATTTTTGGTTTTGCTGTTTCACAACTTTTCGCCGATAACGCAGTTTGCTTTTTTTAAAAGCCGATTAACGCAAAAAACAAGTTGATTTAAAAAAAAAAAGTTACAAAAAAAAAACATGTCAACCTTAGACACGCTTCACCAACGTAGCGCGACGATGTTGGTAATTATAACATTATTATTAATCCTTGCGTGCTCAATGCAAGGATCAGCAAACGCGAACGCGATAAACGATGTCAACAATATGCTGCGCGACAGCAGCACTGCCGGTAACAACAACAACAACCATGACGCTATTGTTGGCTTAATAATGTCGTCGACAACAGCTGCGGCTGGAAGCTATGTTCACGCTGGTGCGGCGGAAGCGCGCGTGAGAAGCAACAATTACAATAATAATAATAATGATAATGAAAATGAAAATAATAATAATTATGCAAATAACGATGGTGATGGTGACGACGACAATGTTGTTGGTGATGATGGTGAATTCAGTGTTAACGGTGAAAACGTAATTGACAACGAATCGAGCATTGAATCGGGTGAAATGCTGCGCTTCGTCGACGACGATAACGACAAAGTGCAGCAGCGTGGAGTGGAGGCGACAGGCGACAGCACCGAAATGTTGCCATTAAATGATCAAGTGCGTCTTTTGACCAAACAATTGAACGCCTTGATGATGCGGCGTCGTGAGGATTACGAATTGTTGGAACGTAATTTACGCAAATCCTTAAGGATTACAACAAGTGCTACGGCAACCACAGCTGCAGATGCGGATGTGCGCAACGAATTGGTTCAATTAAGGTGGGTACCGACAACGATGATTGTCTTTCCTGCATTTGGTTAGTTGTTGTCTTTGCTGTACTTGTTGTTGTTGGTATATTTATTGATTTTGTTGTTAATGTCGTTGTGTAGGTGTGGAGCTAAGCTTTCTCGGTTGTGGTTTGACAGGATTTGTCAGGATATCGAAGCACAATTTAAATGTTAACGAGTCGTTGGTTGCCTGGTCGGTCGGTTACTTGCTTAGCCGTTTGTTCGTTGTTGGCTTGACTCAAATCTACTTGTGGTTCACGTCAGGCTGATTGATTTTTAATTATGCCACACCAACTGCTGGGAAATCGAACAAATGGGCCAGCAATGATAACCAAGGGGATCGTCAAGAAACTTGTCAAGTAATTAGAATCAGAATAGAGTTGGGGAAACTCTGAAAGTTATAATTTTTAATACGGCTCATTAATAAAAAAAATCTTTTGAAATCTCACCCAAACATCAACCACTAATTTTGACATAAGTTTTGAACAGGGCACTAAGGGGTATGTAATCGATTTAAGCGGCCAAAATTTAAATTTATCAATCACCGATTAAAAAAAAAGTACGTTGTTAAATAGAGTAAGAACGATGGACAATAAATATTTTTCACTTTGCCTTACACAAAAAATTAGAACAGCTCTCTAAAATTGGTCATTTTCAGTTGAATTTTTGTTAAAACTGCTAGCTGTATTTAAAAGCTCATATTTTTTTCCACATTTTTTAAAAACAAAATATACAGTGCAATTGCGGTTTAGGGAACCCCGGGTTGAGAGAACTACTCGGTCGAGGGACGTAATTTTTTCCATTGACTACTCTGTAGATGGAACTCTACAATTTTGTTAGTACTGAGTTAAGGGAACACTGGCAAAAATAGAAAAGAACGTGATGCAAGTCTATGAGCCGTTTTATTCACTTTTTATAATTCGAGCAACTTCGAGTTAACTTTTTGTACAACTTGCGAAGTTAAAAATTTTAATTTCTCAAGTTAAAATTTAATTTCATTCAGTTCAAGTTGAAATTTTATATGTTGAAGTTAAGTCAAGTTATAAATACTTAAGTTATAAAACATCCCAGGGAATTTTTTGATATTTGATGGGAAATGAGAAAAGAAATGACTTTATATACAGAAATTATAACTTATGAAATGGAAATTTGTTGATGTTGAAGGCAACACAATGTCAAAAAAAATATTTTGTTATTAAAATATATGTGTGCAGAATAAAAACAAAGATTGTGAGCTTTAGATCAAGTGAGTTTTCAAGAAGGCAACAACAACTCTGTATAGAGTCAATCACTTAGCTGACTAGACAGTCTGTTTCGGAAATCGCTACATATTCCTCTTCAGTAGTCTTTGAGTGATTAAGCTGTGATCAACTCACTGTTTAAACTAGCACATGAATGTGCAGTTCCTCTAATTCATTCTCATGAATTGTATGGCTGCTAATCATATGACACTTTAAAGCAGTAGGCCATTTTAGATCACCGCCGTCAACTCTATCAAGGGTTGCCATCTGTTCTAGTTGCTTCTTCATTTATTTCAATATTCATTGGTGTTCGATTGTTGGCTAAAATGGCTTACTGCTTTGAAGTGTCATATGATTAGCAGCCATACAATTCATGAGAATGAATTAGAGGATCTACACATTCATATGCTAGCTTAAACAGTGAGTTGATCACAGCTTAATTACTCAAAGACTACTGATGAGGAATATGTAGCGATTTCCGAAACAGACTGTCTAGTCAGCTAAGTGATTGACTCTATACAGAGTTGTTGTTGTTGTTGTTGTCTTCTTGAAAACTCACTTGATCTTAAGCTCATAATCTTAATTCATGTAATTATTCAATAGATCATAAAAACTCATTAATTAAAAACAAAGTGATTTACAAATTATGAGGGGTTTTCAGTTGACGGTGTTTCGAATTAAGATATGTTTTAATTAACTTCGTTAAATAACGAAGCATGCTTTACATGTAATTTAATAAAAATATTTTTTAAAGATATGCGCTTTCATTAATATTTTTAATTAGCTTGTGTTGGGCGTGTTTGATATTTTAAGTTCTTATTTAAAACATTATACAGTTTTTTGACAATCGAAATAAATGGTGTTTAGAATTTTGTTTTTGTATTTTGATAACAGAAGTGGAAAAATTCGAGTCCTTCAAAATATGGTCGACGGTTAATCTGAGTTAATCGGCAAGACCAATTTTTAATTAGTTTTGTTTTATTTCGTTTATTAACATAAGCATTATATTTTTTTTAAGAAATCGACTATGGCGTCTTCTAGCATATAAACACAAAACCAATATTACAAAAATAGTTTCTTTATGTTGACTTCTAAGTAAATTATGTTGAAATAAACCTGATTGTGATATATAATAAAATAGCTAGAAAATAAATAGTTAACAATTTAAATTTTTTCCGCTTGAGGATCTAGAAACCTACTTTAAGCGCAATCTTTAAACGCATATTTTTGGCACATTTGCTCTTTGCAATTTGACATAGCTCTTTTTTTAGAAAACTGTTTTTAACCGTTTTTTTTTTTATTTATAACAGAATAATTTGATTTTTTTTAAAAGTGGTCTAAAATGTATTGTGTTATTTTACGTTTCTCTTCGTCAAACTAATATTTACTAAATCAAACGAAAAAAGTTCAATTTTTGACTTAAGTAGAGGTTTGTGGCTTGCAGGCTGCACGAGTATTTGCACCTGCTCTGTTGAAATCCTTTCAATAATGAAAATTCAGTCAGTAGAATACCTTAATTTACTCTCTATGCACTACTACTTCTTGAAAATCTAATGACCACCAAACTGAAATTGGCAAGCTTCATATTCCCTTCAACAATCGACTCCACGTTGTGAACTAATGCAAAAATGTAGGTACCGACTACTCATAATTGTGCACATAATAACAGCACTTTCATATTACTACACATCGAAGTTTCTTTTGGCCAACTAATGATTGTTATCTTTGGAGCTGACATCGATCAGCGGAAATTAAATTACGGATATAAAGTGCAATTCCAAGCCCTTGCAAGGACTTTGATCGATCCTCTTTTGATTGTGTTCTGCGTGTTGTTAAATGTTTGAACACAAAGGATCAAGAACTAGATCAACAAGTAATGCTGACTCTGAACAGCTCGTGTTCTTAAGAAGCTTTACTTTGCAGTTATTACTCTCTGAGGTTTATTTTATAATAATTATTAATTAAATACAATAAACATTCTGTGTCAGAAGTGAATTAAACACCTGCCACCACGGTTCTTAGCATACCGCATTTTTAACAGTTAGCGGAACATAAATCTTTAATATTGTGCATAAGAAAGTTTTGAACTGTATCAAATGTTTTTATAGTAAACATTTTTTTGTCACAGCACAAATGTGTGAAAACTTGTGAATGAAGCAAAAATCACAAGTTACATCAAATATCCCAAGTTGACAAAAGTTATCAAACGAAAGTTATATCAAATCTTCAATATGTCAAAATATTTTTGAATTTTGAATACAGTGAATAAAATGGAATAACTTTTGAAATCGAATAAATTCCAAAGTTATTCCAACTTCTAAAGTTAAAAAAGTGAATAAAACGGCCCTATATATATTTGAATATTTTACATGTTTAAGTACATTTGTATATTTTAAATATATGTTTTGTAGTTGTCCCGTAACTGTCTTTTCGTTTTCGCTTGAAATAGAAGAACGCAGCTGTGTAAAGTTTTTATATGTACCAAATCAGTTGATTTTTAAAGTTTGTCGTGTGCGTTTGGATAAAAACAAAAACAAAACAAATACAAACATTTTGGAAAAACTTGTAAAAGGTCATGGATGTATGCAATTATGTCAAGAGTATAAAGTCTCTAAGTCAATCACAACACTACCACCACAAAAAAAGGCTAGAACTTTAAAAGCAGTATCCAAATGGAAAAACTTTATAGGTGGCTCATTTCTCAAAGGACTTAGCATTTGCTTATAGAACGTATTTTTCAGCATTTGCATTTGCCAGCTTAGAACAAAAGCGAAGCAGCTACACGAAAATTTTCAGATCAAGCAGCGGGTTCAATACAAGTTTCGGCTGGCTCAATGATTTTAAAAATAGATTTGACATAGATTTTTGCATAAAAATTCTGTGGTGAAAAAGTATCATCTAACCTCGAAGGAGTCCCAGTAGTTTAAATTAAATTTATGAATATAAGGGCTAAGCTGAAGTTATGCGATAATAAAATTTACAATGCGGATGAAACTGGTTTATTTTGGAAACTGTGATCCAATAAGACTTAAGTCAGTTCTGTTGAAAAAATGTTCCTGGTTTGATTTGTGGCGTGCACAAATGCAATTGGATTTCAGAAATTAAAACTTACCAAAGCTAGTAAAAAAAAACACGTTAATTTTAAAAATTTTAACTACCAGGAGCCCTATTCTCTAACTGTGAGTTTTAAAGTGTACACTTATCCTGACTGAACTCACCGACTGCAAACTAGCTTTATTTATTTAGAAAATCGAAAAATTGAGTACAAATAAGAAACTAAGTTCTTTTACAGTACAATGAAAAATAAATTCTAACAATATTGAATTAATTAGAGATAACAACAAATTATTTTTTTCTTAAGCTTAGTAAAACATAAATAGTGAACATCAGTAATAAAACATGAAAAAAATAGTAAAATCCATTTTATTAGCTTAAGAATACTAAGTAAGAAATAATAAATTTTAGAGAATAAAAATAAGATAAGATTAAGTAGTAGAAAAGTGAGAAAAAATTGATTGCCTAAAAGTTTCCCTCCTCGAGATTTCTCTTATTCTACGAGGCAATGCATTCCACAGTCTTACAGCATTAATGAAAAAGAGATTTGAACTGATTAGAGAGCTATGTCTGGGGATAATTAGTAAGTTACATCTCCTAGATAAGCTAAATTGCAGTTTTTCGTAGAGATAATGAGGTGTTTTAGTGTGAATGATTTTATGGATGTAAATACAATTTCTAGCGTGGAAATAATCATTCAAACTACAACCAAGTATTGCATTTCTAAAGCTAGAAAGATGGTCAAACTTGTTTAACCCATACACAAAACGTGTGGCATAATTAAAAGCAACATTAAGTTTCAGCAGAGACGATGAATCAAGTTTACTGTAAACTATATCAGAGTATGTTATGACGGGCATGATAAGTTGCTGGACTAGTAATTTTTTTAATTCAATAGTGCATAAGTTGGCGGACATTCTCAAGTTACGTAGGATATAATAAACTTTTTGGACAACATTATTAACATGATCAGTACAAGAAAGGAACGAATTCATACAAAAACCAAGGTTTACAATTTTCGTAACATTATTAAGCTTGTTTGTACCAATATATAATTCAGGAACAGCATTTAACATAGTTTTATTTTTACATATTGGTAGAACATACGATTTAGCAGCATTTAATTGAAGACCATTACAACAAGCCCATTGATGTATGTTACTAAGATCTTCATTCAATCTACCAGAGAATTCATTCAAGCATTCAATTCTACCAGAGAGATAAAGTTGGATATCGTCTGCATAGGCATGAAGAGAAGCATGTTTGCAGACAGAAAAGATGTCATTAATAAAAATTGAGAAAAGAAGCGGACCTAGAATCGAGCCTTGTGGAACACCGCTTAAGACGAGCTTATGGTGGGAAAAGTTGTGGCCAACTTTCACTCTTTGAGATCTATTTGACAAATAACTGGAGATTAAGTTAACTGCACTAAAAGAAAACCCAAACATATACCTAAGTTTTTGGCATAGAAATGAGTGATTAACTTTGTCAAAAGCCTTAGAAAAATCAAGTAGGCAAAGTAAGGACAATAACACTGCATCAAATTGAGGTCTTATATCATCAAAGACCTTAACAACGGCCGAAGCACACCCATGCCCCCGCCGAAAACCAGATTGATAAGGAGACAAGAGATTATTCCTGACCAAAAAATAATTAATTTGGAGACTAATAAGTTTTTCAAATACCTTAGATAAAGAGGACAATATACTTATTGGCCTAAAATCATTAGGTCCAGAAGGGTTAGATTTTTTAGCCACGGGCAAGACAGTTGCAATTTTCCATACACTCGGGAATGAGGAAGATATAAAGCAGTGGTTAATAATGTGCGTTAGTGGACGTATAATATGCGGAAGAATGAGCTTTATAAATTTTATGGGAATACCATCTTCACCCAAAGCATTTGACTTAATCTGCATCACACATTTCCCAACATCAAGTTCACTAACAGGTGTGAACTCAAACAAGAACGGAGCACGCAAACTACCAAAAGAAGTAATATTATTACTTAAAGGTGCAGTATTATCAACAAAAAAATCATTCAATAAGTCTGGGTGAATATTGCAAGGAGGGGAATTATTTTTTCTCACTCCAAGATTCCGTATATTGCTCCATAAAGTTTTAGTACAAAGGGACAGATTAAGTTTGGCAGTGGATTAACGGGTCTTAGACTGCCTTGTTAGTTGAACAGATTCGTTCCTGGCCAACCTATAACTTTCCCAGTTTGCAGATGAGGGTGCTCTTCTCCAAAGCTTGTGTAATCTATTCCTCTTTTTTATAGCATTGAGAATATTCTGAGATAACCAAGGGCAAGATGAATTTTTTAAGGCAATTGTTCTCAAAGGAACATGTTTCTCAAATAGATATTTAACAGGGGTTGTAAGAGAACAAAGCTTATCATCAACTGAGCTATAATGCCAGCAGTCATTAAATGATATTAAAGACAAATCATGAAACATATTAGGATAATTGATATTTTTATAATCACGGTACGAGAAAGAAGTAGAAGAGACATGACGAGACATATTTATATTTAACGAGCAGAAAATTAAATCGTGATCGGAAACAAACAACAGTTGATCAAATATTGAAACGAGCGATAGATCAGATACAATAAAATAATCTAAAAGACTTGGAGTAGCATTAGGACAGAAACGAGTTGGTTCAGTTGTGTTTACTATAGATAACCCGGCCAATGATATCTTATCCGTCAACAATTGTCGATATGAATCATTCGTTAAAAGATTTATATTAAAATCTCCGCACATTAAAATTACATCATGATTTAGATTATAGTTTAGCAAATCTGTGAACAAGGGATCAACAGAATTACACTTATGAGGATTATATACACAAGACAACAAAATTTTTGTGCAGTTATCCGAAATACTAATATTGATAAACCTGTGAGTTTTTTTACATGGACTAGTGTCACTTTAAATTTTGATTTAAAAAAGTATATAATGCTTTTAATGAAAAGATTAAGGTATAAAATATTTAAGAAATTTGTTTTTTGATAATCTAGATGATGACTGAGCAGGAAAATAAATTTAGGTAACCAATGTTTTTTTTTTTAAAAACAAACACAAAATTATCCTCATTATTGCTTTTTACAGTGTCAACGCTGATGCGAGCAGGCAGGCAGGCAGGCGCAGGCAGGTACCTGTTCAGTAAATAAGCCGTGCAGAGTGAATGCGAGCAGGTCAGATCAGATCAGTGCGAGCAAAAGTTTGTTATTTATTTTTTTCCCCTATTTCTTTCTAGGATGCAAATCCTCCACTAATGGCGTTTATGAAAATTTTTTATTTTCTATACATAAATAGCACATTCTTATCAAAAGAGCTACAACTCAAAAAATTTCATTTTCAGGAAGAGCAAAAACCAATTTTTTTCTTCGAGGGACTTCATACAAAAAAAAAAAGTGACCAAACAATTTTTTTCAATGAATGACTAAGAATATGTGTACAAAATTAAGAAAGCTAATGTATATGATCACTACAAATAGTCTTACACGAAAAAGTATATATGTAAACATTTTGAGTTGTGGCTCTTTTAAAGAGGGTGTGCGATATGTTGTGCCACTAGGCCAGCCCAGAATTGCACTGAGAATTGCAAAGTTAAATTAGCATACCCTTCGGTGGCTAAAAATGTTCCATTCGCCGATAAGATAACTCTCCAGAAATTTTATCCAAATCGGACACCGATAAAGTAAGGCACATTGCGATTTAATCTCATTACATTGGTATAAAGGGCGAAAATGAGGTGTTTCATCATTAAAATGTGTATTAAAATTCTGTAAACTGTTCAAATAATTCTATACTTTTAATCAATAGTAGATTCAAATACCTTTATAATCGTGTCATCGGTTAGAAAAATCGGATAAAAATTACCAGAGTTGTGATATTTTACTTTTCGAAAAAATTATATATTCTTTCTTTTAATAAAAAAATCGTAAAAATCCCTACTTTAAAAAATTGCAATGAAATGTTGCTAAAAAATTTTCCGAAACAACACTTAATGTAAATACAAAAAATTGTGCCATTAATTTGAATAACCTGGTCGTTATGAAATTTTTTATTAGAAGTGTACCCTTTTGAAAGTGTCGAGTTTGAGTACTTTTACAAAAATATTCTCAAAATCCAAAAATGCAAAACGTTAACCAATTACAAGAATAATACTTAAAGCATAATCTTAAGCTATTTTGTGCACAAAATGAAGAAAACTAAAATCCCAAGAAAAAAGTTATAGCTGGTGAAACTTAATTTTTTTCAAAAAATCCGCAAAGTGTCTGTTTCTGGCATTTCGAACACAGAAAAAAAAAATCATAGAAAAATCATAAAAACGTTATATCTCATTTGGAATGACTTTAATAGTAATGCTTTTTAAATATTTTTAATTTTTGTATTACAAAAATTTTGGAATTTGAGGGCTGCCAACATATTAGACTCTGGTTTTACTGTTCAAAATATTAAAAAAAAAAATTCTAAACCTAGCAATTTAATTTTTATAGTTTTATTTGTTTTATACGCATTTCTTTTGTTTATTACATGCCCAAAAATTTCCCATTCGATCAATCTATCATTTTCGCGTGCACAACTTATCACCAACAATAATACAATCTTAATCGACGATCGAATTTGTCAGTGCCCACAAAAGATAACCCTCACACTGACATAAACATGTGCGCGGTCGCTGCTGTTGATATTTGTTTCGTTCAACGCGTTGTTGTTGTTGAATGTTTTTGTTGTAATTGGTCTTGTATTCTTAAGATAATAAAAAAACGCAGTTTCCTTGAAAAATTACGAAAAACAACACAAAATGAACAACCTGATCTGATCTGATCTGACCTGCCTGCTTCCACTCTGCACACTTTCTCGTACGAGTTTTCTCGCACTGACACAAGTAAGCAAACCTGCCTGCCTGCCTGACTGCTTCAGCGTTTACTCTGTCCGCAGACTAATGGTCAAATTATATTCGCGTAACGCAGCGCAAGGTAGCCGTAGCAAATGCCACGTGAATTTCTGTTGTGTGGGCTTTGTGTGTATCTGGTTATGCACCACGTAATAAAGCTTATAACAGTATAGATAAAAACAGAATCTTATCTCACAACTTTTAGATACACGTATAACAAAAAAAAAAGTTCAATTTCATTTTGAACTTATGTCGGATCTACGGTCTTGTATCAGCCAGTGTTGTTACTCTATCACAATTGTGGTAGATCTACCACTTTTTTGGATGCTACACTATTTAAAATTTTCAAGTGAAAACACTGGTGATAGCTGCATTTTCATAGCAACAGTTTATCTGCGGTAAATTTGCTGATAAATTGTGTCTTTTAACCCACAATTCTTTTTTTGTTCTGTCTTTTGTTTTTAGTGCGGTAAATTTGTTTATATTGTAAATATAATTTGCCGCCAATTAAAAACATCTTACTTGTTGTAAACAAAAGCAGCTGAATTGAAGTTTTTTAAGTAGATGTATGTCTGCATAATCAACACGAAATTATCTACGTGCAATCCGCAATTTGCTACGGTCACCTTGCGTTGCGTTACGCGAACATAATTTGACCATAAGGCTTGCATGCCTTTGCATGCATTTGCTGTTGTAAGCAAGTTAGAAATTTGGTGAACGTCAGTTTTGTTGTTATTTTTTTTACGTGTTGTTGTTTTTACAAATGTGCAAACACAAAGTTGATAAAACAAAACCAATTTGTAGCTGAGCCAACTGAGCCAATTGAGCTTCTGGAAGCTCATGTCTGATCTTGATAGTCTTGGACATTTGAAGATCAAGCGGTTTATATGATATTTATTTTACATGGAATATTATGAAAGTTATTTGTGTCATGCCGTCCACTTCTGTTCAATTGTCGTATTTTTGTAAGAGTTTTTATAGAGATTTAGAACAACTTTAAAATTACCCAATTACTCTTTTTTGTAAAAAAATTTAACTTCTTCGAACTTTTTTAAATATCTTTTTGGTTACATTTCAACAGTACATACATACGTCTATTCAATTAAATCTTTTGTCTCATTTTAAGGCAACCATTCTATACAATACACTTAATTGTAATAAGAATTTTCATCTTTCTTAAAAAGATATGTTACTTTTTGAGGGTGTCACGGCTGGATCACTCAAGTTTAAGTATTCACACAAGTTGCACATAAAACGGTATTGTATAGAGTATCTGTAAAAAAGTACAAATTAGAGTGTCTACATACTTTTGTTTTCTTTGAATTCTGTTCGGTAAAAAACAAACGCAAGTATTAAGTTAGTTCAGTAGGTTAGAAAGCGATCTTACAAACAAACAAACAAACAAACAAAAAATAACTTTTTATTTAATTTATCATATTTGAAGTGCTTAAGTCAAAGTTAAAACAAAGATTCGTTAAAAAAAAAACGCTGACTGAATGACCAACTAGTGGTTGTTTGTATAACAAAGTTTTGTCGACATCTAACAAATGATGTCCTTGCTTTCATTGAATGTTTTTTTCTTCTCAAAATAAAATTTGTTTACTTCTTGAATTTTTCTTACTTCTGTCTCAAAATCAAAAGAAAAGTTAGAAATGTCCAAACCTATGATAAGTTTTGCCCAATTAAGAGAGTTGTATCTGTTTTGAATTTTTTTACGGTGCTTAATAAATAACTTTAAAGATAACTTAAGGGAGGTTTTGGGCAAACAATTTTGTGAAAATTGAATTTTTTTTATGGATTATTTTTGTTCAACTATTCAAGAATGTGTTAAAAAATTTAAAATCAATTTTGCTTATTATTCTTCATCGGTTTCTTTTTTCTAGAAACAAATAGGTTCCTTGTGTATAAACTTTACACACTTTTTTCAGGAGCAATATTTTTATCGATGAATGAAATGCATGTAATCTTCTCGATAAAAGTAATTACTTATTCAGTATTTTATTCAATTAAAAAAAATTTTCAAATCGATTAATCGAGTAAAAAATCTATACATATAAAAGTTGATGTATGTATGTTATTATGTATGTAATAGGGAAGTCAATCCGAGATCCCGGGATCCCGGACAGTTTAAGCCTCTTTAAGTCCCGGGATTGTTTTTCCTTGATTCCGGGATTATCAAATAAATAAATTTATGCTACAAATATTCGTGTTAATGCAACCATTTGATAAGAAGTTAAGATAAGATAAGAAGAGTTAAGTTGATAAGAATATAGAACTAGAAAATACTTTTATTGGGGCTGAAAAATATTGTAAAGACGATGAGTGTCAATCACTGGAGCAAAGACTTTGCAGAACCTGCAACATCGGGAAGTCAGCTAAGTATTTTAAAATTGTCAGATATTCTGACTAAGGGGATGAATTTGTCTTGTGGTTGCGGCAATCGTAGTCGAAACTTAAAGATTCCTTGCAATTATCGTAAAACTATTTCTCCAACTAGCATAGAATCAGAACGGTGCTCTCATGAGCGGGTTATATTTGTAATAATATAAACCTCTCTAAAAAATTAGACGCGTTGATCAGCTTAATGTATAACGTTAAAAATAATTAAAAATACAAAACTTAATTTGAAAGGTCTTTTCTAACCTTAGTTTTCCTTAACACAATAAGTATGTTTCCGTAAACATTGTCGAGTAACATACGAGCAAAGTTCAAGCTGAGAGAGTATAATTAACTTTTAATAATATTATTCAACATTTAATATGTTATGTAACAATTTGTAAGTTTATTTTTCACTGCACAACATTTTTTTTTGTTATGTTCTTTATTGTTTCTAGAATAAACATACATTTTTTTTAATCGATATTAAAAAAACAAGAGTAGTTATAACGGTTTTCGTTAGCCTATGTCTAAACTTCCAACAGCGAAAAAGAAACTTTAAACGCGATTTCCTCGAAACTAGTTTTTTTAAAAGGTTCGAGAGATAAATCGAAATCTATTGCTTAAAATTCAATCGTTTGTTCGTAATTTTGTCCTTTAAGCATCCCCGCTAAATTCAAGTAACATTTTTTTTGTTTTTTTTAGACAAAAAGTGGGCGAAAATCTACCTTTTTTTAAAAATTTTTTACTCCAACTTTTAAAATAAATAATAACTTGTATCTAAAAAAAATTTGGAAAAAACTGCTTTTTTCTTGTTACACGTATATTATTCCTTCATAAAACTTTGCTGGTCATTAATTTTATTTAAGTTTTTTTGTTTATCAACAATATGTTTTATTTTGTTGCTTTAAATTACTTACTTCTAAAAGTTTTCAATCCCGAACTAATCCCGGGATTCCGGGATTGAGATTTTCAATTCCGATAATCCCGGAATCGAGAAAAGCATCCGGGATTGGACTTTCTAGTATGTATGTAAATCACGTATAGACTCAAAAACCGCTGAGCCACCGATCTTTATGAAATTTTTAGGGAAATTGAAACAACATATTTTGAGTGCTCCTGGGAAGCTTGGTGTGGATTGGACAAGGGGCGTGGAACCTCCCATACAACTCAAATTTTCGCTATCGCCCAAAAACAGTAAAAAATGCTATATATTGGACGGTTTTGATCGAAAAAACTACAATTTTTTTAAATGGTTACTATCGGCAACTGCACTAAGAATGGGCGTGGTCGCACTTTATCTACGACTACTTTTTCGAAATAATGCCAATTCCTGAGTTGTACAAGTTTTGATGGTGAACAATATATATAAATGTTTCCACGCCCATTTTACCGCCCACAAGTCAATGGAACTTCTCTATATAATGCGGTTTTGATCGAATAAAACTAATATTTGGTTGTTTAGTTCATATGCTTGCTATGGTCGCAATATATCTACGCCCACTTTTTGAAATCATGCTTATTCCTGAGATGTTCACGTTTTGATAGTGAAAATTGGTATGTAGGTGCAATGGGACCAAGTGGCGGTAGCTATATATATAAATGTTGACACACCTACTTTTTCCGCCTATCTATCTTTTTTTTAAAAAAATCAATGTATATATATACATATGAGTGTACATCACATAAAGATTCCGAAACCGCTGAACCAATTTTTATGAAATTTTCAGGGAAACGGTAGCAAAGTCTAGAGGATGTTCTTGTAAAGTCTGGTGCTGATTGAAAAAAGCGGAGTGGTACCCAAAATTTTCGATATCAAATAGCTTTGGAATAATAGGTCGGCATCGGAATTAGGTTTCGTGAAAATTTAGCAAGTTATAAAACTTATACCGAGGATAGTTTCTGAATTGGAAAAGGGGACGTGACACCTCCTAAAGAACCCAAATTTGCTCTATCGAATAGCTTTGCAATAATAGAGTGCACAGCCTCGGAATTCGGTATTCGACCATTTATACGTGCCGTTCCACTCCTAACATTTTATGGGCGTCGAAGAAGGGGGCGTGGTTGTAATGCACCGGGTTTCAGCTAGATAAAAAAAAATGAAAAATTGGGAAAATATCGAAACAAAAATTAACAATAAAGCAGAAGAACAGTAACATAGACACGTCAAGATTGTGGTGTGCAAATTTAACACACAAGAACCTATTAGGGAAAATTTCTCTGTTGGGTAGCAGCGACACCTAGCGTGAAAAAACGTCGAAAACATAAATTTTGCAGATGATTTTGCATTGAGCTAAAATCTTAACTCAATTTCATGAACTTATATTAAAGAAATATCAGCTTGAAGTGTAAAAGTGTGTAAAATTTACTTAAAGAACCGATTAAGGTTAAAGAGACTCTATTTAAATTACCTTTCTATTATTAGGCTTAAAACCCGGTGCGCCAGAGTATTTTTAACTAACCAGATCAACTTCAAATGCGTTTTGTTCGAAACATCCTTTTTCAAAACGGACCACACTCTTACAAACAAACTATTGACCTATTCAAATATTTTTTTTTAATCTGTTTGTTTTGTAATCGTACACCTCTTTTACCAAAATTAGCGTCTTTGGAAAATTTGTCTAGTTTTTACACGCAAAAATATGGTCAAAAATAACGTAAACTTTTACATATTTTAATTCCTTTTTTCCATATTTTAATTCCTTTTTAATTCCTTTTTGGCATTTTTTCAGACTATCTGCCATCTAACATCCACACCAATTTCAGTGTCATCTTTATATGTATATAAAAACTATATGTTACAAAAAAATTTTTTCTTTAAATTGATGATGTAAAATCAACATGCAAATTAAATTTTTTGTCTATACAATATACTTTTTTACAAAATATCTTCTAAAATATGCCTTAATTTATTTTGCTTTTGCCTAAAACCTCCCTTAAATAATGCCAATATAGTAGGCATGTTTTATTCGTTCTAGTTAAACCAAAAAGGTTCTAAATTACATGCAAAAAGAACACTAACAATATTTGAAATTATTCTTTGTTTCGCTACGGCTCCATAGAGGTCGCTATTTGTTTTAGTGTTCATGATTTTTAGTCACCCAGTGCTGGCTGAGGAACACCTCTGCTGTGTAGTGATAGCATCGTCGAAAATGCCCCAAGCGGTCAAAAGCAGTAATTGTATTGTTTTGCAATCAGCCGTGTGGTCATACCATTTGTCAACAATGCCCCAAGCGGTCATAGGCAAAACTTACAAAAGTTTAATTAATGCGATCTGAACGAATAGATGGTTAAAAAACGAATAGACGGGTTAAATCAGGGGCCGAATTACAGCATCCGTGATCGAGCAAAATTGTACAAGATTGATAGGCACTTGTCTTGTCGTGCCCTTGGTAATTTTGCTCGATCATGGATGCTGTAATTCGGCCCCAGATTAAATAAAACGCAGCTAGCATATCGCAGAAAGTCTTTTTCTCAAGATGTATTTACATTTTTAACAAAGATATTCTCATGAATTAATGACGAAACATTTTTGTGAGACCTTTTATGTGACAAAGTCTGGCTTTAGATAAATGGTTTCAAGAGCTGTAAAAGAATGCATTCAATTTGATTTTATTCACAAAAAATTGCATCAGTGAATAACTACATAAGAATGCATTCAATGAATGCAAAATTGCTTTATATGTAAAGTTTTTAATTCACATGCATTTTTAAAAAAATGATTAATTATTCATTTCATTTATTCATTTTCGTTATTCAGAATAATGAATTTTTTTTCATTTGAATGCTATTCACAAAGAATACAATTTACAAAGAATTTCAGAATTTTTAGTTACGCTTTTTTATTCATTATTCATTTTGTATTCGTTATTAATTTTTTATTCATTATTCATTCTTTATTCATTATTAATTTTTTTTTTCTTTATTCAAATGTTATTCATTTATTATATATGGCTTGTGACTTAAATGAATAAAAAGTGAATAAAGAATAATGAATAATGAACAAATGAATAATGAATAAAAAATGAATAATGAATAAAAAATTAATAATGAATGCAAAATTAATAAAGAATAAAAAATAATAATGAACAACAAACAAATAATGAATAAAAAATGAATAACGAATAAAAAATGAATTATGAATAAAAAACGAATAACTAAAAATTCTGATATTCTTTGTGGATTGCATTCTTTATGAATAGCAAAAAAACTTTTAAGCCGCATTTATAGTAGTGGACGCTTATATATTGTTATATGTATGTATATATATTACTATTATATTTAAACTGGATTAATTAATTGTTTTTTTTATTTTTAAAAAAGAATTTAATGTGTAATTTGAATACTTAGTTAAGTATTTAAGGTAAATATTTAAATAAGGTAAATACACCAAAATTACCACATTTCCGTACAAAGGCAAATTATTTCATTATAAAAAAATTTATTTGCCCTTGTATGGTATGGTGATAAAAACATGAATTTTTCAAATAACTATTTACTAGATTACCTAAATGATGGAAGAAGAAAGCGCCTTCGCTATGAAAAACGCCTAATGAAAAATCGCAAAAAAAAAATGAAAAGTCGACCAAATGAAAAATGGCCCAAAATGATATGAAAAATGGCCCAAAAAATTAAATGAAAAATCGCCCAAATAATGAAACATCACTTAAAACTTTTTTAAAGAAAATGAGAAATCACCCAAATAAAATATAGCCCAAAAATTAAATGAAAAATCACAAAAAAAAAAATTAAAAATTACCCAATTTTTAAATAATATTGCAATGTTTAATTATTAACAAAAATAATCTAAGAAAAATTAATATGATTATTTATTTCCTAAATTAGGAAGCACTGTCTTATCAACACAATTTAGTTAAGGTCGCATTTAGATAAATTTGCACACATCCTTAAAACTTAAACTTAATGTATTTAGATTTATATTTTTAATAGGCAGGCGCTGCTTAAGGCGGATTCACTCACCACCTTCAGCAAGTTTTTTGTGACAGCTCTCTTGCTCACTCAGTGGGAATGTGCCGCAGGTCGTTTCACTGACATGTTAAACTTTCAGCAAGTTTTCTGTTTTCCTTTGTCATATTCAATATTGCCAGACTCAATGCTTCTTTATTTTGAAGCTTCAATAATAAAATATGCCAACTTCAACTCAAGAAACTCCAGTCTGGCAACACTGCTCAAAAAGATTCAGCAAGAAAATTGAAATTAAGTTAATCAAGTGAAAGAGAGTGCAGTCAAGGTATATATAGGAAGGTAGTGTTAGTAGATAAAATTCTCTCTTGTTGTGGGTACCTGAGCTGTCAAAATCAGTTGCTTACGAACAGGGTTCGCATTTGCTCATTCATGAACTGCTCATTTCTGCTTCTATTCATTCATTTAAGAATATGAAGAAAAATCAAAGTGAGGAGCTCGTTTTTGTGAAGAGATGAGCAGATTTTTTTTGTTCATGAACTGAAGAAGAGCAAACTAGTTTGTGAACAAGAACATTTTTTACTCTTTTGAAGAGACTGTTGCTATTCATCTGTTCTTCAATGCTACACTTGTCTTTCGTTGGCTCTTCATTTGTTCATGAAATTTTCATGAAGTGGTGAAGGCAACGGATGATGCTCTCGTTCGTTTCGTTTAATTTTGTTTTTTAGATACACACAACGTTTGCATGCTGTGTTGTATTGAAGCGAGGCATTGAAATGGCTTGAATGTTTGTGTGTATGTATGTTAAGCAGCGTGGCAACAAGAATGCAATAACAGATCATTGTGGGATTCTATGGAAAGTTTAATAAACAGCCACAGCTTTGTGTTTGGTACGCATGCACAGTGGCTCATATGATGGTTGTTGGCAAATAAAATTTACTTTTTCTATTTTGGGGATACAAATTCCACCTGTAGGGTAAAAAATTGAGAAATATGTATACCAAGTACAAAAATATTTTTTCACAAAAATAGCAGGCGATGGAAAAATTTATGTATACACTTAAAACATTTAATGGAACAAATTAATTCATGTTATTTATTTTTTGACAAGAAAAAAATTTACATAACCCATTTTATTTTTTTTAAGTAAGAGGTAATTATGATTAACATTCTTTTTTTTTATAAACATAAAATTTTAGTTTTTCGCTCTTTGTTTATTGCTCTATAATTATAATTTAAAACTCTTAAAAAACATATTATTAGGTGGCAGCCCTAATATTTCAAAATTACATAATTTTTAAATTCTGACCACGGATTTGGATTCAGCGACCCATTTTTAGTGTGCCATTTTTTTTTGCCGGCCCCGAATTCGTAAAAATTAAAAAAAATAAGGTGGGAACCCTATCAACTAACTTGAACTTTTAAAATTCTGACTTCAGATTCAAAATCAGCGGCTAACCTTCCTAATCCTAATCCTAACACTGATAACTGACGCTTAAAACACGTCAAAATACACATTATTAGGTGGCTACATATTTCTAAATTTTTTACCCAACAGGTGGAATTTGTAACCCCCAAAATAGAAAAGGTAAATTTTATTTGCTATCAACCATCATATGAGCCACTGTGCATGCGTATCAAAAACAAGCTGTGGCTGTTTATTAAACTTTTCATAGAATCCCACAATGCTTTGTTATTGCATTCTTGTTGCCACGCTGCTTAACATACATACACACAAACATTCTAGCCATTTCAATGCCTCGCTTCAATACATAACAGCGTGCACACGTTGTGTGTATCTAAAAAACAAAATTAAACGAAACGAACGAGAGTATCATCCGTTGCCTTCACCACTTCGTGTAAAATTCATGAACAAATGAAGAGCCAACGAACGAGAAGTGAAACATTGAAGAAGAGATGAATAGCAACAGTTTATTCGAAAGAGTAAAAAATGTTCTTGTTCACAAACTGGTTTGCTCTTCTTCAGTTCATGAACAAAAAAAATCTGCTCATCTCTTCACAAAAATGAATATGAGTAGGTTTTTTTTTTGAGCAAAAAATTTCTTCATATTCATGAAGCTTCATGAGTGAGCAAATGCGAACCCTGCTTACGAACAAAAGCAAATCGAATAACAAAAGTTGTCAATAACTTGTCAATAAATGTAATGTTGTGTTTTAAATTGATTTTAGCAACTTTATTGTAAACAACTTTAGAACTTCTTACTAATCCGTCCTTCTTGGCCAAACGCACAATGAAATTGTAGGATTCACCCATAAGTCTTATTTCGCCGCTGATGGCATAGATCTTGGAACCAACGGTCATGCGGCTGGTTTCTGCATCAACATCGACGATGCTCAACTGCACAGAAGCGTGGTCCTTGGCAAGAATGATTCTGTTGGATGCAGAACACTTTCTGGGGCAATACAAATCAACAGACTATCCGGCGTCGATTTTCATGCATATAGATTTTTTATGACACACGGCAAATGGAGCAAATGGGGTCGAAAATAAAAGTCATTAAAATACTTGCGAACAGTTTAAAATATTTTGCAACAGTTATTTAATGATAGCTTCACGAAAAATACAAAAAAAAAACTTTCAGCACGCACAAAAATGAAAACTATGTAAATTTCACATACACATAATAACACATTTGACAGTTTTTTCTCAGCTTTTATTTATTGTGTTTTAAGCTATTCTTGTGTTTGACAGCTACGGTACCCACCTCTCTATGACGACACTACCATGTTGAATATATTGTACCTTGAGTGCAGTAAGTTTTTGTTACTCTCTCATTGAGTGTGGAGAGAGATAGAGCACAAAAATTTTCAAAACTTCATATAAAAAAAACTTGCAAAACTTGCTGAAGGTGGTCATTGAATCCCGCTTTAAGGCCCAGTTATAATAGACGTAACGTAATGTAGTGAAATGTCACTGCAGCAGTGTGTTCTGTCACTTTCTGTTTCAATCAATACTTTTCTTATACAAGTGATTATAATAGAAGTAACGTAATGTAACGGGACGTAAAGATCCATTGGATTTCGATTTCTACGTTACTTTACATTACGTCTGTTCAAAGATCAACTAAACATTGAGGTTAGATTCGATTATTGCGCTATTTTATATTGTTGAATTACGCTTTTTGTTGAGTTTTCGTTATTAATGTGATAGTTTTATGTATCCACAGCTATGGATGACGAAGATTTAATTGTATTTGTACAGGAACGTGCAATTATTTACGACAAACAACTGCCTGGCTACTGCCTATTATAATTGCTACAACGTTTTCTTACATTACGTCCCGTCACGATGACAGTTAACAACATTACGTTACTTTACATTACGTCTATCATAACTGGGCCTTTAGGGATTACAACCCTCAGTAAGTCCAACACCGGCTTCGCTGTCTACAAAGGCAAATTATTATATCGTAAAAAAACCATGAAAAAATTGATTTGACCTTGTTGATGTTATAATCACCATTTCGTGCAAGGGCAAATCATTTTCTGTTATATCCGTATTAAGAGAAAAATAGCTTAAGTCGACTTAAGACAGATCTGAGTTATTGATGCAGCTGTGTTCCACGCATATATCACTTTAAACACTCAAAATCTGGACCTGTTAGCATGACCTCAGCCAAAGTTATGACACAAAATTAAAAGACTCTTTCATATAACTTATATGGCGATTGAAAACTTTGAAGCAAGATTTCTCGAAACTTTGAAATCAGACTTCAGGCACAGATATCAGTATTTGTTGAAAACACTATGACCTCTTAAAAGCAGACATAATCCAAAGGGGTCAGAACCCTCATTTGGGATTATGTCCGCATTCAAAGCGGTCATAATACTAAATTTGAAATTTGCTATTTCTTATTAATTTTCTAACCTATTTGTAAAAGTTGCCGTGTTTAATTCTATTTTTTCATACAAATATACATTATTTCCAAACTTTTGAGTCGATTATTTCAAAATATTTTTTATTGTCGCTTATTCTTGCAATAAGCTCTTCAATTGCAAAAGCAACAGTTTCCTTTAGCATAAAGTCGCTGCGCCTACAAAAATGGTTGTGTGTTTTTCAGCAACTTTTCAGGAAAGCAAAAAAAAAAACCGCTTTTTTCAGAGCATTTTACTACTGTGAGCAAATAGCTGTTTTGAACACTTTTAAACCAAAAGAGATCTAAAAAAACGTCAAATGCAGAAATATGGGCGATAGGTAGTGTTAATAAAATATACAATAAAAAAAAAAATTGACAAATATCACATAACCATTTTTGTAGGCGCAGCGACGATAAACTAATTCAAATAGCTTTTATAAAACTATTAAAAGTTCATATTTTTGCTTTTATTTATAGAAGTCATAACGAGCGCTAACAAACGTATCAGTTTCTGTAACTAGTTACATTACAGCTTCCATAAAACATTAAAAGGGTGTGTGCGTTAGTTAGGATTATATCAATTGTGTATGCGTTAACAAGAAAACTGCTGGTCGCAGGCTCTTTAGAAGCCCAATAAAAGCTTCAGCTTTCGAATATTAAAATTTTCCAACCTTATCGCAGTGCATGCGTTAGTTGGAAATGTAAATAAATATAATTCAATATCAATTTCAGACGTTCCTATACATTGAACCTTACAATTGGATTCCTATAATTTAAACTTTACAAGCTATTAAGAAGGGAAACAGTTGTTTACCTTACTGCCTAGGCACGTGCTTAAAGAAAGAAAGTAATGTATATAGAAAGGAAATGCTTTTTGTCAATAAGACACTTTAGTTTCTGTGTCATAACTTTATCTTGAATTCCACTAGTAGCTTCAGATTTGTTGAGCATATGGCTAAATTATTTTTCGGGGCTTCTAGGCACAGAATTATATACCCGACTTCAATAAATATTGGGGGTTGGAATTAGTTTTAAAGGTTTTCTAAGAGATGGCGTAACTATCAATAGATCGCATCGGGCACACCTGTGACTATATTCATTTCAAAGCACATTGTCTAAGCTTCATTTTTTAGTATGTGTCATTCCACTGAAGTGTAAACAACATATATTTTTTTTCTCTGTGAACATGTCGACTTTCGTTCCAACAAAACGCAACTTGCGGGAAGGTTTACTTTTGTGCTTCCATTTGAAGAAAAAAGCGGTTGAAGCACAACGCACGCTTACTGAGGCTTACGGGGACTATGCTCCATCGATTTCTACTTGTGATTACTGGTTCCGTCGGTTTAAAAGTGGTAATTTTGATACGAAAGACAAAGAGCGTCCGGGCCAGCCGAAAAAGTTTGAAGATGAGGAATTGGAGGCTTTGCTCGATGAAGACCCGTGTCAAACCCTTCAGGAATTGTCAGAATCATTGGGAGTCGACTTATCAACGGTCGGCAAACGCTTGAAGGCCATGGGAATGATTCAAAAGCAAGGAAATTGGGTGCCGTACCAGTTGAAGCCGAGAGACGTTGAACGGCGATTTTGCATGTGCGAACAACTGCTTCAACGGCATAAAAGGAAGAGTTTTTTGCATCGTATTGTCACTGGCGATGAAAAGTGGATCCATTACGATAATCCTAAGCGAAAAAAATCGTGGGGACCACCCGGCCATGCATCAACATCGAGGGCCAAGCCGAATATTCATGGCGCCAAGCTTGTGCTGTGTATTTGGTGGGATCAGAAGGGTGTCGTGTACTATGAGCTGCTAAAACCTAACGAAACCATCACTGGGGAACAACACCAACAACAATTGATGCAATTGAGCCGAGCATTAAAGGTTAAACGGCCGAAATATGCCAAAAGACACGACAAAGTGGATTTTCAATATGACAACGCACGGCCACATGTTGCAAGAACCGTCAAGGAAACGTTGGAGGCGCTGAATTGGGATGTGCTACCCCACCCGCCTTATAGCCCAGACATAGCCCCTTCCGACTACCACCTATTCAGATCGATGACGCATGGCTTGGCTGAGCAGCGCTTCACTTCTTACGAGGATACCAAAAAATGGGTCGATTCGTGGATTGCCTCAAAAGACGAATCGTTCTTCCGGCGCGGAATCCATATGCTGCCAGAAAGATGGGAAAATGTTGTAGCTAACGATGGACAATACTTTGAATAATATACATTGTACCGTTGTTTCTAAATAAATGCTCAAAAACCGAAAAAAAACCTTTAAAATTAATTTCAACCCCCAATAAAATTTATAATTATTGATATTTAACTCCTGACCATTTTTTTATCAGCCCTACCCTTTAATTTCTGTACATAAATATTTTTTAAAAAAAAATTGTTTTTGGCACTTAACGATAACTATCCCTACTTGCTGCAATTATGTAGTCACTTAAAATTTTACGAGCTCCAAAAACAGCCTCTTCATACTTACGTCAAAAGCATTTTCACCGAACGACAGTTCATCGCAAAATTTTTCTAATTTTCCCTCGAGAATGTTTCGAAAAAAAGAAAAACAAAAAACTCCACTCACAAATCCTTAAATACGTAGCAGCCTTAATTCCAGCACATTGCAAAAGTTATGCCGTAAATTCTTTTTAGCGTAATCCACCTAAGTAGAGCTTGCTCTAAGGACTCCCAGAGCTAGCACAAAGTGTGTGTGTATGTCGGTCGACAGACTGCTTAGCTACTACAGGGAATACAACTAATTGTATGTCGTTAACTGTCAGAGCGTCCTGTTTTACTGCAGAGCAATTTTGTTTTCCTTTTCCTGCCCCATGTAATTTTTTTACAACACCAACGCACCAAGCAAACCAACCCACAACCACCCACTTTGTAACAAATGTGCAAACATTTTAATGTTTCTATTAAAATGCAACCCATAATCAGTGTAGAAATCATTTAAAATTTATATCGAAATTTGTCTTAATTTCAAGCTTGTTTCCTTTCTGTACGCTGTTGCGTTGTTCCATATTGTAAAGTAGTGGAAAGCAACAGAAAGTAGCAACAACTGCAAAACAGCTACTTCCGATTGTCGCCATAAATAAAGTGGTAATTTCTAAAAATTAGACACATTTCTTATATGAGCGGACGGACAGGAGCAGACACAATTGTAACTGTTGTTGTTGTTGTTAGCTGCAAACAATATAAAGTGTTTGCTGCGTGACAAAAAATAAGCGGATATAAAAACATGTAAAAAAAATAATAAAATAAAAAGGAACACAAGCTCAAAATAAAGCTACCAAAAATACAACCAAACAAGAAAAGCATAAAATAAGACAAGGCCAAAAAAAGGGAAGTTGTAGTAGATGAAATGAGCAGAAAGGAAAAGCACAAGCTATGCTGTTAAGCGTTACCAACGCCATTATTGTTCACATATTTGCTCACACATGCACACTCATTTGGGTTGAGGTAGTGTGGGAATGTGTGTGGTGTGCTTCCGGCTCTTTGCTGATAATGATAACATTGCTTGTTTGTGTCTTCTTTGTTAAATGGGTCAGGTTGGGTTAAATTTCGGTCGCTTTATATTACGAGATAAGCTGAAGAGCAGGCAGTCTGCTAAAAAGGGTCGCGCGCTTAAGGTCGCGAGCTTATTTACGCAGCGCTTTTCCGATATTAATTTTTTTCTACTTCCCACTTTTTTTTTCTGTAATTGTTGTGCCTTTGCGTACCCCAGTGGCAAAAATCGTAAGGTACTTACAAAAAATGCATGATTTCCTTTCGCTAATTAAGATAGGAATAGAATCATATGAAACTAAGTATGTTGTTTGCTACATTTAGAGCACCATACGCCTTCGTTTACGATTTCAAATAGAAACAGAATGCACGTTTAAGCCGATCGTTTCTTCGTGTAATCATTTCCATACATTAATTTTTAATGAAGGAGTAACGTCATAGCGGTTCTAAACGACTGCTTGAAAGAGATGAAGTGTAAAAAAAAGTACAGTGAAATAATCAACTAAAAACAAAAAACAAATGTCTGCTAATCGCCGATGCGGCCAAATAAAATTTTGCGTAATTATGATATCCACAATTTCTTACATTATTAAAGTTTAATAAATAAAGTTAAAGACTAATAGATGCTCATTTATTTATACATTTTTGGCATTAAAGGTTTGATTATTATATATTACCTTCTAATAATTTATTTATTAAGAACCGTCGCCTAACGCTTACCTTCTTTTGTAAGCGAAAACGTAGGTAGTGCTTACATTTTTCATCGTGGGTATGATTAGAATAGAGTATGTACATTCGGGATATAAATACCCTACCGATACCTTACGTGGTCATGCGTACATGCTACATAAAAAATAAAGTGCACAAGCATGGAAGCCCGATCGATTTCGATTGTCGGGAGAACATTCCCTTCAATTTATTTTAGTAAAGTGTCACGTAAGCACATATGATGCATATCATACATTACAAAAGAAAGCTTATAGTGGCGATCATGCCTGTGTAAAAGTAATGGGCATTTGGTATTGAAGTTTTCATGCCTCGCGTATGCAAAATAAGTGGGGAATAATGCATTATGAAAGGATGAATTTTCCCACTGGGTATGCTCTGTCGCAGGTGTTAACATGTGTGTGTGTGTGTGTTCTTTTCTGCAAGGTCTTCCTCTCCTTTTGTCAATTAAATAACACCTTTAAGCTATATTTTATGTGCTTTCGTCTCGATTGGGTGGTTGGTTGTGTATCAAGGATGCCAACTTGAGGGGAATTCGCCAAATTGCGGATTATTTTACATCGATTGCCCTAGGGAATAAGCTCTTTTGTACGGGATCAGATTTAATAATTAATCTGATGTCTAATGATTATTAACTGGAATTTAAAATAAAATTAATTTATTTTTGAAAAAATTTTGTATCATATCTCAACCATTTTATGATTGACAAATCGACTTTTTCACGGCTACAACTTCTGAGTTCCATAATCAAGTATTTTTAAGAGTGTTCTATAGTATAAGATTATGGTTTTTTATATATAAAAAAAATAAATTTTCCCGGAAAAAATTTAAGTTTAAAAAAAGGGAAATTTTCGCAGTGAATTTTTAGTTTTGACTTTCACCAAAATTTTTCTGGAACTTCAGAGGCCAAAAGTTATGAAATTAAACATTAATATCAGGTGTAGTAAACAGAAATGCATTTTTTTCAATGGATGGCTTTAGTCATCTGTATCTGCCGTTGTATAAGTAAGTGCTATCAGACTAACGCTGGATGGCATTAATAAGATGATATTTTGTTCTCAAAAAACTTCGCGAACGGTTTTGTTATTGCTTGACTCCGTTTTGTTGAGCGCCTGTCAAAGATGGACACAAGCAAAGATAAAGTACACCATATTTTACAGTTTTTCCTGAAAAAAGGCGAATACGCAAACAAGGCTGATGCAAATGTGAATTATGTTAATGATTCTGAAACTGTAACAACCAATCTCGCGCAGTTTTGGTTTCGCTAATTTTGTTCCGGTAGTTTTAATGTCAAAGATGCACAACGCTCAACGTCGATAAAGTTGAATACAACGTGGAAATCGTTGAGTTCGGCCGTCATAAAAGCAATGTTTTCATTGTCCAGGAGCTAAACATTCAACAAAAATCCATTTGTAACCATCGATGTATTGATGTCACACGAGTTAACGCAAAAAATATAGTCCGAATTTCCATCTGCGAATCTCTGCTGAATCGCAACAAAATCGACCCATTTCTGAAGCGGATAGGGACTGATGATGAAAGGTGGTTCACTTACGACAACGTCAAGTGGAAACGGTCGTGGTCGGGTCGCGGTGGGCCTCTTCAAACACTGACCAAGCCAAAATTGACGCTCAGAAGAGTTTTATTTTTATTTTGGAATGAACCAACGCTATGGGGATGCCCCCTGATAAATGTGTACAAATTGTGTTGATTCGGAAGATAGGCGGTAGTTAGTTACAGGGTGGATAGAAAGTAGTCAATTGAAACTTTTGGTGTGTAATGTTCTTAGTGTGGCAGAAAGCAGTAATAACATGTGATATTGAATCTGAGGCAAGTTTCTTCGGCTCAGTCAAATCAAGTTACTAAGCGTTCCTCTCCAAAACCTTTCCTACCATCACCAACTTTTGATCGTAAATGTATGTGCTTTTAAGTTGTTTTTTTTTTATTTGGAGTAAGAACAAGAAAAGTTTAAATCGCAGAACTATGCTACAGCAAGGATTTTAACCCGGGGCCCCTGGTAACGGTCAAGCGCACTATCACTAGACTATCGAGGTCACGCCGTGTTTGGTGGGTTTGCCACGGAATTATCTACTATGAGCTGCTTCCCTACGGCCAAAATCTTAATTCAGATCTGTACTATCAACAAGTGTTTTGCTGTTTTTAATGATTGTGCTGGTAAAACATTCGCCTCAAGAGAATCTTGTGAAAATCGACTTTCCCAATTTGTTGCCAATATGGACGAAATTTTCTATGTCAGTGGTATAATACAAATACCTTCATATTGGCAACAAGTTATTAAACCAAACGGTACATATTTTAACTAAACTGAAATATTCATTATGCTAAATAAAGCTTCATTCAAAAATAGTTTGATTTTTTTTACTACTTGTGTCCAATCCATGTAATTTAATATAAAAAAAAATAATTTTTTATGCTTTTTTGCAAGTAAAATCAGAACATTAGTTCAGACAAATTTCTTAAAAATTTAACTTAAAAAGGTTTTGCAAGGATTGCCAAAAGGCCTAAGGGTTCTAACGAGATAAAGGTGTTTTTTTTTATATCACATCGGGATGTGTGTCCGATTTTGCGAATTTTGCCTATTACAATTCCATAAAAATTTGTTAAAGGGTCAAAAGCTACGATTTTCTTTTAACAGTCTTTCCCAAATTTTATTTTTATACGATGTTTGCTACAATTTTTAATACAATTTATACTAGATTCTAGTAAATTTGGATACTATTGTAAAAAGTTACATGTAAAAAGTTAGCCTGGCCGTGCTGCAACCCAATATTACTCTGTTCAACCGTGACTCGGTTCATATGTTTGCTTATCGCACTTTTTATGTATAGGCCAATAGCCCAGTGGTTAGAGTAGTGAGTTTAAAAAATGAATGTTGTGCTTTCCAATTTGGCGGTGTTTGCTATTTTTTTTTTTAATTTTTTAATAATATTAGTTCAAGTAATATTTTAATCCAAGCGTGTACTAAATTTTGAACTAAAGCTGTATTAAAACCATTTTTTAGTATTTTGCAAATACTAGATTTGAAACCAAAGCTGGTGTTGATGTACTACAGAAAAGTTTCAAGTTTAGTACAGGATTTCTTGCCGTGTACCATTACAAATTCCCTACTTAGTATTTCTTAGCATATCTAAAATATTTTTAGAAAAATTTGCGAAATCAGAAGTTGTGACTCTGGAAAAGTCATTTTGTATAGTTAAAGCTGAAAAATTAATTATCACTTTACTTCAGTGATAATTTTTATATAATTACTTATATAATATTTCAGTTTTCAGTCATAAAACAATAAATTATTTCAAAAAGACAATAACATTTTAATTTCTGAATTAAAAAAGCTTTCTACTATAAATGCTTAATAAATCTTTTAAGACTGTATTTTGTATTCAAGGTAAAGTTAGATTTAATCTACTAAAACTAAAAAAGAAAAAAGCACATAAATGATTCAAGCACACTTCATAAAATGTTTTGTAGTAGCTTTAAATATAACAAAAAAGGCAGAAATAAAAACTTTTATAAAAAAAAACCAATTTCACAACCACTGCAAAGTAAAAAATAATTTTAAATTACTTTTCACATTAGTTCTTGGTCAAATTTGATAATTTATTTATACATATATTATTAAATTGGAAATCTTATTATTAAAATTTTTTCCAATTTTGTATTATTATCATAGATATATTAATTTCTCCATGAATATAAAACCTTTAAAGCCGTAGCGTTTAACTTATAAAAGTTTGATTATATTAGCTCCAACTTTTAAGGTTTTATATTCATGGAGAAATTAATATATTTATGATAATAATACAAAATAGAAAAAAATTATAATAATAAGATTTCCAATCTAATAATATATATAAATAAATTATCAAGTTCGACCAAGAATTAATGTGAAAAGTAATTTAAAGTTATTTTTTAATTTGTAGTGGTTTTGAAGTTGGTTTTTTTAAAGTTTTTATTTCTTCCTTTTTAGACATTATGACAACAATTTTGTGCATTCTTGTAGCGAATTTTGGTACCCTAGTGTCAATATTCGAGATACAGTGTTTTTCTTATAGTTATTTAGCCCTTTAAAAAATTCCGCCTAGTTTCTTGATTGTGTTTTGTTATAAATCTACCTATTCTTGTACCGAATTTCTGTAACCTAGTGTTAATATTATTCGAGTTACAGTGTTTTTTTAAGATTTCCACGGCCTTTGTCGAATAACGCCCACTTTTTTGACCATAATTTGTAATAACTGTGCCTACCCCTGTACTAAATGTTTTTCTAAAATTGACACGCCCTTTGTCTATTATTGCCCACTTTCTTCATAGTGTTTTGTCATAATGCTACACATTCTTGTAACGAATGGTATTACCCTAGTGTTCATATTGTTCGAGATAGAGTGTCTTTCTAATATTACTACGCCCTTTTGTCCAATAACGCCCACTTTCTTAACCGTAATTTGTAATAATGTTCCTAGTGTCAATATTACCTGAGATATAGTATTTTTCTTATATTGCCATGCCTTTCTGTCAAATAACGCCCACTTTCTTGACCGTACATTCTCATAATTATGCCTACCCCTGTACCTAATTTCAGTGTCCTAGTGTCAATATTATTCGAGTTACAGAGTTTTTCTATTATTGCCACGCCCCTTTGTTGAATACCATCCACTTTTTTAGACGGGCACCTCTGCGTTCAATGTCTCTATCTGTTGACAAAAAATTGCGGCAATCAGGCTAGTTCTTTAGGAGTTATGGATATACATACATTAAAAAAAAAAACAAAAAACCACCCAACTTGAGAACCTCCTCCTTTTTTAAGTCGGTTAAAAAAAGAGCGAAAAAACCAACCAACTTGAGAACCTCTTCCTCTTTGAAGTGGGTTTAAAATAGGAATTTTTGGAGAGTATGAAAAAAAAACCATTTTCAGTCGACAGAAGACATAAAACAAAAATTCGCAAGGAGATTTGCAGCTAATTTTTTTACTATCTCGATTCTAATATAAATAGATGAATGACACGTACTTATTAGAACGTATCAGAACGTATAAATTTCAAAAATTGGTTTTATCTCTTCGTAGAATTTTATAAGAAAATAATTTGTAAAGCAAGAACTGAGTTGGTAGCCCTGGTGTGTATGTTTGTGTGGGTTGGTGCTCTCCGTCAGTTTTGGTGGTAGTGTGTATTTCATGATAATTTAATTTGAAACTGAAGCGTAAGAGTGTGTGTGTGTATTTACTGCATGTCATGTCTTTTTTTGTTACGCTAAGCTTAACCGGAAGTTGCCTAAAAGCAAACACACACACACATACACCCACCCCTTCGCGCAGTTTCTCAGACGCAGATACCCAGCTACATAACTAAGCACGCCTCAAATGAAGCACACAAATAATCAGACATTCTGCGCCACATTAGCTGCTAAAGAATGCGTGACAACGTACATGTATGTGTGTGTATTTGTGTGTATTTTTTGGCTGTTTGTTCGTTTGGTTGAGTTTTTAAAAAGCTTATAAAACAATTTAGAGACATATTTTTTATTTTCATTATTGTTTTTTTCTGTTGGTTTTGTTAGTTGTTGTTTTTCTTGTTCCTTCATGCCTACGCATCATTAACATCTATCTTTTTGTGTGTGTGTGCGTGTGTGAATGCGTCTCCCAGCCCTTTAACATTGATTTAGATGCTCTTTACATGACATGTTGTTTTATCAGCAACATTATTTGAAGCGAGTCAAACACACACATGCATACAAATATTGTTGACAGGCTTCCACACTGCCACTCAACTGGGAAGCTTTATTTTACTTACGACTTTTACTTCCTGGTCGCTTTTTCAAGGAATTAATTTTAATTATTTTACAAGTTTAGCGTGTTTGGGTGATTTTTTTTCTCTTAAATTTTAGGACGAAAACTAAAAGCTTTCATTTCAAATTGATATACAAAAATTGATCTGTTATTATTTAAGATGATTGTGGCTTTATATTTAGGCTACAGGTCCAATTTTTAAAAATATTATAAAACTTAGTTTATTATAAACTATTTTTAATTTTATTTTTCACCTTCGGAAGTCATCTTCAGGGTATCTAAAAATATATATACACAATAATAAAAAAATATTCACAATACTTTTTAAACAATTTTAACTAAAATTAAGAAATAGAAATTTGAGGTTACATTAAACAATATTTAAAAAACTTTTACTTGTCACCAATTTTCCTTCTGTTTTCCACACATCGTCTGTTTATGTGAGCGCATTTATCCGTGTCTGTTTTAAAATTGAGTTTCTTCTCTGTAAAAATTGAGTTTCTTCTCTGAGGCATGGCAGAATAACCAGGTAGATGCAATTTGGAGAGCAAAAAACGAGAGAGCAAAACATTGGCGTAACTATAATGTCACTATTGACATTTCATGTTTATTCGTTCAGCCATAGGGATGTATAATTTGCTTGTAGCCGTACAAATCAATTGGGTACCCAGATCTTATTTATTTATTTATTTATTTATTTCTATTTTAACTAAATTATAAAAAAAATATGATATAAAACTAATAAAATGTAAACATTATTATATTAAAGAATATTACACTTTTATAAATTCATTTTAAACAATTCTTAATAAATTTTGTTTAAAAGTTTGTCTATTCAGAGTGAGATCTATTTGAGCACTTATGGAATTGAACGCTAAGCACATATTATTAATAGGATCAATACGGCCATAGTTTGTCCTATGATACGGAATGTAAAAAAAATCTCTTTGCCTAAAATATCTCTCAGGCGCATATATTCTTAAAAGAGCGAGGAGTGGCGCGCAGTCTATATGTGACATAATTATATCGCGAACAAAAATAACAAGAAAAAATTTACGTCTGGAGGCTAAGGTATTAAGACCCAGAAGAGCACACCTAGATACGTACGTTGGCATAAAATTCCAATTTAATTTAAACATTATGTAACGAGTGAAACGTTTTTGTATTTTTTCCAATCGCAAAGAATTTACCTCGTAATATGGATCCCAGATCACACATCCATATTCCAAGATAGACCTTACTAAAGATAAAAATAACGTTCTAAGGGTATATGGATCCTTAAATTCCTTCGAATTACGCCTCAAAAAACCCATCATTGCATTAGCCTTAGTAATTATGCAATCGTAATGGTTGGAAAAAGAAATTTTTCTATCAAATAGAATTCCCAGATCAGATGTAGACTCGACACGTGAAAGACTACTATTTGCGATTGAGTAATTAAAAAAATTTGGTTCTTTTTTCATATAAAAAGACATAATGTTGCATTTGGCAACATTTAAATAAAGTCTATTAACTGAACACCATTTAACCATATTGTTTAAATCACTTTGAAGAACATGTAAAAAAACTAAACAAAAATCTTAAAAATTTCATAAAATGAGCCGTGTTTTAAGATATAATACATAATTAATTGTAGTTTGGCCTTAAATAAAGTAAATGAAAGTTTACTTTTAATAAACTTCTCATTCGACTACTTATTTCGATAGTTCAGTAACCAATTTATCTGTGTAGCTATGTACGGCTGCTTTAAGCTGTCAAAATATATTTTGAAAAGTGAAATTGCTGTTGGAAAACATAAAATGTATTTAATGAAATCGACGATTGTTTGTTATTTTTATCGTGCTGGAACGGAAGCTAACAATTGATGAATTTTTTTTCGAATTTTCGCGACGGGAGGAAGTTATAGGCAGCCCAGAAAGCCATTGCCAAACCTGAATAAATAAGAAAGTCAAAATTGATAACATTTTCAAATCAGCTCATTTTGACGTTATAACTACCCCTTTGTTATTGTTTTGTTGTCGAAGAGAGCGTATTTCTAGTGCATCTACCTGGTTATTCTGCCATGTCTAGGGGTACACTTATAATGTGGAGCATTTCCAGTGTGTACACTCACAGAACTGGCGATGCTATCAAAACTTCGCTTCTTCTAGCCGTAATATTACGGTTCTCAAAAAATTTAATATGCGAGGCTCTGATAACTTCCATAAGGGCTGTTAGATTATTGTTTAAGAGATGACCTGCCAGTTTTGACAACCTCACAGAAAGTTGTAAGACTTTTAATGGCGAGAGGAATTCGGTTTAGCATTATGACAATAGCCGAATTGTGGAGGGGTCATAACAGCGCCTTTTGCGATGGTGAGAGGAATTCGGTTTTAACAGCCAAATTGTGGAGGGGTCATAACAGCGTCTTTTGCAATGGTGAGAGGAATTCGGTTTTGACAGCCGAATTGTGGAGGGGTTATAATAGCGCCTTTTGCGATGGTGAGAGGAATTCGGTTCTGAGAGCCGAATTGTGACGGGGTCATAACAGCGCCTTTTGCGATGGTAAGAGGAATTTGGTTTTGACAGCCGAATTGTGGAGGGGTCATAACAGCGCCTTTTGCGATGGTGAGAGGAATTCGGTTTTAACAGCCAAATTGTGGAGGGGTCATAACAGCGTCTTTTGCGATGGTGAGAGGAATTCGGTTTTGACAGCCGAATTGTGGAGGGGTCATAACAGCGCCTTTTGCAATGGTGAGAGGAATTTGGTTTTGATAGCCATAAATCCTTATGTTGAGGTTGTCAGAACCTTTTCTATTTAAGCTACTAACCTCTGCGCTTTTAAGGTTATCACCAATTTCTTAATGCCGTTTGATTAATAAAAGTGTTATTTCTAAATATTTTTTAAATTTTTATTTCAAATCATTTGAAAAAATATAACTTTTTTAATCAAATAAATATAAAATTTTAATTTTTCATAGAACTTTACAAACTATTTTTTTTAATTTTTTTTTATGGGACTTTAAAATTCCCATATTATAAACGACAAACCATTAGCATGCATCTGAAACATGCTTACAAATAGTTTTAGACAATGGAATTGTAAAATAGTCCATGCCTTTTTCAATACAATAGACATAATATTTATTATCAAAGTAAAGTGATTATCAAAGTAAATACAGATTAACTTTAAAAACAATTTTTTTAATATTTGCCAACAAGCACGCTGCAAAGCCAAAACTAAAATGGAGAAATTTGTCTTTTGTGGTTTTAGTATCTTCAGTAAAAGCGTGAAAACCGTATTGAGGCTACAATAGCTATATTGGAGTTTCTCTACACGCAATATTTAAAAGTTGGTTGCAGTAGCCACAATACTGAATGTATCACAACTGTTACCACAGCTCTTATTTTCAAAAGACGCTCAACATAATTTTTGTTTTTTTTTTATGATTGTTGCAGATTCAATTAGGGCTATGAGAGCCATCATAAAGTGCTTGCAATAAACTTTCAGCTAAGGTGACTTCATTTCATATATTATAACTCTAATATGGCTACTACAGCCTCATCTTTTTCATGGCAGCCGTGTACGAAATTCAATAATTCCCTGAGTGTACCTTCTATAATAATTCATATCTTGTTGTAGAATCTTGACGTTGTCGAAGTCAGGTGTATGGTTAAGTTGTTCGCCGCAGTGCTGTTTTTTGCTCAATTGGTCTTGAATGCGCTTTTTGGTCAGATTTATGAGCAGATATCCTTTTTTTATGTTATTTTTAGATCACCTGAATATGACTTCCGAAGGAAGTCGAAATATTGGTGGAAAATAAAAATAGTTTATAATAAACTAAAATCTTCAATATTTTTAAAAATTAGACCTGTAGCCTAAATATATTAACTAAAGCCACAAGCAAATACAGAGGTCAATTAATAACTCAACAATTATTTTAGATGATTTTTAAGAAGTAAACTTAACTAAAAATTATTAAATTAAAAGCTAAAAATTTTAATTTCTATACATTTTTAAATCTATTTGCCCAATGAAAATAAGATTTTGTTTTGAAATAATTCATGGAAAACTGCAAATTTTTTTAATATCAGGGCTTTAGTATTATACACAGTATTACATTCCTTTCGATTTTTTTTTTATTATTTTTGGACTATAATTTCATATTTTGATACTAAAACATGTTTAATGTCTGAATTTGGCTATTTTCATATAATTAAAAGATTTCCAAAATTTAAAATTTATAACTTACACAAATTTTTTTTGCACCAAATGACCCCAAATATTTTGAATATAAATATAGATACAATATATTTTTGGTTGAAATGAGCTCGTCCTTAATAATATACTATTAGTAATTTAGTAATTGAAAATACAAGTTAAAAAAATTAAAATCTGACACAAATATTTAAAGAACCGAAGCACACAGAAAAACATTGAAAAAGTAAAAAGATGTAACATTTTTTAGAGTTCGCTAGTGGTCAAAATGTTACCTTTTCGCATACTTTCTCTGTTGATTCGATACAAAATTAATGTCAAAAATATACCTTTATCGTAAACATTCTGTATTAGTTTTACTTTCCATATGAATTAGCCACCAGTTCTTCCGCTCAGCAGAGAGCGCAAGAAGACACGATGTTGCTATATAGACGAATATAACCAAGCTGTTATCTTAACAGTGGAAAGTAACTATCAATTTTCAACAACGCAAGTCAGATTTTATCACATCGCGCTTACAGTTTTGCATTACACTGTCATCACCGGCAAATTTTGACAAGGGAAAGGTTTTATTTATGATGTAACACTCAATGCTGAGTCATATCAAGTCTAAATTTCCAAACCAATTATTGACGTTACTATTAACAACAAAATATATACGTAGCCATATTGACTATACTTAGTATTTTATAACTTTACTTCGATTGTTTTATTTCAATTTTTCGTCTTGAATTTATAAACTTTTTTATTAAAAAATAATTTTGAACATATTTTTTATAATTTTAAAAATAAGCATCAAATAAAAAACAATATTCAATTTAAAATATCTTAAAATAAAAATCTATCATATATAAAATAAGAAAATTTTGATATATAAAAAAAAATAATTTTGGTAAATTTTTGGTTTTTTTTTTTAAGGGGGGACTCTTAGAAGAATGAAGGGTTGAAGAGATAAAATGTTGTAAAATAAATTTAATAAGCGCTGGTAATACATTTCATCCATCTAAGAGTTTGAACTGACCCAGTTACAACGTCTTTTTTAAAAATATTATTTTTATTGTAGGATCACCAGAAAGGTGGCAGATTGGGGGAAACATGTTGGGAAAAAATAGAGGATAAAAAATAGGATCTGGTAATGCATTTAACACCACTTGGAGTCGTTCCTTTATTTTGGTTTTTTTTATATTTAATAGTTGTTTTTAATAGATTTAATAGATTAATACATTTTCGATTTAGCTATAAAGCACCCGGTAAAAAAATCTGAAAAAATTATTTGTTGCTTCATGTAAAGACAGAAAGATGTGAACAAAATTTGATTGCTGAAATGAAATAAGTTACTTATTAATTATTATTATCTACATCTATATCTAAACTATTATATAAAATTGAAGTGAAAATGTTTTGTTCCAGATAAAGCATAGTACTCTGTTTCGTTTCATGTGAAATACCACTCAAATCTCCATACAAAAAGTGACGGCTGCGAAAAAGCGTGGAAATTTTTACATGTTCGTCAGAGCAGTACTCTGTTCCGCTGCGTAGAATTATCGCAACATGTTTCTGAGCAACATTTTTTCATGACAATTTAATTGTATTGCTTATATATTTTGAAGTGAAAAGAGAGAGCTTATATAAATTCTGCCAACTTATTCTCTGAGTCTCTCTGAGAAACGTTGCCATAGGAATTCCTCGCAACAAACTTTAAGTCAGTAATTTTACGCAACAAATAAATAGATGTTGCCAGCGAAGTTTCACGCAAACGAACAGAGTACTAGGCTTAAACTCCAAAAGTACTGGGACAATTTTTATGAAATAAGTTTTGAAATATTAGTTTTGCGCTAACTTACAGTATAGCTGTATTTCCCTTATAAATTAACTTTATGTTGTTTTCTACTTTTCCATTTTGTAAAAAAAAGTTCCTAGGCATTAATCTGTAAATAGTTGAAAATTGGCAAATCTTAATCTTATATCGAAAACAGTCCTTAAAAAAATCTGCACAGTTTGGGATAGTTATTTTACCCATTGTTCTCCCTGTATATCCTTTAATTTGGAAATTTTTTAATTGTTGCTGCTGTTGAATTTAAACTGTAAATAAAATTGTCTAAAAAACGATGCTTTTTTGTTTTTATGGCAATTTTTAAAGACTAATATCTCATGTCTCAGAAAGCGAACAAGATGCCTTCAAGATTTTATTAGTAATTTTGACGTGAAATAACTTTAGCTTTAATAACTAAAAAAAATAAATTATTTTTAATTTAAAATTATATTGTAATAAATAAAAGTGTTCGTGAAATGATTAGAAAAGACGTTTGACGTATTAATTTTTTTGTTAACGAATTAAAAATGATATATATGCTTTATTGAGAGACTTTTAAAAGCATTTATTGTTTGAATTCCAAAAAAGCTCTAAAGTATTTCATAGGTCACTGACTGGCCTCAAATATTTAATTCTGTATAACTTTTAAAAATCGTAAACAAACATTTAGAATTTGTATTTGAATCATATAAAATCAACATAATCATAAAAAATTTAAGAAAATAATCTAAAGACTTGAACGATAGTTATGGATTGCTTTTTAATAGTTCAATGTTTATGAAAATATTATGTTAAGTAGAAACAGCTGTCACAGCATTAAAATATTTTCTTATGACTGTTAAGGTTTTCAAAGATCTAGAAGTAGTCTCGTGAAGGAAAGTGTTTTTTTTTCTGATCAGCTATTTAGAATTTAAAATTGCTTTTATGACAAATCGTTTTTCTATTTTTTTTTTCCAAATTTTCTCAAATTGTAAATGAAGCAAAAAAACAATAAACAAGAAAAAATTAAAATTATTTTTATTATGCTATCAAAATTCAAAGTTTCATAATATTTTGGAATTGAAAATTATATTTTGTGCTTACAACTAATTTACTAATTTTTTTTAAGATCAACTAAAAATATGCAGTTAATTGATATGTCTATATAATATATTTTGACACACATTTTATCCTATATTTTAGTTTTAGTTAATCTTTAAGCATAGTACTATGTTTGCTTGCGTGAAATTTCTGCCTTAAAGTTTGTTGCGAGGAAATCCTTTGGCAAAGTTTCTCAGAGAGACTCAGAGAGTAAGTTGGGAAATTTCATATGATCTCTCTCTTTTCACTTCAAAATAAATAGGCAGTACAATTAAATTGTCGTGAAAAAATGTTGCTCAGATACATGTTGCGATAATTTCAAGCAGCGGAACAGAGTACTGCTCTGTTGAACATTAGAGCACCCACAATATATATGAAAAATACAAATATGTTTTTTTTTCGCTCCACCAGCATTTTCTAATAGAATGCGGTTGAAAAATAAGATCTGCATCAAAAGATTGGTATTGTTAGTGGAAAATAGCCATCCGATTTTCATTTGAAGCCTCAAAAACTGCCCTAAAATTGCTTGAAAGTAGCTCAAACAACGTTTGCCCTGTAATTTTTTTCAAAAATGGTAAAAGTTTTGAATTTTTTTTTCTTTTCACAGAAAATTAAACAGGTAAGACTGTCCGTGTAATTTGTTTTTGATAGGTGTGATATTTAATGGTGTTTTAGAAGACGAAACTAAATTTTTTAAACATTTTTTATGTTTTGTATTTTTGATCAAAAAATTCCCAAATCTTTGAAAAATTTGCGAGCATTTAATAAGGTCTAAGAAATTAACTACGTTTCACTATTTCTTTTATTTTTACTCAAGAACTTACGTCTTAAATGCAAACAAATGGATTTTATTTTTGTTTCATTAAATTTAAATCTTTCAAATTTTAACAAAGTGCTTCTCTTACTCACCTAAATCATTGTTAATGATCCATTTATATGTTGTGAGAGCGTTTGGGCTTTGTTTCAATTTGATTTGACTCATAAGCCTCGTCGATAAAAAATATTAAATGTTTTTGTTTTTTCACGGTGGATTTAAATGAAATGGGCTCGTTGGGCCCCAATTTGTCGCTAAAATGTCAAGGAAAAGGAAATTGATATATCACTTCGTATTAATTTAGTTTGATAACTTATACATTGGACAAGACTTGAAAACAAGAATCTTTTAGTACAAGAACTTACCAGTACAGAGCAAGTTTAATCTTTCCCTTTCGTCTCCACAACTCACATAAACTCACCACGATTTGTCCTACGAACTCACATTCTTGCTTTCAAGTTTTGCTCAATGCATAAGGGTCCATTGAGTTGTAAGAGGCATAGGAAGACAGCACTTGTGGGACCTCCAAAGAAGTCAAATCCGTTCCTATCGAGCTCACCTGATAAATCCAACTTAGTTTTTTTTAATATTAATATTAAATAAAGTAGTACTTTCAAGCAATTTTAAGGCTGTTTTTGAGGCTTCAAATGAAAACCGGATGGCTATTTTCCACCAACGATACCAATCTTTTGATGCAGATCTTATTTTTCAACCTCATTCTATTAGAAAATGCTGGTGAAGCGAAAAAAACCACCTTTGCTTTTTTGGGTGATCTATTGAACATTTTTTATTTATTTATTTATTTATTTAATTTAATTATCATGTTCACATATAAGACAAAGTCTTTTAAATGCAGTAAGAAATCAAAGAATAACAACAAGTTATAACCAACAAATAAACAAAACAAAAAATTTTAAATTACTTATTTTATAAATAAATTATAAATAAATTATAAATAATATAAATAAATTATAATTGAATTGAATTTAGACTTATGTATAAATTACCTTTAAGGAACTTTATCAAATAATTAAGAAGATAACATTAATAAAATAGAAAATAGAAGAAAGAAGAAAGATAGTATCAAGAAAAGTGTTGGAATATTGCATGCTTAAAGTTGTGCTTATTTCGGATACTTTTGATTCTTGAAGGTAGCGAATTCCACATTCTGATAGCGTTCACAAAAAAGAGTCTGTTAGAATTCAAAAAATTGTATACAGGAATTACAAGGTTCATATTTCTGGCCGATCTACAAAACTGTAACTTATTAAATAAGTAATTAGGAGTTTCTGTATAAATCAAGTTATGCAAAAAAATACAGTTTCTAGCATCCAAATAATTGAAAATATTGCAACCAAGTACTCGATTGCTCAAATGACTTATTCGGTCAAACTTTTTAAGGCCATAAATGTATCTGACAGCATTATTAAACACAAGTTGTAACTTAAGCTTTGACCTCGAATCAAGCTTACTGTATACAACTTCTGAGTAGGAAATTATTGGCATTATGAGTTGAACCACTAGCTTTCTTCTAGTCTCAAAAGGCACAAATGATGCAGTTCTCCTCAGGTTCCGTAGGATATAGTAAACTTTACAAACAACAGAGTTTATATGATCTTCACAGGAAAGTGAGGAGTTAATATAGTAACCGAGATTTTTAACTTTACCTATAAATTTCAAGTCGACTCCATTCAGAAAAATGGCTGGTATATCAGAAAAAGAGTATCTAGACTTAAAAATCGGCAGAACAAATGATTTAAGAGGGTTAAGATTAAGCTTATTAGCTTTAGCCCAATCTACTATTTTACTCATGTCTTCATTTACCTCAATACATAAATCATCAACGAGATTAATTGGTTTGGACAAGTACAGCTGAAGATCATCAGCATATGCATGCATGGTTACATGACGGCATTTGCTGAAAATATCATTAAGAAACATTGCAAATAAAAGCGGACCAAGTACCGAGCCTTGAGGAACTCCACAGGATAAATTGTTAAAAGCAGACAGACTATTTCCCACCCTTACTCTTTGAGACCATCCAACTAAGTAATTATATAACAGACGGACCGCAGTAATAGAAAACCCAAAATTAAGTTCTAGTTTTTGACATAGTAATAAATGGTCAACAGAGTCAAATGCTTTTGAAAAGTCCAACATGCAAAGCAAGCTTATATGCCCCATATCATATGATAATCTTATGTCATCTAGGATCTTCACAATAGCTGTAGAGCAGCTGTAGCCAGGTCGAAAACCAGATTGAAGTGGTGACATAAGGGTAAATTTTCTAATGTGTTCGGAGATTTGTACAGCCATGAGAGACTCACATACTTTTGATAAAGCTGGTAAAAGACTTACCGGACGAAAATCACACGGTTCACAGGCATTGGGTTTTTTAGCTATAGGAATGATTGTAGCAGCTTTCCACGCATCAGGGAAGCAAGAACTTGTAAAACAGTGATTCATTATGTGTGTCAAAGGGCTTATGATGAAAGGTAAAATTATTTTTATAAATTTAATAGCTATTCCATCTTCACCCACTGCATTTGATTTAATATTATTAACGCAACGAGCAACATCACACTCATTTACAGCAACAAACTGAAAATTACATGGTCTTTCGGTAGTAAAAACTATCGTATTATCGACAGTAGTGTTATAAGTAGATGTTGAGGTAGCGATAAAATAATCATTAAGAATATTAGGATCAATTAGAAAATCATCGGATTTCACATTACATACTCCAGCCTGTCTTAAATTGTTCCAAAGATTTTTGGAAGGTTGTGCTAAACTTAGCTTCGATATAAAAAAAGTGCGTTTAGACAATTTAACAATGCAGTTAGCTTCATTTCTAGCTCTTTTGTGCTGTTCCCAATTAGATGTTGTCGGGTTTCTCTTCCAACGATTATAAGTTTTATTACGTTTTTCAGGGCCAATTTAACATTATTTGTAAACCAGGGATAACTTCTGTTAGAGACACGACGTGTAGTCAAATTTGAGTGAAATTTCACATGAAACTCAACAGAGTACTGTTGCGAGTACAGAGTAAAGCTTTAAGCTTTAATTTTCGAATACAAAATAATCGTGTGCCTACATATAATTCTTGAAAGAAATATATTTTTGCTGGAACAAGTTATTTAAAAGACCCAAATTTATTGTCCTCATATTAAATCTATGAACATGGAATAAAATCCTATTTATATATTATACTATGCTTCCATCTGCTCGAAATCTTGCGATTTTGAAAAAGTGATTTCGAAGTGTTTCCATCTGGCATGTCGTGACAGATAGATTTTATTTGACAATTAAGGTTCATTCGATAAATTTAAGAATGAGCAAATTGTGAAGGAGCAATTGCGTTGCTGCATATCTTTTGCCATTTCCGGAGTCATGATTCCTTTATTTTTAATTTTTATTATTATTGATCAAGTTTTTTTGAATAATTAATTAGTTGTCACTGCCAATCGTCAATATGCAAAATTAGACACAAGCTGAATAGTGCTGGATACTGACATAACTTTTCAGGGATCCGCATTGCATTTTATAAGATTTTGTATTAGATTTTGTTGAAATCACAAGATTTTTAAATCTGAAACTTGTATAGAGAACTCTGTTGATTTAAATATGTGTTTAATGAAATCTCATAAAATCTCAAGATTTCGAGCAGATGAAAACATAGTATAGAAGTCTGTCTAAGTTTTTTTTCCCTATTTTCCAGTTCTTTATTCATAAAGTCTATTATCTTTGCATAAGCCTTCTTAAAATTTTTCAATAGAAAATCGATTTAAAAATAATTAATTTGTATAAGTTTCGCAACTTTTTGAAAGCTTATTAAAAGCTTTACACACTGAAAACCTTCAATTTGATAACAATTTCCGTTAACCACGCAAAACAGTTTTCGTTGCGCAACAATAGTTAGTAAACAAAATAATGATAATTATAAAAGTTGATTAGCAACAAAAACAAACCAACAAAAATTCTTTCATTTCGAAATGCAATTTCTGCTATGTGTGCGTGCTTCAGTGTGTCTGATTGTGTGTGTGTTTTTGTGTGTTCAACCAGTATAAAGCAAAGCGTGGCACTGCGGTTCGGCGGTTAAACGATTGTTTTGTGTGCGTTTCTCCTAACCAACACCAGTCAGCTATGTTTAACAAATTGAAAACAAGCTTGGCGGAATGTAGCCAGTTTAAAGGCATGCATGTGAACAGCAAAGCTTGCAAAAAAGAAAAGCTTTTTCGTGAAGCAGCTCAAACAAAAACCAGCTAGCAATGTTTTGACATAGTTTTCCATTGAACTTTGTGAGAAGGCAAGGATAACAGCAGCAAATTTATTAAATCGCACAAAATTAGTGGAGCAGCAACTCGTGATGTGATATAAAAAAAAAACAACATATAATGAATAAACATAAGAAAACATATGCAGCATTAGTATGGCGTGCAGAGATTGTTTTTATTAATACACAAACTTGGTGAAATTTTTTTCTATTCCTTCTTTTCAAATGTTTTGCCCTATTTTTTCTTCATTAACCACAAAGTTTCCAACTCAGACACTCACGCAGACAACTATTAACAACCTTATCATGCTACTTATCTATTACTCATAACATTCTTACGTATATTGTGCACCATCTGGTACCCTAAGATTTGTCATGAATAAACTAAGCAGAGTATTAAGCACAGTTTGTAAAAGTTTCTGCCTTATGCATAGAGGATGAGGAAAAAGTGAAAGGAAAAGAACAAGCTACAATTAATTACAGTAGAATGCAAAAATGTTTGCACATCATTGAAATTAATGTAGCATGTGATGTTAGTTGTGGGCAGGCGAGAGGGTTAAGCATAGCTTGCACTTGATACATTTAAATTATTATTATTTATTAATGTATGTAAGTACCTCACAAAAAACTAAGTTCTTTTAAGGTACAAAGTAGGAAAAATTTTACATATTGAATACATAAACTATAATTACTAATAATCATATAACAAAAACTGAAACGAAGATACAAAACTTTTGATTTCAAGATTTCACATATTGAATACAAGAGATATCATTATTTAACAAATGTTATATTAAATTAAGGAAACCAAAATTAAAACGAAGATAAAAAATCATATTATTTAAAGCTATTAGGAATGATTGGAGCTTAAAAAATAATTGAGCAAAGGTAAAGCAAGAAAGGTATAGATTAGATAAAAGAAAAAAGAACTGATTACTTTAATCGAATATGAAAATTTTCATTAGGAATAATGTTTAGAAATGGCCTGTTTGAAGATTGACTCTCCGACTATTGATTTAAGATTGGTTGGTAATGTATTCCATAATCTGATGGCATTAATGAAAAATAATCGTGTTGAGTTCAGAAAGTTGAAATTAGGTACTAAAAGCATTTGACTTCTTTGCAACTGGCCAAAGTGCAATTTTTCATAAAGATATGTTGGCGTCTTATTCTTTATGAGTTTGTGAAGAAATATGCAATTCCGAGCATTTACTTACTTACTTACTTACTTAGTTGGCGCTACAACCGTATGTCGGTCTTGGCCTCATCTAAGAATTTGCGCCAGCCATTTCTGTCTTTCGCTTGCTGGCGTCAGTTGGAAATTCCAAGCTTCGTCAGGTTGTCCTCTACTTGGTCTTTCCAACGAAGATGCTGTCGTCCTCTTCTGCGTTGACCGCCGCTGGGTACCGAATCGAATGTTTTCTTCACTGGAGCATCGTCTTTCTTGCGCTGAACATGACCAAGCCAGCGAAGCCGCTCGATTTTAATGCGCTTGACTATGTCAATGTCAGCGTACAGCTCATACAGTTCATCATTCCACCGTATTCGGTACTCGCCATTGACGCAGATTGGTCCGTAGATCTTACGAAGAATCTTTCTCTCGAATGCTCCTAAAGTCTTTTCATCTAAACTGCTCAGCGTCCAGGTTTGTGATGCGTAAAGTAGGACGGGCATGATGAGCGATTTAACGAGCGTGATTTTCGTTCGTCGAGAGAGGGCTCTGCTTCTCAATTGCCTACTGAGCCCAAAGTAACACCTGTTGGCAAGAGTTATTCTTCGTTTGATCTCAATGCTGATGTCGTTGGTTGAATTAATGCTGGATCCCAGATAAACGAAGTTCTTCACAACCTCGAATGAGGTATTGTCAACGGTAACGTGGGTTCCAAGACGCTGGGACTGTTTGTTTGTTGACATCAAGTATTTCGTCTTATCTGCATTCATTGACAGACCCATTCGACTTGACTCTCTTTCTAATCTGGAAAATGCTGCACTGACTTCGCGCATATTATGGCCAATGATATCTATGTCATCAGCATATGCAAGCAGCATAACACTCTTGTAGAATATTGTGCCACTACGTCTCAGATCAGCAGCTCGGATGATCTTTTCCATCATTAGGTTGAAAAAGTCGCACGATAAGGAATCACCTTGTCTGAAACCTCGTTTGGTAATAAATGGTGGGGAGAGGTCCTTCCCGATTTTAACTGCGCTGCTGGTGTTGCTCAGTGTCATCCTGCAAAGTCTTATTAGTTTTGCAGGAATACCAAATTCAGACATGGTGGAGTACAGGTGCTTCCTTATTGGGCTGTCGAAGGCGGCTTCGTAGTCGACAAAAAGATGGTGGGTATCGACTTGTTTTTCTTGAGTCTTCTCCAAGATTTGTCATAGCGTGAAAATTTGGTCGATGGTCTGAAGCCACACTGATAAGGTCTGATCAGTTTGTTTACAATGGGCTTCAATCTTTCACATAAAACGCTCGACAGGACCTTATATGCGATATTAAGAAGGCTTATCCCACGGTAATTGGCACAGATAGTGGGATCGCCTTTCTTGTGGATTGGGCAGAGCACACTGATATTCCAATCGTTCGGAATGCATTCTTCCGACCATATTCTGCAAAGAAGCTCGTGAATGCATTTAAGTAGAGCTTCGCCTCCATTCTTAAACAGCTCAGCAGGTAAGCCATCAGCTCCCGCGGCTTTGTTATTTTTAAGCCGAGCTATAGCTGTCAGAACTTCATCATAGTCGGGCAGCGGAACCTCAACGCTGTCATCCAAAATTGGGGTTTCCGGAATATCATCTCTATTGGCGGGATTGTTGTCAGCGTCGCCATTTAGAAGCTTAGAGAAGTGTTCCCTCCATAACGTCAGTGTGCTCTGGACATCTGTCACTAGATTCCCGTTTTCATCCTTGCAGGAAGAGGCCCCGGTTTTAAAACCATCGGCAAGGCGTCTTATTTTTTCGAAAAATTTTCGGGCCTCATTCCTGTCACCATACATCTCAATCTTCTCTTGCTCGCGCTTTTCTGCCTCTCTTTTTTTCCGCCTGAAAATATGTCTCTCTTCCCTCCTCTTTTCTTTGTATCGCTCCTTAGCAGCGCGCGTTACAACCGACTGCAGGGTGGCTTTGTAGGCGGCGTCTTTCTCTGCAGTGGCGTCGCGACACTCCTGGTCGTACCACTGGTTTCGGCGAGGGTGTTGGTAGCCAATCACCTCTTCAGCAGCCGCACGCATGGAGTTGGAAATGTGTGTCCACTGCGCGCATATATCATCGATTGGAGGAGTGCTTTGAAGCAGGAGTGAGAGTCGAGTGGCGAAAGCATCGGCTGTCTGTTTCGATTGCAGCTTGTCGACGTCTAGCTTTCTCTGTGTAGGGTTGCGTGTTTTCTTAGCTGCGCGCAGACGTGTACGGGTCTTGGCTGCAGCAAGATAGTGATCCGAGTCAATGTTTACACCACGGATCGTGCGTACATCCAATACACTGGAAAATTGCCTTCCGTCGATCAAAACGTGATCAATTTGATTTTTGTTTTTTGATCAGGGGACATCCAGGTGGCTTTATGAATATTGAGATGCTTGAATCTAGTGCTACTTACGACCATGTTTCGTGCTGCGGCGAAGTCAATCAGCCTCATTCCATTATCGGAGGTATTGTCGTGGAGGCTGAACTTTCCGACTATTCCGATAATTGTAATTGCGTTATATTAAAACAAAAACTGAAAAAACAGAAGTTAACTTTCACAATTTCATCACAAAATATTTTTATACGATTTGTCAACATCATGATTTATGGCCCCTCCACGATTCGGCTATCAAAACCGAATTCCTCTCACCATTGTAAGTTCTTACAACTTCTTGTGAAGTTGTCAAAACCTAACTATAAACACTTAAACACTCACAGCATCATATATTAAATTTTTGAGAACCGTAATATTACGGCTAGAGGAAGCGAAGTTTTGATAGCATCGCCAATTCCGTGAGTGTTCAGTAAGCTGTAGTAAATTGGAAAGCCGTCCAAATTAACCCTTGTGTTGACACTTGGCTCACCAGTGAGCCATCATGTGTTTAACTTGGCATTGTAGCCAAATTTTTGCAGTTACCGGGTTGGGGCTCGGTGATATCTGCTAAATATATTTTTTGAGCTTTGCAGCCAAAGTAAATGCTATAAGTGAATTTTAAAATACTTAAAAGTCAGCCGTTAATTATTTTACCCCTTTGTCGGACACGTGGTTCACCAATGAGCCACATATTTTGCATGGGCTACGAAGCATTTTCATACATTAAGTCCGGGGAATTAAGTGCGTTCGTGATTCTATTGATTCATTTCCTCAGTTTTTCCACGAAGGAAAAACTGAGCCATACCTGCCGGAAGAGTTCAAACTAAGTTGCAAAAGAGATCTACACACGGCTAGAAATCTTGTACTAAAATTGAAACTTTTCTGTACTACATATAAGTCAGCACCAGTTTTGTTTTCTAATCGAGTATTTGAATACTAAAATACTAAAATACTAAAATATTGTTTTAATACAGATTTGGTTTAAAATTTCGTGAAGGCTTGGATTAAAATATAAAAATAAAAAAATAAAAAAAATAACAACCACCGCGACACTCGAACGCACGACATCCAGTTTGTGAACTCACTACTTTAATCACCGGGCTATTGGCCTATTGGCCTATACATAACATTTGCGATAAGCAAACATATGAACCGAGTCGCCTAATATTGAGTCGCAGCATTGCCAGGCTAACTTTTTAGGGGTCTTAATCCAAATTTAGTATAAACTGTATTAAAAACAAAAAGTTATACAGAACTAGCTGAACCCGGTGTGCCTCGCTACCCCCCCCGCGCTGTTGCCCTTGGTCGTTATCATCCGCTTGTCCCATGAAATAAATTTGTAAAAACTTAGGATCTTCATCTGGAATTGGCAATATTGATCCCATTCGGTGATAAATTTGGCCTTGAACTCTAAATGTTGGCATGAAGTTGTCTCGAACCACTTTAGTCGCACCAAACGATGTCATTTGAATACACGAATTGTATTTTCGTATGTTGCTTAAGAAATATTAGGAATCCGCTGTTGTTCCTATGTAGTGGAATATAATTATTTTGAATAATAATCATTTTATTTTTTCCTCTTCTTCCTTTTTTGAAGCCTTAGGGGCAAATTATTTATTTGTTCTTACCTGAAACTAACGATAGTAGTGGTTCTGGTGGTGATAGCAGTTCGGGTAAAGCAATTTTACCATTTGTGCAGCACATTTCAGGTGCTTCATTTTTATATTTCTTAGCATTGCAGTAGTGGCAAACTTTATTCATTGGTCCAATGGCGACTAACTTATCTTCACTGCAATCAATTTCTGATGTGTAGTGGAATGCAATCAGCTATATGATGCAGAGCTTCGACGATGCTGTGATCTTCGACTACGATCTTGTTGACGGTGTGCCTCACGTTGTTCTGGTGTCTCGGCAGCTCTTGATAAAGAGGATCGCGATCGGTCACTTCGCATGCGTGTTTGACGTTGAGTAGAAGTCTCGGAAGCCCTTGATATCAAGGTTCGAGAACGGTCACTTCGTAACCGTGTTTCATGCTGAACAGATGTCTCCGAAGCCCTTGATGTTGAGGTTCGAGATCGCTGAATTTCTAAGCGTGTTTCGCTCTGAACAGCAGTCTCGGAAGCCCTTGATGTTGAGTCAAGAATTTAATATTTCGTAAGAATATCCTATTGTGAAAATTTAATGAAGATCGGTCCAGTAGTTAAGACTATATTACCATTTTTAATTTTCCTAAAATAGGACGTGGTCCCACCCACTTTTCTTCTGGTACGTATTCCTTATTATGCCAATACCATATGTACCAAAAAATGCCCAATATATGGCGATTTAAATTTTTGGGTTATATGAACGGTGCCACGCCCCTTTGTCCAATCAAAACTTCATATAGCCTATTATTTCTTCCAGAGTCACAGTAACATGCTGTGAAACTTTCAGGAAGATCGTTCCAAAGGTTTGGCCTCCTATGAAGCACAAACAAACAAACAGACAGACAGGCATTCATTTTTATATAAATATACCATATTGAAAGCAGATTAATTATAATTAAAGTAAAATGGGGCGAAAAAGGGGGATTTGGTAATAAAAAAATCTATGGCTACCTTACCTGTAGATAAAAAGTATATAAAACTTTAGGTAAATACATATTACAAAAAAGTATTTTGTATAGCAAACATTGTTATTGGTATAAGTAAGTATCTGAATTAAAAAAAGGGGCGGTGAAGTAGGCGTGGTTCATAGTAATATGGCGAAGTTAACAGTTTTAAAAGCAATGTACTACCAAATAAAAAATAATCCGTTGGAATGAACAAATTTGTACAGAGAACAAAAAGTTTAAAACTTAAATTTGGTGTGAAAAGGGGCGTGAAAGGTGGCGTGGCGTAAGAAATGTTTATTTCTACCTCGCCTGGAGTATAATGTGTATACAATTTGAAGTAAATCTGTTAAAAACTATATGGGAGCAATAACATAATTTTAAAAAAGTGGCGTAAAAGTGGGCGTGGTCGAAAAAAGTACCCTATTAATCATGCCAGAGTCCCAGTTAAATGCTGTGAAAATTTCAGGAAGATCGGTCCAGAGGTTTGGTCTCCTATAAGGTACAAACAAACAAATGAACAAACACACATTCCATTTTATATATATAGATTGTACTTAAATTTAAACGAAAGAGGCTAAAATTGAAACCAAAAAGGAATTTAATTTTAAACTAAAATGAATGCTGTAATATTTCTTTTGGCTTTAATTTTAGTACAGAAGAGTTTTATTAATGAGTTAGTACTTAAAAAGTTTAAATTTTAAACCGCAAAGTTTAAAAATATGCGGTAATATTTCAGTTGGACTAAAATTTAGACCAAGATTTCTAACCGTGCTCTCAACAGAGTTTGGTTTTCTGCAAAATGAGCTTATTACCGTTTGTTCATATGTCACAAAAATGAAAAGACCAGCAAAAGTAGTTGTTCTACTTTCAACTCTTCATTATAACAAACAAATTTCAAGGAATAACGATTTTGTGGTTGTTTTTTCATTTTGATTTGAACCTGAAATAATTATGGACTTATTATGGACTAAGACAAGTACAAAGGTGTTGTTGACACCATGTATAAAATGTTGACTGAATACCATAATCCACCAAAAGAAGTACTTCTCGCTGGCCACTTGAGTTTTTTTTTAAATATTTTGCGCATCGCAGCGTTGGAAACCTTTGTTTAACTACGGTAAAATTGAAAACAATGCCAGGACGCAAACAGAAACGAATTATCGCTATTGCTCTCGGAATGCCGCAAGTTATAGCCAGAGCACAATATGAAAAAGTTTGGAGGGTCCACTTCAGCACTCAAAGCTGTTTGGAAGGTATGCTCGGATGCAAACTAGGCACCTTCGATATCACAGTTGCTCGTCAAGCTCCAAAAAGGAATGCTAAGGGACGAGTCAAGGAACTGAGAAAATGCGGATATTGCATAGGAAAACGTCGGTAAACCCGTAAGCAGTGCCTCCAATAAACTCATTTGTGCGGCTCATACTTCAGCTAAAATCGGTTTTTGCATCAAATTTCCAATCGAAAATGGCACATACATAAATACGTTTTAAATATTTTGCTGTTCACAACATTAAATTTGCTATTAAAAACATTTTTTACCTTACAATAAGCTTGCTATGCAGACAAGGGAAATATTGGGCTTAGAATCCCAATGCAAAAGGAGTATTAAAAAGTTTGCTCATTAACTCCAAATTAACACTTAAAAAAAGAATTGCGTAGTAAAGTCCCCTTTGAAAATAAAAAAATTTTTACCCAAAGCCTTCACCCCCCCCCCCCCCCTTCACAAGAAAATCCTGCAGGAGGTGTTAAATATCTCTTGCAATACCTTTTACACATCCTGCAGTACATAATGTATTCAATAAGATACCTACTGTAAGGTATAATTGACTTCCACATAAAAAATGTATGGAAGACTTGGTGGCTATCAGGTGAGCCAGGTGTCCGTCACTCAATGTAATTAATTTAGTTTAGCTTAAAAGTTAGAAATCTAACTTGGTTGAAACCAAAACAAAAACAAAAAAACGAAAGAGCCAACGAGTTTTGAACTAGTAACAATAAATAATTTCTTTTGCTGTAGAATATTGGATTACTTGTTCTTGTTGTTTGATGTTCCAAAATTTTAATTTGTGAACATTTTTTAAATGTTTCTGTCTGGCAGCAAGCTTAAGAGTCAGTGAAAGAAAATAACACAACGGGTTTATTATCTCATGTGGTCAAATTTTCAATTTTAACCCACACAAACACATACACATACACACATGCACACACACACACACACACACACACACATGCACACACATACTCATGCTTGCACTTATAAAAACAACAACTAAAACTAAAGTAAAATTAAGGCAGAGAAATGCACAAAATCCAAATAACTATCAAAACAACAACAAAAAATGCAACATAAACATACATATACAAATACAACTACAAACAAACACATATCAGCACAAACAAGTATACCGACGGACAGACAAGAGCAGAGCACAAAACCGAGAGTTGAGCAACAAATTGCTTAACATAACGTCGCCAACGGATATACCAAAATGACTTCCGGTCGGAAGCAAAGAGAAAAGTGAAACTTTTACTGCATTGGGCAAAGAAAAGCTCTGGTAATTGAGTAGAGGATGGATTTTCTACTGGTGTGTGGATTAAAAATAGTGTCATTTAACTGTTGTGTGTGGTTAAGTGCATGTGAGTGTGTGATTATTTTGAGTAAAAAGCTGATGAAAAATACACACAGCCAGAGAAGCAGAGAATTAAGCTGACATATATCAAAACAAGTATTACACAAACACACTCACAAATACCATGCCACAAATTATGTGGTAATCTATTTTATAGAGCACTAGCTGAAACCCGGCGCGTTGCTGCCACTCTCCTTTGTCGAACGCCCATAAAATGTTATCAGTTAAACAGCATGTCTAAATTGAGGTCAAATACTGAAATCCGAGACTGTGCGACCTATATCCACAAAGCTATTCGATATAACAATTTTGGGTTGTATAGGAAGTGCCACGCCCTATTGATCACCCCTCATAGAACGTAATCAATTAAACTGCATGTGTACATGGAGGTGGAATACCGAATACCAAAACTGTTCGACATATAACTCCAAAACTATTCGATAACACAAATTTGTGTTGTATGGGAGGTGCCACTCCCCTTTCCCTACGCCCATAAAATTTTGCCAATGAAACTGCATGTGTAAATTGAGGTCGAATACTGAATTCCGAGGCTGAGTTACCTATAACTCCAAAGCTATTCGATATCGCAAATTTGGGTTAAGTTGGTGGTGTCACACCTCCCCGACAAACTCTAAAAAAATTTATCAGTAAATCTGCATGCGTAAATTTTGGTCAAATACTGAATTCCGACGCTGTGCGACCTTGAACTCCAAAGCTATTCGATATCACAAATCTTTGTTGTATGGGAGGTGCCACTCCCCCTTGATCAACGCTCATAAAATGTAATTAATAAAATTACATGTGTACAATGAGGTCCAATACTGAATTCAAAAACTGTGCGACCTATAATCCCAAAGATTATAGGTCGCTTGATATCTTTAATTTAACTTCAAAGCAATTCGATATCACCAATTTGGGTTGAATGAGAGGTGCCCCTCCTACTTGTCCAACTCCCATAAAATTGTATCACTGAAACGGTACGCTACACCTGCACAGCAAGTTTCACTATAAAAATGTGTAGAACTCCGGAATTGCCATTATTTCGAAAAAGTGGGAGTATATTTAATGCGACCACGCCCATTTTTTGTACAGTTACTGACAGTAACTATCTGAACAAAATTAATAAATCTTAGTTTTTACGATCGAAACCGTCTGATATATATCCTTTATTTGGTTTGTGGTCGATAGCGCAAATTTGGCTTGTATGGGAGGTACCACGCCCCCTCGTCCAAACGTTACCAAACCTCACAGGAACACTCACTCTCCTCGGCAGACATTGTTCTGCCACAGACCACCTTACTGCCATATACGAAAATGTCAAGAAATGCAAAATATATTCACCATTTCCAGTATAGCTGCCGAAAGTAGCCATATGCACTAAATAACCAAATTTTAGTCTAATACGATCAAAACCGTGCGAAATGTTGCATTTTTGTTGTTTTGCAAGCGGTAAAAAGGGGTGCGGGAAAATATTTCCCTTGAACCATCTCGTAATCGAAACAAATCGACTGCCTAAATTTCAGCTCAATTTAGGTTAAGACTGGCGCACTTTACTTCACTCGACGCTAACTCCCTGAAAAGTGAGTTTAACTAAAGTGGGACAGGCCTATTTTTAGTGCACTTGCCGAGAGTAATTTTTGTCCAACACGATACAAACCGTTGAAATAAAACGTTTTCATTGGTTTGTGGGCAGTAAAAGGGGGGCGTGAAACCAATTTTTAGTACAGTTGCTGACAGTAACCGTACAAACTCAATTTTAATGATTTCTCAAAAAGTGGGTGTGGGTGTGGCTATATAGCGATGACGCCTTTTTTTAGTTCAGTTGCCGAAAGTAGCCATACAAACTTAGGTATCACATGTTAGTCTCATACGGCCAAAACTGCTTGAAATATAGCATTTTCACTGATTTGTGGGCGCAAAAAGGGGGCGTGGAAACCAATTTTTCGTACAGTTACTGTCAGTATCTACACAAACCAAAGTACTAAATTTAAGTCTTATACGACCAAAACCGTCTGAAATAAAGCATTTTCATTTCTTTGTGGGCGGTAAAAAGGGGCGTGGAAACCAATTTTAAGTACAGTTATCGACAGTAACCGTACATACTAAATTGCAAAATTTTAGCCTTATACGACCCAAACTGACTGAAATATAACAATTTTATTGATTTGGGGGCGGTAAAAGGGGAGGTGTGGCACATTTTTCCCCTCAACCATCTCGTACCTGAAATAAATCGGCTGCCAAAATTTCAGGTCAATCGGTTTAGTAGTTTTGGAGTCTATAGACATCACACAGCCAGACACACATCGTTTTGCTTTTTATATATATAGACATTGATTTGTGGGCGGTAAAAGTGGGCGTGAAAACATTTATATATAGTGACCGCCTCTTGGAGCACCTATACAGTAAGTTTCACTGTAAAAGTGTATAGAACTCTGGAATTGTCATGATTTCGAAAAAGTGGGCGTATTTATTTTACGACCACGCCCATTTTTTGTACAGTTACCGACAGTAACCATCTGAACAAAATTACCAAATCTTATTTTTTTTCGATTGAAACCGCCTGATATATATCCTTTTTTTGGTTTGTGATCGATGGAGCAAATTTGGCTTGTATGGGAGGTACCACGCCCCCTTCTCCAATCGTTACCAAACCTCACAGGAACACTCTCAAGATGTAGCTTTATTTTCCCTGAAAATTTCATAAAGATCGGTTCAGCGGTTTTGGAGTCTATACGTGATATAGCCACATACCCACATACCCACATACCCACATACCCACATACATACATCCATTTTTATATATAAGAAGATTTGCAGTGCAGTAAAATAAATCACACACCTACATTCCTGCTAATAGATACATGTGTGTATGTGTGTGTGTGTGTGTCTGTGCATAAGCGTGTTGCCCAACAAGCTTAAAATTACTGAAACCATTTGCGGAGTCTCAAGAAAAACCACTCAAATGATGTCGGCTGAGCACTCCACTCAACCAAAATCACTGCAGTTGTTGCAATAAATAGTAGATAAGCAGGGTTTGCAAAAATGAAACCTCCTCTCTTTGCAAAAAATCTTCTAGGTTGAACATATATACATAAATTGGGTAGGCTAGTAGTTTGAAAATTATGTTTGAAAAACGTAAAACCTTGCATACAATACAATTTTCGGCTTCAATAAATTACAAAATTTTCAACAGATTTAAATAAATCTAGGCATTTGTATGAATTTATAAGCTCGTAAAAGTGTGTGTATGTTTCTGTATGTGTGTGTGTGTGTCTGTGTGTGTGTTTGATTGAATTTCAACAAGCCTCGCAGTTGACCGAAGAATACGATTTTATTTGTATTGTGTTATATTGTATACCATGATATATGTATGTTTACGTAACCGGAGCATGCAAATTTGCCTTCAGACAACTTTCATAGAATTTAAATTCTTAACCACACAGTTGAGTTGTTTTATTTTTTTTTATATTGTTTAATGATGGTGATGTCATATAACTTAATTAAAATTCTTTTTGCAAATGTTTATAACTATTAATCTGGATTTTTTTATAGCCAAACCTTAGTACTTTGCTTAGTTCCATGTGAAATTTTAAAATCACCAGCTGAAAGGCAACGCCTTGCAGTCACAGATGAAATAATTGTGGAAATATCATAAAATTTGAAAGAGTTATCATGTTTAATTGAAAATAAATGCTAACCAGTTTCACTCACATGTATGTTTAATAAGTTGTCACAGTTTAAATATTCAGCTCTTACCGAGTTTCCTTCATATGTGACTTAGGGCCAGTTTTTCAGTGCTAGTTTAAACTTTATCCAAATTAAACCTAGCTTAACTCACCAAAATTGGACGTTTAAACAAGATATTTTTTTCGTTGAAGTTAGGTTATGTTAGGTTAAACCGGATGCCTTCGTGAAGGCTCACATAGACCAATCCAGGTCCTTAGTGGTACCGGAAGTGAACGAAAGGAACCTTTGAGTTTATTTAAAAGTCTTTAAAGATTTGCGTTGAGTTCGCAAGCCTTAGGAGGGATTCCAGAGACACCCTGTCTACATCTTTAAGCGACGGGAATGTCGATGAGCCTAGGTATTGTAACAGTGGTTTTATCGAAGGCTGAGGTTAGCTCAGCCGCTCCAAGATCGCTCAAAAGATCCACAAACCTTTGATTAAATAAAAAGAGATCAGTTTTCAATTTAAAGCTTAATTTTATTTACAATTATCAATCGCTTATTATAATATTTCGACAGCGTAAGGTGGTGGTGCAGTCAGTTGCAGTTGGGTCTGGGTATCCGTAAAAGGGTTAAGAGTGTCAGCTGGTGCTAGTCAGCGGTCGGTTGTTTTTAATATTTTATTCTCGCTTCGGTACAAATGTTTCCAGTATTCGGTATCAGGTTGTCGGTTTCGAGTAATCGGTTTCGGGTAATCGGTATTCGATAAACTGGTTTCTCTGATGCTGCGAGTTCTAAACGGAAGGCTAGACGGAAGGCTAGACGGAAGGCTCATTAGTAAAAATACATATATAAATAAAATGATGGGTATAAAGATTGTGGCCCAATGATCAGAATCTGATCCGTGCGACAATCCTGTAGATAGAGTTTAAGCACAGTGCTGCGGCCCAATGATCAGGATCTGATCCGTACCGCAGCCAGCCAGACAAAACCTAAGTAAAAGACTGCGGCTCAATGATCAGAATCTGATCCGTGCCGCAGCCAGCAAGAAAGCCCTTAGCAAAAGACTGCGGCTCAATGATCAGAATCTGATCCGTACCGCAGCCAGAAAGAAAACCCTAAGCAAAAGACTGCGGCTCAATGATCAGAATCTGATCCGTACCGCAGCCAGCAAGAAAACCCTAAGCAAAAGACTGCAGCTCAATGATCAGAATCTGATCCGTACCGCAGTCAGCAAGAAAACCCTAAGCAAAAGACTGCGGCTCAATGATCAGAATCTGATCCGTACCGCAGCCAGTATGTATCTGCACTGACTAGTTGTCAAAGTATTATACTGCAATGCTGTTGTGTGTTCTAAGGCTGAGGCTCAATGACCATAGACTGGTACCTTACCTTACCGTACCTCGTGCCTGGTGCAATGCACACACACTGAGCACTTACCTAGACGGAAGGCTGATTAGTACTGACTCAACGTCACCCTTATATATACTTCGGTGTAGAAACTAGTTGGGAATTATATGATTCCTCTTATATTTTCTTAATGGGGGCTAGTTGAATGGGTCGCCGTTGTTTGTGTGTCATTAATAAGTTTGGTTGTTGCGTATATAGGTACTTATTAGTTGTTTGTCTTTCTGTTTTCTTGATGGTGATCAAGTAAATGTGTAACATGTATAACTTATAGTATAGTTGACAAAATCGTATTAACAGTTATATAAATATTGTAATACAGTTTGTGTATAATATTGTTGTAGTAGATAATACTTATAATAGATAGTACAGTTGTGAAAAAAAGTTATATAAATATTATAATAGTTTATGTATGTAGTAGATAATAAGTACAGTTGTGAGAATTAAAAGTAAAACTCATATATATATAAATGTTGAAACTGCTGATATATGTAATTAAAAAAAGTTATATAAATATTATAATAGTTTATGTATGTAGTAAGAGACTAAGTACAGTTGTGAGAATCAAAAGTAAAACTCATGTATTTATAAATGTTGAAACTGTTTATATATGTAATTATTATTATTGTAACGTCACGTTACAGTATTTTAGTCTCGATCTAAGTAGGGCGGTGCATGTGCATAGTAGGTGCTCCAGGGTCTCCACTGTGCCCGGTTCCTTGCACTTCCTGCAGTTGTCATCCGTGGTGATGCCAAGCTTCCTTGCGTGGGCTGCCGTCACGCAGTGACCAGTGAGCATGCCCACTAGTGTCCTGCAATCTTTGCGCGGGCGTGCCAAGATGAACAGAGTTCGTTTTTCGCATTGTGCACTGCACATGATTTTCGAGGTTTCGCACGATGTCGTATCTCTCCATCTACGATTCACTGCTAGTGTGGCTCTTCTTTCGAGGTTCCTGTACAAATCTTGTAGCGGAGTAAGTATATGTTCTGCTAGTTCTGATTCCAGCCCGGCGCCTTCCTTTGCTAAACCATCTGCCATCTCGTTTCCCTCAATGCCCTGGTGGCTATGGATCCAGTAGATGTGCCCTCTTTTCGAAGCGCATAGTGCATCTAGTGCATCTCTGCCAGCCAAGACACTATTGGACTTGATGCTAGCGGAGCGCATGGATTTGATCGCCGCTTGACTGTCAACGAAAATGTTGATGTAAGAGTGTTGTGTGTCCTTGCTGAGGGCTATCTCAGCAGCCTTCCTTATGGCAAATATTTCCGCATGGAAGATACTGCAGTGGTTCGGCAGTTTATACGGCTGCCTTATATTAGGCTCTGCGCAATACACCGCCGCACCTACTCCCGTAGGCATTTTGGAGGTCTGTAAATATGTTGACCGCCTGCTGTGCTTGTTCCATACCTTTGCACCAGTCATTTGGTCCCAGAAGAGTTCGTGCTTTGAAATTGACTATCGTGCGAGGCACCATGTAGTCCGTGCTACTAAGTAGATCCTTTCCGATTATACAATGTCCAAAATTTTGAATGTGCATGTTGCCTGCCGCCGTAAGGCGTTGTGCCTCTGAGATTTCTCCAAGTGCCTGAGGAATGTTGATTTGTTCACAGCCGGCCACCACACAATAATCCCATTTAGTAGAATAGGACGCACTACCATTACATAGATCTAGTGCATCAGAAAGGTTGAGAGACCCCAGGTACTGCCTAGCATCTTCTTGGATGTGTATAGCGCAATGGTGGATTTCTTCACCCTTTCTTCCACGTTGGTTTACCATGACAGCTTGCTGTCCAGGACGACTCCTAGATATTTTGTGTGAGTTTTCGGTACGAGACGTATTCGTTGAAGTTGAATTGACTTAAATTATCATATAATGTGTTTCTTTTTTGCCTAAACCGAGTTTAAACGTCCAATTTTGGTGAGCTTAGCTCGGTTTAATTTGACTAGACTTTACACTCGAACGGAGAAACTGGCCCTCATAGTTCGAAAGTTATACCGAAAACTTTGGGCTGCTATAACAGTGCCACTTGTCCCCCTCCCCCTTGTCTAATGCCCATAAATTGTTATCAGGGGAACGGCACGTGCAAACTGTATATAACTTGATTTAAAATTTTTTAAATAACTCACAAGCGACAAAATCCTGTGTATTTCTAAATGTTTTAAATATTTATCTAAGGCACTGTCAACACAATTGATTTCCAGTATTTGGGAATGTTCTGGCTCAGAGAATTTTTGGGTGATGCTTTTTACTCCTTGATTAGCTGATAAAAATTTCAGTATTACTGTGGACATCATTTGATAAAATTATTTTTGAATACTTGTATAATCTGCCCTCACTTATAAATTGTTCTCTATTTCTTTTTTTTATAAAATTTTTGCGCAAAGATGACATTATAGAGCCCGAACAGAACCAAAGCGAATGTCGGTTGTCGGATTCGCCGTGCAACAAAATACATGAAAATATATGCAGCCGCTAAAAATGAAACCGCCGTAGAAATGCGCGACGGGAAAACGCCAGTATAGAATCTATTCTAATTTTTCTCTCTCTCTGAGTGACTCAAATGTTGCCATATTTTTGCTAAAGATTGGTTACATTCAGTGTTATTTTCTAAATTTTTATTATGATCTGACATTATCATAAATAATATTTATAGAAGTTTGGGAAATAATTTGTATCATTCCTAAAATGAATTGGAACCGTGATCCGACAACCACCACCGCTCAAATTCTGGACGTGTTCTCAGCGGATTTCGCAGAGAGAGGCCCACCACCCGCTAATTGTTGCCAATGATATCTTAAAATGCAATGACGAACCATCATAGTACATGCGGCAAAACGAGACTGGTGCATCTTTGCCTCAGTTTGTCTCATATGCTTTTTTTTTCTTGCCGGCTTAAAATAGAAAAGTCGTGAGAAGCAATACTCAATGAATATTACTCAAATTTAAATTTACTGTTATCAACAGTGGCGGAATCACAGGGAGGATATCAGGTCGAGACTTTCTCCTTGGAAAACTTAAAATTTTAAATTTATACTTAATGCCGCATTACTCATAAAGGTATCTGCCCACTTGCGGCACGTAACGAAACGACACGAAACTACAAAATATAACTACCATGTGTTCTTGCTCACTAAGCGATGACGAAACGGCAACGACTTTTGACGCCGACGAAAAAGCCGGTGGTGATCGTTTCAAAGAATTCTGACCGGTTTGTCGTTCGCTTTGTTTACAAAAACTACAATGAATTCCAACAGTCTATTGTGCAAAGTAAAAAATTCGCCATTGATAGGTCGTTTTTAAAGTACAGGATGAATCCAAAATCTGCAATTTTATTAGTTTTCTACATCTTCTTCATCTAATATCAAAGCTATTCAAGCTAATTGTGTATTAAAAAATTCTGCGCATATATTTTATTGTTTTCTTTTATTAAAATTTGCCTTTCCGTTGAGTGTGCATTGAACACAACGTTGCCTTTCTGAAGCCGTTTTAAAGTCGTTTCGTTACGTGCCGTAAGTGGGCAGAGACGTTACTTCAAGATATTAAAAAAAAAAGACAAAAGAATAAGTTGAAAATAATAACTAGCCACATCTATGTAAGTTAAATGCACGTCGACCAAAATGCTTTTAGTTAATTTAGTACACAATTTTGTACTAAAATTTAGGTCTATACGCCATTGAATGGCGTAATAAGAAAGAGGTCACCAAAAATATCTGCTTAAGTGGATAAAGACCAAAATGGACACGAAATATCTCAGTTTCTGGAAAAATTGAATTGAGTGAATTTTTTAAGTGATTTTTTACTGTTATGGCTTGACAAAGTTGAACCTTAAATAATGAAATTAATTCAGGAATTTTAGAATTTTAAAACTCATTCCTTTTGGCAAAAAATGCCAAAATTCAAAATCCAAAAGTGACTCAAAAAATCTTTAAGAAAAATCCATCGTATTTTTGTATACACAGAGACATTTTAGCTCTGAGTTTTATTTTAAATGCTTACTGTCTTAATAATAAACTTATTTTTAGGAGAAAAAAATTATAATTCTAATTACATATACTAGCTTTCACTCACCCTCCTAACATCAAAGTATTAAAGAAAACCTTATCTTTAATATAATTCCCATAATATTCTATATTTTTCCCATATTTAAGATTAACAAAATCATAATCTACATTAAAATTGTTATGTTTTAACAATGCAAGACTTTGTTCTTTGTTTTATAAAATGTGGACAAATGTAACTGCTTTTTGTTGCTTTATTAAGCTTCTTCGTTGTTTTTTGTATTACGACTATTTTATGCTGTGTCCTTGTAGTGTTTTAAAACAATTTTGTAGCTAGGTAAGTTTTAAAGCTTTTTTGAGCTGCTTATTTAAAGCTTAGCTTGCTTGTTAGTCTTTATTTAATTTTATTTTATTTCTACACTGCGTGAAAACAGCTAAGAGAAATATGTTATTTCACACGCGTACACATGCTCATTACATCTACGTCACACACACACTTACACCGGTACTCTACTGGCCATTTATGCTGCTTGAACATGACAATGAGTAACTTTTAATTGCAAGTTTTTTCTGTTAGTGGCAGCCAGTGGCAGCTGCAGGTGGTTTTTATTTCTAGTCTAAGCTTCCACAATCCGCTTGTTATCCCCGAACAGGTCCAACTCAACTTTAGGTCGCTGCAAGCAACTTTGACCCACCACCCACGTAGTTATTGCTTTTTCTCCATTTGCTGTGGCTTGCAGTTGTAGTAAATGTTGCCATTTTATTTCTCTGCTCTGTTAATTTTCAAAAACTGTTGCTATGTGTAACGTGAGGAGGACAACGAAGAACAGCACAATTTTTCTTATACATCTTTTTTTCTATCGTGGCTTGCAATGAGTTATTTAATTTCAACTTGTATGGTTTTGGAATTCGTTTATTTGGGTTCTGGCTAAAATTGTGCTATTTCTGTTTTGAGCTACTTTTTTGAGAGTTTTTTCATGAATAGGTAAAAAAAGGTTACCTAGAAGTTTACAAATTAAAAATTTTTTTAAGCTAAACTTCTTATCGGATGTAAATTGAAAAACTAAATATATATATAAATAAATTGAACTAAAACCTCTATACGTAGGACTTTATTTTTGCTGGAAGGATACAACTAGGAATGTTACAAAAAAAAGTCCCCAGGTGTCACTCACCGATTTAAATAAATTTTGTAAATGTAATAAAGGACAAAAATCTAAGATCGGCTTCTTTTTTTATAAGTGAACATAAGGTCTAGTTTTTCACAATGTAAACTTAATTTTAGCTTCATAGGTTATATTACGTACAAACGATTACGCGTCGAACTCCGTGGTTTTCGCCATTTTGAATTTGTTTTTGTTACGAAATTTAAACCTTTGTCCTTTTTTGTTCCATAAGCCATACTGAGTTTTAGCACAAAAACCATTCCTAAGTAGAATTATCTTCTTAAAGGCCGAACAACGGCCTAATAGAGGCAGACCAGCGGCCGTACAACGGTGGAATAAGGGACATTTCATAACTTTTTGGCAGTGGTCAGAACAGTGACCGTACAGTGGTCAAACTGGGCTTATTCTGCAGTTAGATTGCTCTGTTTTCAATGAATATTTATATTTAAAATTGTAAAATTTAAATTTGTGTGTAAAAAAATATGTTACACGCTCAGAAATCTTGGATTAAATTCTAATAAAAACTGTATTGTATATATGACCACACCAGAATTGCATTAGAATCTAATATATGTCAAATATTAAAATTGAATTCTAATCCCATAATACTAAATTCTAATACAGAATTTTTATTAAATAGTAATACAAATTGTATCAAATTGTATTAAATAGTAATACAGATTGTATTAAACAGTAATACAAAGAGATGTATTGTCCTGAAAAGGTGAAAGGAAAAATCAACATTTATGGAACATTTATGGAATAAAGCTGTAAATCTTTTATATGTTTACTTACTTTTAAAATTCCAAGTGAAATAAAAAGAAAATATTTGGTCAACCAATAACAAAATATTTATTCATTTAAAGTTTCTTTTTTAACATACGGTTTTTCGTTAACAAAAACTATTTCTTCTGGTTTTATTTTGACAATGTCAGATTTCAGAATAAGAATGACAATTGACAGATGCTTGATAGATATTTGTATTATATTTTAAGACAATTTGTATTATAACTTGTATATAATACAATTTTTTATTATACTTTAATACAGACAACATTAAATCAATTTTTTAATATACTTGAAAGTATAAGTTTTAATCAAAAATATATTAACAAATGCATGATTCCAACGCTTGGCTTAAAATTAATTCCAAGATTTCTGAGCGTGTATTAAATAAATATGCAAACAATTGGATTGGTCATTTCAGCCCTTGAAAGCACTTTTACCGACTTTTTGTTGATCAAAGCTGTTGTTCGTTTCATTTTATTTTTGAACACTAATGATTGAGACTGGAGCTACGAGTATTTTGCCAATGCCAAACGGCTTATTTGCTAAAAAAGCATTACGTGACAGTTTCTGCTCTTTAAGGCAAGGGTGGCGGCCGAACAGAATTATTTATTCAATTGAAAAAATTCTGTCTGACATGTGTTTTTTTTTTATAAATTTTATCCAAATCTTTATTTGAATAAGCGTGCATGGTACTTGCACAAAAATAATTATTTCGAGAGTAAACGCAAGTAACGAGACACTTAGCAATAGCAAAGAATAGTAAAGATTGTTTTTTTTTAATTTGCGAATGCATATGTTGCATATGTTTAAGCGCTTCAGCAATTTAATGAACAACAAATGTGATTTCTTCTGTTGTTGTGCATACTTTTTTTATCGACACGGGCGGCTTTTTGTAGAAATTTTGCTTGTACATTTCATTTTGCATACGCTTTACAGCAAATACATTATACTTAGTAAATAATCAAAAATACCGCATTTTGGCCGAGTGTGCTTTTTGGATTACTTTAAGCCATGTACGACCCTTGTTCGGACGGTTATATTTTTACTTGCATAGCAGTGGTGTATTCACTAGTTTTTTCAAATCTTTCAATAGGTATCCTGCATTTTTTGAGCCATTATATCACTATTTTCCATGGTTACATGTACAAAGATGGCATCAACAAAAGGTATTCAAAAGTAACTTAGTATGGTTTAGCATTTGAGAGATAAATACTATTGCAACTTTTGTTATAATATTTAATAGTATTTCATCGCAAATCAATATGTCTACATGTGCTAAATTTTGTAAATTATTTCAATTTAAATTAAATGAAATTATAGTTAAATTTTTTATACAAGTTAACGACACATGTTAATACGCCCACGAATCAACATTCAACGATAGCGACAGCGATGGACAACAATAGCCAGCCACCTGTAATGTGAGCGCTGAACGTGACTATCCAGCGACCAGCTGCTCGCGAAATAAATAACATAGAACTTGCAACAGTGAGAAAATGTAGACACTGCATTTTCCCATGATCTTAAACTTGTTATTCGTAGAAGTTTAGTTCTTTATAATATTCTTCTTCTTCTTCTATTAAAATTATTACTTATGATTGTTGGTAAAAGTTCTTAGCTTTAGTTCCAAATTTGATGTTATTGCAAACAGTTGAGCATAGCTCAAAAAAATAAATATTAAATAAAGAACTCCGGATCGTCGTTTTTATTTCGAGAAACCGATCTGTTTAACTGGCGCCCAACAGTGATTTAAACGAACACTCAACATAAATTGAACAAGTAAATGCAAAAAGCATTGAAAAGTGACTTAAAGTGTTTAAACAATTTATCGAGTAAATGCAAAAAGCATTGAAAAGTGACTTTTAGTGTTTCAAAAAAGTAAACAAACTTCATAAATTGATCTAATAAATGCAAAAGCATTGAAGCTTTTTGAAAAAGTGGCAAATACTTTTATTAAATAAAAATTAAAAGAAGTTATAAAAAGGATTTTTACTTTGCAAAATTTTCAAAATTTAAATGAACAAGTAAATGCAAAAAGCATTGAAAAGTGACTTTTAGTGTTTCAAAAAAAAGTAAACAAACTTCATAAATTGATCTTATACATGCAAAAGCATCCAAGCAAATACTTTTATTAAATAAAAATTAAAAAAGTTATAAAAAAGATTTTAACTTTGAAAAATTTTGAGAGTGCTGAGATATAAGAGCAACTGAGTTAAAAAAACAATTGAAGAAGTCTTATTAAATCAAAGGAAAACCAATTGACTACTTGAAGAGGCGAATCAACAGCATCCCAAAGCAGCAGACGACCAATCTCTTGTGAACATTTTTTCTTCTTGTCTTATTTTATTTAAAAATTATTAAGATGAAAATAATAATCTTTATGTAAGTACGAATCAGAGTCTTTATGTAAAAAATAAACAAGAAATATTTTTTTTTTTTTTGTAAGTGATTGATTTCAAGTATTTTTAACGTCTCCAGCTTATTTTATTTGTATGGTTATTGCGAAAAATATTAATGTCGGATTTTTGTTTTCTCACTTTCATTGAGTTTTTGTTGTGGTTAGTTAATGTTTGTTTGGTTGTTTGTTAACAGTTAATTACCTGTTTAAATATTTTTTGTTGTTTTGTTTTTTAAATAAAAAAATGGAAGTTACTAGAGAACATGTGCTTACCATAGTTAATGCAGCTGTGGAGGCATTGAATGGTCGCCTTACCACCCAGTTGGAAGGCATACAAAACGCTATTGGCCAATTGAGCCTACCAAGTGTGGAGTCATATGCTCCAGTTACTATTTTACCAAATATTCAAAATAAGAGCACGACTTTAGATCTTATTAAATCTATACCAGAATTTAACGGAAATGCTTCAACATATCCAGCTTGGCGAGAAGCAGCTCATTTTGCCATTAACTATTACAAGGAAGGTTCAGAACACTATTACATAGCAATGGGAATATTTAGAAATAAAATAACCGGCTCAGCTAACGCAACGCTTTCTTCTTTTAATACAATTCTTAATTTTTAGGCCATAATAGCAAGATTAGATCAATGTTACTCGGACAGAAGACCAATTCATGTTCTGGAAAACGAGCTTAGCATTCTTCGACAAGGCAACCGTTCTCTCATTGACTATTATGACAATGTGGATAAACAACTGACTTTAATACTGGACAAAAATAAGATGACACATAGTAATAACGAAGATGTCATTTCTGTGCTTAACGAACGCGCACGAGAAAACGCCCTCCGAGTTTTTATCTCTGGTCTGCGACGGCCATTGTGCGATATTTTGTTTTCAGCAAAACCTGCTGATCTTCCCTCGGCTTTAGCAACCGCTCAAGAGCTAGAAACAAATCAAAAAAGACATGATTTTGCTAAAACATTTGCTGCAGGCAATTTGATCAAAATTAACAGACCACAACAACAATTACCTCCAAAAAACCTTAATTACAATTCCCACCCATCTTATAGACCTAAGCAGTCAGGGGATAAACCTATTCCAATGGAAATTGACCCAGGCTCGTCTGTTTTCAGAAAAAATAACAACAATTCAAGCAACAGGCTGCCACAGCAACAACAACAATATCAATCGCAACAGTACGATTCCCATAATCGCGCTGTTAAGCGAGAACGCGAGCAGATTTCCTCCGGACGCAGTTCTATGATGCAAAATAAGATGCAAAGAATCAATTGCATGCTGGGAGAGCCTTTAAATGACCCTGATGTCGAAGATTCCGTTTATGAGGAGGAAAATGAGGGAAGTGTCTACGTAAATGATGAACACACTGAAACCGAAGAAATAAATTTTTTAGGCAAACGTCGCTCTTGCCATTCATAACGAAAAAAAACAAAAATGGCCAAGAGCTTCGCATTTTAATAGATACCGGGGCATCTAAGAATTACATTAAGCCTCATAGTTTTTTAAACAATATTAAAGCAGTCGTTAAACCCTTTAAAGTAAGCTCCGTAAATGGTACGAATATTATAGAAAAGGAATGTAAAGTAAACATTTTGAACCAAACAGCAACCTTTTATCTATTACCTGCCCTTAAAAATTTCGATGGAATTTTAGGTTACGATTTTCTCAAAGATATCGAAGCTTTAATAGACGTAAAAAAAGGCATTCTGCACCACAAAACAGGCAAAGAATTTTTGACGCATCAAAACTACCAAGAAGTCAACTCAATTATACTAGATTTAGATTCGGTTCCATCACATTTACTCGATCGTCTTCAATCTATAATTTCATTAAATGCAGATGCATTTGCAGATCCCGATAGAGCTCTACCTTATAACACTACAGTGCAAGCGTCTATAAAAACAAAAACAGAAAACCCTATTTACACAAGAGGTTACCCTTACCCGATTTCAGCAGCTGAATTTGTCAATGAAGAAATAAAATCCTTACTGCGAGATGGAATTATACAAAAATCAAATTCTCCATTCAACTCTCCTATACACATAGTGAACAAAAAGGGAACAGACGTAAATGGTAAACAGAAATTACGAATGGTAATTGACTTCCGAAAAATCAACGAACTTACGGTCCCCGACAGATACCCCATACCTGACACTTCTGTAATACTAGCTAATCTTGGCAAATCAAAATTTTTTACTACTTTAGATTTAAAATCTGGTTTCCACCAAATCATACTTGCCCAAGACGATAGACAGAAAACAGCCTTCAATGTTAATAACGGCAAATACGAATTTTGTCGCTTGCCATTTGGACTGAAAAATGCACCTAGCATTTTTCAACGAGCAATAGACGACATTCTAAGAGAAGACATAGGAAAGATATGCCATGTTTACATTGACGATATAATAATTTACTCCCCAAATAAAAATTCACACTTAGAGCACATTAGTAGAATACTTCAGAAACTCGAAAAAGCAGGCATGAGAGTCTCATCCGAAAAGTCTAAATTTTTTCAGACACAAGTAGAATTTCTTGGATTTATTGTCTCCGAGAAAGGTATAAAAACGTGTCCCGATAAAGTTCACGCTATCCTTAATTACGAAAAACCCAAAACATTAAAATCACTGCGTTCATTCCTTGGATTATCAGGGTACTATAGACGATTTATTAAGGACTATGCGCAAATAGCAAAACCCCTTACACGGTACCTCCGCGGTGAAAATGGTCATATTGGAACAAAACACTCAAAACACCAAAAGATAGAATTTGACGAAGAAGCCTGTCTTGCTTTTAAAAAACTGAAAAATATCCTGGCCTCCGAAGATGTTCTTTTAGCACACCCCGACTATACTAAGCCATTTGAACTGACAACAGACGCTTCTAGTGTAGCATTAGGAGCAGTGCTATCACAAGAAGGTAGACCGATCACAATGATTTCACGCACACTTGCGAAGACAGAAGAAAATTACGCGACTAACGAGAGGGAGTTATTAGCAATAGTATGGGCTCTACAGGCTTTGAGACATTACCTGTATGGAATAACAAATATTCATATTTTTACCGACCACCAACCACTTACTTTCGCAATTTCCGATCGCAACCCGAATTCCAAAATCAAAAGATGGCGCGCGTTTATTGAAGAATTTGCACCCACTTTTCACTATAAACCAGGAAAAGAAAACAAAGTTGCTGATGCTTTGAGCAGGCAATACCTTAACGCAATGACAGAAATTTCGGTCGACGCAACAGTACACAGTGAACTTTCTTTGTCACAGGTTATAAAGACTATTAAATTCCCAGTTAACCAGTTTAAAAACCAGTTTATCTTGTCTCAAGCATCTCACAGCTTTAAGGGTACAAAAATTATATTTCAAAAATTTATCCGGCATACCATGAATTTTACTACTACTGATACCTTAATTAAATACCTAACAGACACCATCAACCCTAATACCATTAACGCCATTCATTGCGATTTGCAAACTTTGGCACTCATTCAAGACAAACTAGTGACAGCATTTCCTTCGGTGAGATTTATTCACACCGAGCGTCTAGTTATTGATATTATTAATAAAGATGACCAATTAGAAACCGCAGTAACAGAGCATAATCGCGCACATAGATCGCTGCAAGAGAACTTCCAACAAATAATTAGTGAATATTATTTCCCGGGTATAAAAAAAATGCTTAAAGGCATCATTGCAAATTGTAAGATCTGTTTGGAAAACAAGTACCAACGGAAACCCCAGAATATAGCAATCGCAGAAACGCCCATGCCAAATTTCCCTGGAGAAATTTTACATATGGACATTTTTATTACAGGTAAACAGCATTTTTTAACTTGCATAGACAAGTTTTCAAAATTTGCTACAGCAATACCCATTACCTCTCGATCCTCTTTAGATATCTAAACAGCTCTTTTCCAAATCCTTTTGAAATTTAAAAATACAAGACTTCTAGTTTCGGATAATGAAAAAGCATTTCAATCCAACATTATATCCACATTTCTTAGGGATCACTTCAACATAGAACAATACTTCGTGCCCCCAATGCACAGCAAGAGCAATGGCCAAGTAGAAAGAATACACTCAACGCTTCTAGAAATAGCCCGTTGTCTTAAAGCGCAGTATGACATAACAGATACAGAGGACTTAATCCTATTAGCAACGCTAAAGTATAACAACACTATCCATTCCGTTACAGGCAAGAAACCTATAGATATTCTACATAGTTATATAAATAATAATGAGTAAGTTAATTACGGCTCAGCAAAACACAGTGCGCAGATCTCACGACAAAAGTATTAATAAAGCTTACCAACCTGGAGATAAAGTTTTTATTCGCAGAAATAGGCGATTAGGAAACAAATTTGACAAAGTTTTTGTAGAAGGCATAATACAAGAAGATTTGGGTACAACAGTACTAATAAATGGGAAAAAAGTACACAAAAATAATTTAAGATAACATTTTCTTTCTCTTTTCCTTTTCTACATATATATTTTTTTTTCCTTATTTTTCTTACTTAGGATTATATATTTGTTTCGACAGTCTTTAACCAGAATAATTGATTATTCACCGGCACATTTCATAGCAGTTACTAATGGGAAAGTAGCAGTGTTTGACGAATATACGTACCTTATTCACGAAACAAACCTGACGGACTACCAGCGGATTATCACCGATACAGAGGACACACTCACTAAAGTTGGAAATATTTCGCAATATCTGCAAATTATAGACGCACAAATACAGGAAATCGAACGAATTATAAGCGCAATCCGTGTAAATAGAAGATTTGCTAGATCAATAGATTTTTTGGGCTCAGCACTAAAGTTCATAGCCGGCACTCCTGACCATGAGGATTGGGAATTATTGGTTACGAAACAAAAAATGTTAATAGAAAACAACAACAGACAAACAAAGATTAATTCAATCATACAGGAAAAAATCAATGAATTGACTGAAAGAATCAATATCCTCCAAAAAGGACATTTCGCTAACAATATTCTTCAAAGTAGGGAAGCGTTATTATTAGAATTCATAGCAAACCGAAATACAGCTATCATTAACCACTTAAACAATGTGGTTCTATCCATAGTCCTAGCCAGAGACAACATAATTAATCCACTAATATTAGACAGTATTGAAATCAGTCATTTAACCGACTCTGAAGCCGTACCCCTTAGCATTAGTAATATATTAAGAGTTGCTACTATAAAAGTATTTCAAAATAATGAACTCATTATTTATATTGTAAAAGTTCCTAAACTTATCCAATTTTGTGACTTTATTAAAATTTTTCCCGTAAGCCATAATGGAATAATTGTTAAGTTAGATATTAGTGAAGCAGCAAATTGTCATGACATAACACGGCCAGTTAAAAACTGCACCGATTTATCAGTCGCCCGAATTTGTCAACCGACAACATCATCATGTTTGCAGCAACTTTTAAATAACAACACGGCAGCATGCCCAACAGAAACTGCATTTCACTTACCATTGGTACGAGAAATCGACGAAGGAATCATCATCTTGAACGAAGTCGTAAATACTACCGTCACAGACCAGCAAAATCTAACGGTCTCGGGAACATTTTTACTAACGTTTACATCTGGATCCATACAAATTAACGGTACAAGGTTCGCAACTAAAATGAATTCAACATTTTCACAACCACACCCTCCAAAAACCATGGACATGAAGTTTCTTCAGCACGAATTGAAGTTATCCTTACCGTATCTCCACAAAATACATATAGACAACACAAATCAAATCGCATCAATTAATAAAGACGTACAATCACAACAGACATATTGGATAATAATGGTTTTTGCAACGACTGTTGGTTTAATCAGCATACTAGTTACTTTCCTCGTAAGACAATTCATGAAGAAGAAATTATCAGCAAACGCAGAGAAGGACCTTAAAGAAATTTTAAGCAGAATCAATGATCAAAACAGGGACGTTTTGAATTTAACAGAGGGAGGAGTTAACGACACATGTTAATACGCCCACGAATCAACATTCAACGATAGCGACAGCGATGGACAACAATAGCCAGCCACCTGTAATGTGAGCGCTGAACGTGACTATCCAGCGACCAGCTGCTCGCGAAATAAATAACATAGAACTTGCAACAGTGAGAAAATGTAGACACTGCATTTTCCCATGATCTTAAACTTGTTATTCCTAGAAGTTTAGTTCTTTACAATATTCTTCTTCTTCTTCTATTAAAATTATTACTTATGATTGTTGGTAAAAGTTCTTAGCTTTAGTTCCAAATTTGATGTTATTGCAAACAGTTGAGCATAGCTCAAAAAAATAAATATTAAATAAAGAACTCCGGATCGTCGTTTTTATTTCGAGAAACCGATCTGTTTAACTTACACCTTCGCTAGGGGTCTGTTTTTTATGATTTTCATTTAATTTTTATAGTTTTTCTGCGCTTGCATATATACAGAAAGCTTTAAAAATATAGTTTAAAAAATTTTTCGCTTTTGAGGATATCCTCTTGTATGGATGATGAGTGTGTTTTTGAATTGAAAATTTTTTCTCCATTAAGCATAGTATACTCTGTTCAGTTTCATGTGAAATTCCACTCAAATATCTATACAAAATGACAGCTGCGAAACAAGCGTAGAAATTTTCACAACATTATCGTCAGAGCAGTACTCTGTTCCGCAGCGTGAAATTAAAGCAACATGTTTCTGAGAAACATTTGTTCACTACAGTTTAATTGTACTGCTTATTTATTTTGAAGTGAAAAGAGAGAGATCATATGAAATCTCCCAACTTATTCTCTGAGTCTCTCTGAGAAACGTTTCCATAGGAATTCCTCGCAACAAACTTTAAGTCAGACATTTCATGCATCAAATAAATAGATGTTGCCAGCGAAATTTCACGCAAACGAACAGAGTACTAGGCTTTAAATTGTTCAAAGTATTATGTATATAATGTTGTATTAATGTGCGACTATTTTTAACGGAGCTGTGACACTTTGAAAAACTTTTTAAATAACTTTTTCAGAAAGAAAATCATATATCTGTTGTCGCAAGGAATAATGACTAATCTCAAAATAACGTAAAAAACTAAATTTTAACTGGACTAACTCCGATATTTTTTTAGAAATATATGAATCGTTACAAATGGAATCATCTGCAGACATAAGTAGTAACCTATTCAGTGCAACAAATATTTTTCTGCATCCTTCCAAACATTGACAAAAACAAAAAAAAAAAATGCTATATCGCTTTTTTACGATATTTTAAGTTTAGTCATAATTCCTTGTGAATAAAACAGATTTATGAAATTTATTGATTTTCGGTAATCTTACTAGTCTGGTCGAGGCTGGGTTTTACTTTCGGATTCACTATATCGAATTTAAAAATGTTTATAAAATTTGATTATCAACAGCCTGAAAAACCTGTAAGCATAGTAAGTACTATGTTTGCTTGCGTTAAATTTCGCTGACAACATTCATTTATTTGTTGCGTGAAATTTCATGAATGAAATTTTTGAACTGAAAGTTTGTTGCAAGGAGTTCCTATGGCCACGTTTCTCAGAGAGACTCAAAGAGTGAGTTGGGAAATTTCATATGATATCTCTCTTTTCTCTGCAAAATAAATAGGCAGTACCAGTGTTGCCATATGGTCCGATATATCGGATATGTTACGATTTTAATACTTGAATCCGACGTTCCGATATATGACCAAAATTCTTCAAAATGTTACGATTTTGAATATATTTTTATATATATATATATATACGAAAAAAAAAAAAATAGTATAATGAAATTGATGGCAACTATAAAATAAAAATATGCGATAGTGCTTCTGCATTTCCAATAATGGAAAAATATATTTTTGAATTGTTGAGCTTACCGAATTCTTTAGCTAACGTTGAGCGAACTTTATTCGAACAAATAAATATTAATAAAACTAAAGTTCGCAATAGATTAGAGTTAGATACAATGAAAGGAACTCCGCATACAAAAGATTATCTGCGTATGAAATATTTTAACTGTTTTAGTATTGAAAGTGATTAAGATTTGATAAACAAATTTAATCAAGCAATGTATATATGACTTCGAAAAAATTATATTTTTTTACACATATTTTTTTTTCACTAAAATCTAATTTTTTTTTTGTAGTTTTTGCTGGCTTAAAACAACAACTTTTCTTTGTTAATTTACTTGAAGTAAAAGCTTAACATTTATAGAGTTAAAATTTAAAAATTATGTATTATAGCTCTATGCATTTAATTTCTACCGATTTAAGAGATCTACATTAAACCAAACTGTGTTGCAAATGTATTTTTAATTTGATTTAACCTCTTTGTTTGTGTGTTGAAAAATATTTTCAAAATGTATTTTATTATAATACATTTTTTTTATTTATAATGATTATTGAATTGACTTTTGAAAAAAATGTGATTTATTTTAATAAATAAGCCTTAAATATACGTCATACGTCTAATAAATGCAATATTTTATTTGTCTTCTTTGTTGTAAAATGCGACTGAAAATTTCTTAGATCTTGCTTTCAGAGTTTCACAAATCCGACGAGAAATCCGACGAGCAGAGTGCAAAAGTTACGCTGTAACATTTTTTTTTCATGGCAACACTGCCGCAGTACCATTAAATTGTCGTGAAAAAAATGTTGCTCAGAAACATGTTGCGATAATTTCACGCAGCGGAACAGGGTACTGCTCTGACGAACATGTGAAAATTTCCACGCTTGTTTTGCAGCTGTCACTTTTTGTATGGAAATTTGAGTTGAATTTCACAAGAAACTGAGCAGAGTACTATGCATTGACTAACAAAATTCAGACCAAAATATTGAGTGGGGAAGTGTTTGTCTGAAAGAGTTTAAGTTTTTATCTTATTGGAACGAAGTAGCTTGTGGGTGGTGTGATTAGGTAAAAATCGTCACGTAACAGTGAGATTGCTGTGTGTGGAGGCGTGCGAGTATCGAGCAGACTACATAATTGCAGGCGATTGCACTGTGTGTGCGCGTGCAAGTATTGAGATTCGAGCAGAATAACAAACGAGTAGGCGTGTGCGCAACTTTTTCTTTCTCTCTCTCTCTCTCTCTCTCTCTGTTTCTGACACGTAGAACTTTCGTTAAAACCCATTGTGCCAAACGGATCCGTTTCTAATTCGAGACGGACTTACTTCTTCGTATTTTTTATCCGAAACAGATTGCGGTTCGCATCCGGAACTAATCTTTTTCCGTATGAAATTCCTCTCAAAAATACGAATGGCTTTTTCCACTTTTTCGAATTCGTCACGGACTCGGAACGGACTTCATATACGCATTCGTTTTGGACTCTTTTTTTGTTAAATAATGCGAATTCGCAATGGACTTGTTTTTTTTTTTAATTTTTCGGATTCAAAACGGAACAATATGGTTTATTCTATATTGAAATATTTTTTTTTATTTTTTTTGATATCTCAGTTCTTACATTTTACATTTTAAATAAATAAGGAAATGAAAATAAATTTTAATAATGATATAGGCACGTTATATAAAAAAGTTCTTTTTTAAAAAAGCACAATCGTGTTTCGTAAAATAAAAAATTTTATTTTAAGACTGCCTTTTATGTTAACGTTGTGACCATTTTTTGGACAGATTCGTAACGGGTTCAAAACGGGTCCTTCGAAACATAAGACAGCGAAATGCGTCCTGACGGACTCATAACGGGTTCGAAACGGATCTGCATCCATTTTTGTGCACATTGGGTACGCATTTGTTATTTTTATTTGTGTGTAATACACATTGAGAAAACTGTTTGCTAAATTTGTATTGTGGTCAAGCTAAACTTGCGCTTGAATCTCAGCCACTTCAAAATAAAGCTTGATTTCAGCAAAAACTAATCAAAATAGAATTGCTGTTCAAGTTTATAATAACTTAGCAATTTCAATTTAAAGTTTTGCTTAAATTTAAACAAAATTTTGTTTATAATTAAATAATCAAATAATTGATATAATTATTAACATTAAATTAAATTGAAAAATTGCCATTATTTCGAGACTCGAACCTCGGCCGCGTGAGTGTTAGTGCATGGGCTTATCCATTCGACCATCGCAGATGTTAGCCAATCGTCGCCTAATTTTCTTCATTCAGAATAAACGTGTGCTCGTGTGCTTAGAAGAAATTTGCTTGAGTTTAGTAAGAATTTATTATTTCAGTTTATAATAACTGAGCAAATATTTGCTTGAGTTAAGTTAAAAATATGCTATTCGAGCTTACAATAACTCAGCAAATATTTGCTTGAGTTTAGTAAAAATTTGCTATATGAGTTTTAAATAACTAAGCAATAACTATTTAATTTATTTATAATTAAATAATTGAATAATTGAAATAATTATAAACATTAAATTAAATTGAAAAATTACTATTATTTGGAGACTTGAACCTCGGCCGCATGGGCTTATCCTCGTAAGTGCATGGGCTTATCCATTCGACCATTGCAGTTGCTAACCAATCGTCGCCTAATTTTCTTTGAATTAAAATTAGTAAGAATTTGATATATGAGTTTATAATAACTTAGCACATATTTGCTTGAGTTTAGTAATAAAGATGCTTTTTGAGTTTGTAATAACTTAGCAAATATTTGCTTGAGCTTAGTAAAAATTTGCTATAAGTTTATAATAAGTTATGAAATATTTACTTGAATTTAATATAATTATGCTTTGTCCTAAATACATGAGGAGTGATTTCCATTTAGCAATCTTTTTCTAAAATTGCCTTTGCCAGCCTTTGTAGTCTAGTGAAGAGTGCGCTAAACTATCAACCCAAAGGTCCCTGGTTCGAATCCGGGCACGATTACGGTTCTTTTCACTTTCTTTGTTCTTTCCTACATTTAAGAATTATGGAAAACTAAAAAAACACAAATGAATTGTGGAAAATATGGAATTAAAGGACAGGAACACAACTAAGGGCTGGAAATGCTTGCCGAGGTTAAGGCATAACACTAGCCTTGATTAAAAGCAAGTAAAATTGTCTTTGACGGTTGTTTCGCCTAATCAATAATTCACGTATGATTACAATCAATTCCTCTAAATAATCTACCCCTTTCCTTTCAGGTCAAAGACCAAACCTTGTTTGTATAAGGCGCATGCCCTGGTTCTTTGATCTGTATAAAAAAAATCACACCGTGATTGAGCAAAGCTTTGATGATTTGCTTTAAGCAAAACATTTGCTTGATTTAAGCAAAACATTTGCTTAATTAAAGCAAAATAATTATTTCCGTGCAGAGTTATCTGATGTTAGAATTCCAAAAAGGTTTTCTGACTCTAGGATGGACCTTAAAAATTTGTGTTTATTTTACTTTTTTGTATATGTTCTGGCAGTTTTAAGGGGTCGCTGCGCTGATTTAGATTATGATGTTAGCTTTTCAAAAAGTTTTTTGTCAGTAAGGTGAACCCTAAATATGTGTTTTTTTTTGTTTAATACTCTATGTAGATGCGCTTATTTCAAATATTATGTTCGAATTTTAAAAAATTTTGTGCTCTAGGGTGGACCCTAAAATTTTATTTTTTGTTTTATACTTGTATGCTTGTATATGTGTTAGCATTATAAGGGATCGCGGATTTCGAACCTGATGTTAAAATTTCAAAAACCTTTTTTTCACACTAGAGCGCACCCTATAAATGCCTATTTTGTTATACTCTTTGTATATGTGCCGGCAATATTAAGGGGTCGCTGAATTTGAATCTGATGTTAGAATTTCAAAAAAAGTTTTTTTGCCTCTAGGATGAACCCTTAACCCATTAAGCGGCACTGTAATCATTTGAGTACAGCAAAATATTTTTAACTTTTAAAGTTTTCTTTGTTGTTAAGCATTAGTAAATTAATTTGTTAATTGCCAATTGTTAAGCGGGTCAATTCCATTTATTTCTCATCTATTTTTTAAATATGTTTTCTTAAAAAAAAAATAAAAAATATAAAAAAATTTTTTTTTTGCTATTTTAGTTTGTTTTCTATTGTAAAATAAACACTTTTTGGACTTTTCACTTTTACTTTTCATTTGGCTGTTTATGGGTTAATATGTGTTTTTTTGTTCAATACCCTTTGCAGATGCGCTAGCCGCTGATTTCGAATCTGATGTTAAAATTAAAAAAAAAATGTTTGACACTGGGGGGTGGACCCTGAAAATGTAATTTTTTGCTTTATACTCTATTTGTATGTGCTGGATATATTAAGGAGTCACTTATTTTATATCTTATATTAGAATTTACAAAATTTTTTGCCACTACGGTGGACCCTAAATATGTGTTTTTGTTTTATACTCTTTGTCGATGCGCAGATCGGTGATTTCGAATCTGATGTGGGAATTTAAAAAAGTTTTTTGAAACTAGGGTGAACCCTTAAAATGAGTGTTTTTGTTTTAGGCTCTTAAGTAAGTCCAACTTATCAATCGATTCAAGCTCCATACGAGAGAACATAATGAACTTTCAATGCTTAATTTTATTGATAACAAATTTTACATCTTCATTTTCCATAAAGAAATCTTTTTTCCTAAAATATTATTTAGTTTTGATTTGTTTGTTCATTTACATTATTTGCCCTGAAAAAATTATATAAAAATAAAAATAATAAAAAAATACAAATATACAGATTTTAAATTAATTATATTCGGAGTGGAAGAGAAGAAGCGTAAGGAACTTTGTTTTACCACATTGATTTTATTTCATCTTAGATAATAAAAGTGAGACCTAAATTCGTCCTTATGATACTTACACCCAAAAAAAAGCGGAGTAAAAAAAGTCATATTTGGAGTCAATTTAACTCTTTTCGTTCATGGTATTTTGCCAAAGCTGTAAAAACTATATTTAACTCCGTTTGTGTGTTCAATTTACTTCAAAAATTGGATTTGTTTGAAAAGTCGTACTGACTCCGTTTGGAGTTGTTTTAAGAATGAGAAATTGAAAATTTTTAAATTTTGAGTTCACTCAAAAAAAAAACTAGAATCAACTCATTTAAATGTAGCATGAAGCTTTAAAAATAAACAAACTCACCCACAAAAGAGTCAAATAAACAACCCGTCATTTCTTTTGTGTTTAATTAATTTTATTTATTTCTTATTTCAATTGAATACAAAGGAAATTAAAGTCATATTTTACGCCGAAAACAGAATCTCTTCTCCATACTCACAGAGCAGCTTATCCACGATTTGGCAATTTTGAATCTCCATAGTTTCTTATAAAACAAAACTTTTTTTACTTTTGAGCTCATTGAATTGCGCTCAACTCTCAAAATTTGTTTCAAAGGTGTTTCATTTATTTGATTTTAATTGAAATTTTTTAAAAAGGGATTTTTGTATTTAACATATTTTAAAAAAGAGATAAATATTTGCATTGATTTTACAATGGATTTCTGTTTTGTTCGTTGAATGAGGGAAAAGATATTGTTTAAGCATTTATCAAAATTAAGTATATAAATTGATGCTAGAATAATTAAATTTAGTACAAAAATAGGTAAAATATTCTGAAGGCGATTTGTGTTAAGTGAGCAGTGTTGCCTATATGTCGTGACACATACATTAAAAATTTGTGTATTAGTGTTTAATGCAGTTTCGTTAATAAAATATGGTAATATGTGACTTTAGTATGTTCCAAAAGCTCATAAATTCCTTTTAAAAAAATGTATATATCTCGACTTTTATCAAAACAACAGTTGTATACCAAATTTAATAAAATTGTTTAGTTTCCCAAAATTTTCTATAAAAAATACCCCGCAGGTTAAAAAAAATTACGGTATAGTGTGTATACAGTACAGAAGGTAAACTTCTTAATAGAAAGAATAAGATAGATTATTGTAAAAAAACAGAGAGTAAGAAAGAGATAGCATCTCAAACGAAATGCAATTCAAAATTTTTATAAAAAATATTCTGTTTATTTAATATTTTCATGTCATTGGTTGGTGCTTCATTTAGTAATACTGGTCTTAATGGTTTGCGATGTATGCGGAATATGTCCGTGATTTGATATTTACGAGATAACGCGAAAAATTCACCTATGGCGATCTATTGTGGAAGTCCCCATACAAAAAACAAAAAATTAAAAAAATGGCTTTTATAATTCATATCAAAACATCTATAACCCCTAAGGGGATCAATATATGAGCTGGTCCTATTAATTTTTCCCCCTTAACATTTCTTTTGAACTCACCTTTTCTCTATCTGACAACCTTTTGGAGGTCCCGATACAAAAGACACAAAAAATAGAAGAAATTGTCTATTATAGTTCATATCAAGAAATCAATAAACCCTAGGGAGGTCAAATGTATGAGCTGGTCCTATTGTTTTTTTTTATTTAGCATTTCTTCTATACACACATACACTCTATCTGCCACCCTTCTAGGGGTCCCCATACAAAAAATATATCATTGCTTGTGTATACAATTTTTCGTAACGAGATTAAAAAAAGCTATCGTGACGAGACTCGAAAAATTTTACCTTCTATATCAAATAACCGCATAAGAAGTTTCACTTCCATAAAGATATACGAAAACATATAACTCGCAATAGTAAAAACGGCCCTTTTTTATCATTATGCAACATTTAATTCTTACAGCACACTTGATTTGCTTGTTACAATATTTGAGTACTTTCTCATTCAAAGTAAAACGAACAAACGGAAATATTTGCTCGAGCAGACTCTGTTTCGTGCTAAAAATAACCCCGTTTCAGCTTTAAAATACAAAGACGTTCTTCATAGATGGTTGCAATAAGTTTTAATGGAGTTAAAAGGAGAAATGTTTGGAGAAGATGCAGAGTTAATTTGAAACTGCTTTAATTTACTCCAAGCTTTTAAAATGAGTTGTATCAAGCAAAAAAAGTTTTATATTAACAAAAAAAATATTGATTCAATTCATTTTGTGTTTTACGGCGACAAAACGTTTTTAACTTCTTAAAAACTCTTTTGACTCATGAAAAAACTTGGGTTAACTATGTACATTTTTTTCGGTGTAGGGCCAGTTTTTCAGTACGAATTTAAAGTCTAGTCAAATGAAACCGAGCTTAACTCACCAATATTTTACGTTTAAACTCGGTTTAGGCAAAAAGAAACACATTATATGATAATTTAAGTCAACGCAACTTCAACGAATACTCAAATATCTAGTAAAACCGGGTTTAAGCGTCTAATTTTGGTTAGGAAAGCTAGCTTTAATTTGACTAAAGTTTAAAATCGTACTGAAAAAATGGCTCTTAATGAATAAATGACACGAAATAATAATCCATGCGCGCGTCTTAGTTAATTTTTCCCCAACGTGCATCGTTAATACGTAAATATTTGCAAACTTTGACTGTCTTTATTTCTATTTTCCTTAAAACACTAGTACCCCATTTTAAACAAAATCTCAATGGTGCATTGCGACTCTGGTTAATGGATTTTTTGATTGCGACTCCTTAAGTTGCCTAAAAAATAGCAGATAACAAAATTAAGCTATATGTTAACCTTACTCAAATATTTACACTTTGGGAAAATCCTTAAAAGAAAAAAAATGAAAAAAGGCTTATTCTGCAAAATTTTAAACAATACCACAGGGATTTAAAAATAAAAACAAGAAGCTAAAAAATTGTTTCAAGCAAATTTAATTTGTTTACTGCTACGTGCACAAAATGATAAATAAATAAATCATATTTTAAGAAAATTGGCAGCGCATTTAATTTGGCTCATACGAAAAAAAAACGAGCCTAACACTGCCAACTTCTGATGCAATTAAGCACTTAAAGCCATGCAGACATTTGGCCCAAAAACTGTGCACAAGCGATAAATGAAACAAACAAAGCGTTAAGAAAGGAAAAGCGTGTTTTTTAACATTTGTTTTGGCTGTTGTGTTGTTGTTTTAAGATACACACAATCAACATTTTTTATCTTAAACGAATTTTAATTGGCTCTGCGCGCTGCAATTTTCAAAAACCAGCAGATGTTAACATAATTCACTACAACAATACCAACAACTACAACAAAGACAACAACAACAACAACAACTGAGACATAAACAAGCAAACAAAAGCTTAAAACAATTATGGAACCTAAGTAAAAATCAATGCGGGTTAACGAAAAAAGCCCGCCGCACCACCTCGAACAAAAATAAAAAAGGCCAAAGGACCCCAAAATGGCAACTAAAAAAAACAAAGAAAAACAAAAGCAGAGATAAAAAATGTTGTCTCTGCTTTGTGGCAAGTTGGACAAAAACAAAAAACAAAAAAGAAAACGCTACAAAAACAGCTTAAGGCCAGAAATCCTACCTTAAGTAAACATAACAACAATAGCAACAAATTCCCGAATATCCATTTAAATGCGGCCATGTTGACGCTCAAATTTAAAACAAACAAAAATCAGGTTAAAAGTAGCAAGTCTCAATATATTTGCATGAAGCCTTAAGTAATGTGGAAAGGGTGTGGGCAGAGGTGGGTGATAAGGAAAGCGAAAAAATTACAAGGCAATATTTTATATTCTTGCCAAAACCAAAAAAAAAAAAAAAGAAGAAACCCAGTAAGGATCAGATAATTGGGCTGGGTGGGTTGTTTTCATTCGGGGGATTCAGTAAATTGTTAATGTTTCACAGGTAATTTATTTAGGCACGAATGACCTCTACCTTTTTTTAAGCGCACAAAGTTCTTAGTTGCAGATGGAGAGGGAATTGGGAATTAATGCCATCAAAAAGTGGCAAATTCAAAAAGCATTTTCATTTGAACCTTGATAAATTTTTCTTTTCCTCAACACAAAAATTTACACTGCCTATAAAAAAAAACATATTTTAAAATACTTAACCTCTAAGCTGATAAGATTTTTTATTTTGTCCTTAAGACTAAATGGTTCCATTCTTTTGAACAGTAATTATTACCGTTTTTTCTTGTTGACTACTTTTTTAAATTAATTTGAAATTTATTTGAAAAAGTTGTTTGCCAGGCTCGCAGCCAAGAAGGAGTTTTTGGGGTTAAAATACTTCCATAGAACGAAACAAAAATACAAATCAATAAAAAAACAAATCATACAAATAAATAACACATATGAAAAATCAAGAAAATTTTGAAAAATACATATTTATCCAGTGCATAAAATTTTTTTTTATGGTAGGTTAGGCTAGGTTTGGTTAGGTTAGTGTGGCTGTTACAAACGAGACACACTTAGGCCAATAAGGCCCATTGTGATACCAAGGTTTAGTTCTTCCGATCTCTATTTAAACCAGTGTGAGCTGTTTACTAAGCCTAGGATTTGGTAAATCGAAGATTCCGAGAGCTCGTCGAGTTTATTGAAGAACCAGTTGCCTAAGTGGAGAAAGCGTTTTTGAGCCAGCGCTGGGCAAGTGCAGAGGAAATGTACGAACAAAAACAAAAAAGACCAAAGGACCCCAAAATGGCAACTAAAAAAAAACAAAGAAAAACAAAAGCAGAGATAAAAAATGTTGTCAAAAAAAAGTGTTTGATATACTCGGGCTAAAATATTTTTTGGCTTATTGTTGTACCCTCAACGGAAGGATCACACAATGTGTTAAACCGTAGGCTTTCTGGAATTTTTTAAAAACGTTCCTTTTTTGGGAAAAGCCCCACTTTTTGTATGAGAAAGTTTTTTGTTCCAAAGAATTTTTAAAAAAAAAAAAAATTAAAATTAAAGATGTTAAAATTATAAATATCACATGAATTAAAATTGTGAGCTTTAGATCAAGTAAGTTTTTAAAGAAGGCAACAACAACAACAACAACTCTGTATAGAGTCAATCACTTAGCTGACTAGACAGTCTGCTACAGAAATCGCTACATTTTTCTCTTCATTAGTCTTTGAGTGACTAAGCTGTGATCAACTCACTGTTTAAACTAGTATATGAGTGCGCAGATTTTGGAATTCATTCTTTTGAATTATATGGCTGCTAATCATATGACATTTCAAAGCAGGGGGCTATTTATAGATCATCGCCATCAACTCTATCAAGGGTTGCCATCTGTTCTAGTTGCTTCTTTATTTATTTCAATATTCATTGGTGTTCGATAGTATGTCGATTTTATTTACATTTATTTTAACATCATACGAAAAAATTAAGAGGGTAAGCGATTAAAAATACAACTTTAACTTTTAAAAAACACACTACCATCTGTGGTATTTATACATAAAATTTAACTCTTAAAAAATAAATCAAATATTTATCTTATGAATATTTTCCTTTTTTTATTTTTCGGTACCACTTCAATGCGACATTTCATTATTGCTGACGCACCACCATCATAACCACAACAACAACTATCACAACGGCAACAATATTGTTTTTTTATGTCAACCAACGCCACGCTGAACGCCAATTAAAAACGTTGCGACCAATTTTTTTGCTCTCTCCATTTCTCTCTCTCTCTCTCTCGCTCTCTCTTAATTGTATTTTGCCTGCGGCTCCCATGTCAACCAACAGACATGAGATTAAAACGTTACGAGAAGCTCACCCGCTTATTAGCAACAAAGAAAAACTCACCATCGACTGGCTAACAAAGTCCATAGCCGAGATACGCAAGCAACTCGTTGAGCTGCAGCAAATCGCTAGTAATGCAAACAAGGACATCAGCCGCAGGACACAAGGCTATGAGGATTTGGCAACGCTTCGCAGCGATTTTCGTCAACTGAAACTTGAACTGGCGGCTATGCGTGAACGACAGGAACGTGTTGAAGTTTTTGTGCAGGAATTGCGCGAGGAGACGTTGCAGCAGGAAGAGGATTTCAAGCGGTTGTTGCACAATCATCAACGAAATCAGAATCAGCAGAAAAAGACCGATGCAACAAAGACTACAGGCAAAGTAGAACATGTGGAGCAAAAGATTGGAGCAGATGAGCAGAGTAGGGAAGGAAGTAGTATGGAGCAGGACAGCAGTATCAGCAAGGATATCGAGGTGAGTTTTATTTTTAAGAAAATTTTAATTAATTTTAAGAAAATTCGATTATGATTAAAGTAGATCTGGAAGTATCTATATCGCAATTCTAGCAGGAAGCTGTTAAAAAAGTGAATTGGAAAAGTGTTGGAAAATGTCGCAAAGAAACTACGTTTTTTCGCTCCGATGCTAAATTAAAAATATTTTAGCACTTGCCGTACAAAAATCGATTATATCAAATGTTTTCTAAAACTTGATTTTGGACTTTTGGTATTTATTTCAAAGTTCTAGTTGAAGTCTTTTGAGGTATTTTGAAAGCCTATCTAAAGCTTATCTAACTTTTTTCTAAATATAGAGTGGAAAAAATAGAGTGGAAAAGTCAGTTATTTTCCACTCTATTTTTTTAAACCAGTCTCAAACTCTTTCTTTGCCATTCAAAGTCTTTTCGCATATCACACTTCTTTTTTTTTTTGATTTAGCATATATACCCATTGAAGTCTTTTACAATCCTTTTTTATAAGACATGGCATATAAAATAATCAGACAGTCCTTATGCAATCTTTCGGACATGGGTTTTGCTTATATTGTTTGAAGGCATTTTAAATTATTTCAAATTTTTTTTTATACATGTTTCCTGCTATAACTTTTTGAAAAAAGATAAACGGAAAAGTGATCTTTCTTTGAAAAAGAATACGATAAGATATCCCTTATAGTAAACATCAAAGGCTTACTATTTTATTTTTTACGGTCATACCTAAAAACTGTATGCTTAGGAGAGTAGAAAAAAGATAAAATTACTTCATAGAAAATTTTTACAGCTTGGACAAAGATTAAAGAGAATTACAGTGTTATGCAAAACAATAGCAACAAAATAAGTGCGCTGCAACAAAATCGTGTATCTTTTTTAACATTGACGACACACAAAAATGATTATAGGAATCAAAGCATATATTCATACATCATATATAAATCATCAATCAAATTCAAATTTGGTTTTGTTTTTTTAATTAAATTTCAAATTAATGTGGCTACATTCAATTTGTCTGAGAGCAAAACAAAAGCAACAAAACTTGAAAAATTTAAAAAGAGAACAGAAGATCCAAGAATTACTGGTAAAAGTTCCGTTATTGTAAAGCAAGTGTTGTTTGTAAGTCATAAACATTTAAGTTTAGTTTTGTTTTTGCGCTAGTTATGACATTGACTGTTCCATTTATAATGGCACGTTTTAAATACTGTGAAGCTCTTAAATTGCAAATTATTCCGAATACAAAAACGGAAATTCACAAATATCTAACGTAAAACAGATTGATATTAATCAAGTCAATAGTTTGCAGATTGATAAAGAAATATACCATAACAAGAGACGTAACAACGGTACATTAAAGAGGGCGGCCGCGGAAGACATCGCTGCGTGATGACAGGAACATTTGTGGTGTGTTCAAACGAAATGCATTTGCCACAGCTAAAGAGGTTGTTCGGATACTTGATTTAGATATCCACCACAGCACTTTTTGAAGACGAGCCGTTGAGAACGATTTAAGAAGTTACAAACCGGCAGAGAAACCTTTGCTTACAGATAAGCATAAAAAACATAGTGAGGTGTTACAATTTAAACAATTCTGTCTGAAATTGTGACAAAAAGTTGCAGTTTATTGTTTTATAGACTCAGTCTTGCAAAAGAGCACCTAAATTGGACCGTTCAAAAATCGAAAACCGTTTTTTTAGCGATGAATCAAAGTTCAACTTGTTTAATTTAGATGAGATGTGCACGGTACGGCGCCACCCAGGTACACGACTTGAAGCCCGAAACTGCAAAATAAATTTTAAGCACTGAGGCGGTGGCATTATGGTCTGCACTTGTTTATCCTATAATGAAGTTGAACCATTTAAAAAAAAATCGATGGAATTATGGATCGCTTTGTATATAATGACATATTAGAAAGCAAGATGCAACCACATTCAGAGTGGAATATGTCGCTTCAGTGAACGTTGCAGCCCGACAACGACCCGAAGCACACTTCAAAGCTCATCAAAGATTACATTAGAGGCAATGGGATTCAAGTCCTTGATTGGCCGGCACAGTCACAATGACTTTAATCCCATTGAAAATATTTTTGGGATTTTGAAGGTAAAAGTTTCTGGTGAAAGGTTTTCCAATAAGAGTGCTGCACTGTATGAAGCCCTGAAAGTTAATTGGGAACATATACCTAATACCAACACATCTAATTTAATAGAGTCGATGTCGCTCAGATGTGCAGCGGTTATCAAGAATAATGAATCTTACACCAAATATTAATTATGTTGCTTTTGTTTTGCTCTCAGACAAACTAAATGAAATCACATTAATTTTAAATATAATAAAGAAAACAAAACCAAATTTGAATATGATTTGTTTTTAATATGATGTATGAATATATGCTTTGGTTCCTATAATAATTTTTGTGTGTACCTAATATTTAAAAAGATACACGAATTTGTAGCAGCGTACTGATTTTGTTGCTATTGTTTTGCGCAACACTGTAAATCGACACAATTTTTTTTACAAGTGTAGATCAACAACTGAGTTGGATCACAGCGAAAACCACGTACTCGTAAGACTACTGATGAATTGGTGTAGCTACCAACGAAACAGTCCATCTAGTATACTTTGTGATTAACTTTATACAGAGTTCCTATGTTGTTTTGAATCTCAAGCTTGAAATATGTGCCTTAAAAATAAAAAAAGTATTATCTTTATGAAAGAAAACAACATAAACTAATGAAAAAGTCAGAAATTTATTATAAGCGAAAAAGCAATCCATTCAGTTTCATGAAAATATTCTGAAGTTTTTGTAACTTTTTTTTATCTCTTCTGCGTGTTAATTCTCTGCACAAATTAAAAGATTTTTCTTAAGAATTTTTGTCGAAACTGTGAAATAGGATTAGTTGATAATTTAAGTTCAAAGATTTTATTAAATTCTCTGAAAGTTATTTGAAACTGTTTTAAAATCTTTTGTGAATTATTAAGAAGACGTATAAAAAATCCTAATTCCTCGAATGCTGACTCGGTGAACATTCATAATAAAGACAAGAAAAAAAATTTTAGCAGTCCTCATCCGAGTTTAAATATTAGCGCTCAAACAGCGCTCGAACAGCGGTCGAACATGGTCAGTACGGCTATACAAGGATCGAACATGGCCTAATAATAATAATTTATAATATTTTTCATTAGCTTGTGTCAGGTTAAACATACATATATTTTATTTATTTTAGCTTCAAGTTCCAATTTTCATTTTAAAACTGTAGAATAATCGTTGTTCGTCCTATGTACGGCCGCTGTTTGCCCGTTGTGCAGCCTACAAACGACCCTTGTACGACCCTTTGCAAAATATTTAAAACAAGGCCTTGTTCGGCCACTAAATTTTTTATTTTTACGCGGGAATTAAGATTTTCGTCAATTTTTTGTGTAACTTTTGTTAAGTTTATTTGTGAAAAATTGATATAACTTTAGATTTTCTAAGCATTTGTGAGAAAATTTTCAAGCCAAAGCATTCTTTGAAGTTCTACTCAAATTAAATTTAACTAATTTAAAATATCTTCAAATTATCTTCAAACTAATTTAAAATATCTTCATTGGTAACACGTGCAATATAACACAGCAAATCTGGCCTAAACTCAATCATAAGCGTTCAAAAGAACTTATTTCTCTCAATAGAGACCACATTAGCACCATAAAAGGGATCCTGAAAGGGTACTGCATCATTGGCAGGCACGCTCAAAGATTAAACATACCCCACAACGACATTTGCAGAAGCTGTAGAGATGAGGAGGAGGAGGAATCTACAAAACACTTTCTCTGCACTTGCCCAGCGCTGGCTCAAAAAATATTTTCTTTACTTAAACAACTGGGTTTTCAAACACCTCGAAGAACTCTCGGAAATATTGGTATACCAAATCCTAAGCTTTGTGAACAGCTCAAGCTGGTTTATATAGAGTATGGGAATCAACCCTGTGGTACCACAATGGGCCTCATTGGCCTAAGTGTGTCTCAATTAAGGCAGCCACTTTGACCTAACCTAACCTAACCTAATATATCTTCAATTCGTTTGTAATTTTTTAATATCATATGAAATATCCGAGTTAAAATTAAACTTTTTTACAAAAACCGCATAGCTAGTTTTATAAGGGTCGAACAAGGGTCAAAAACCGAACGTTTTGCTGTGGTCTATGCCAAATAAGGGTTGAATAACGGGCATACAAAGGGTTTATTTAAGGGCAGTTTGACCGAACAGTGACCTTGTGACTTGTCTATGTTGTCGTGTAGATTTTTTTGAAAAATTCACGAAAAATCAAGACATTAAAAAAAAACTTCTAATAAAAACCATTTTGAAAAAGTTTTGTGGCTTGTTTTCAGTCTTTTTCAGCCGTTTATAATAGTTTTTTTATTGTTCTTTAACAGTTTTGAAATGTGCTTACAGCCGCCTTAATTAAGTTTTGAAATAGTTTGGATTCATTTGAAATTCTTGAATTTCTTGAACTCTTTTATAAAATTTTAAAAAGTTATTAACTAGGCATAAATTTTGCCTATCTTTTTTGGAACTGTATGTAAACTGTGTGTGGCGGCCGTAGCCTAGTGGGTAGAGTGCGTGGCCCCTAAGCTAAAGAACTGCGGTAGCCCGGGTTCAATTCCAGCTCAGACAGAAAGTTTTTTCAATTGAATTAATTTTTCTGTTCGGTCGTCACGTCTCTGCAGACAATGGCAAACCTCAGAGAGTAAAAATTGCCATGTAAAGCTTTTTGAGAACATAAGCCGTTCGGAGTCGGCATAAAACACGTAGGTCCAGTTCTCGGTAATTTGTGATCAAACATTTAACAACACGCACAACACAATTGATCAATAGAAGCTAGGTCAAAGTCCTTCCAAGGGCTGAAATGGCCAGTTTATTTATTTATTATATTTATTTATGTAAACTTTTCAAAATTTTGTTATACATATTTGTAACTAAAGGATGAAAATGTGTAGTTTTTATAAATATTTTGAAAAAAGATGATTTAGGAATTAATTTCATATACTTTCTTATGTGTCTCAAGGATATCAGTTTTGTATGGGAGTCAAGTGAACTATTTAATAACAAAGTAACTTCAAAGTAACTCATTTGAATTAACGCATGTCACCCAAATTATTCAAGAGACGATAAAACATCTGTCACACTCTAAAAATCCTTTTACTTAAGCTCATAATTAGACTTGTGTATTCACTTCTCAAGCTTTCAATATTTCCTCTTCATTATTAATTTCCAACTATTTTCTGTTTCAGTTTTTGTTTGATCTTCAAAAATATATCATGCTCTTTGAGTTATAAACCTGAATATTATATATTCGACACACTTAAATTTTATGCAAATTTTTTACTTTATACTTGAAAGATAGAATAAAAAATAACCGCCAATTAATAATATTTAAATTTGTCAATTCTCTTGAACTTCTGCATATATGTATGGCACAAAACTTCGTTCATACTTCTAGACTGATGACGAGCAGGGAACCATATTAAAATATCAAAAACAACTTTAACATTCTAGGAAATTATACTACAAACAACAACAACAACAACACAACGAAAGCAACCAAAACCACTTAAACAAAAACAACAACAAAAACGACTACTAAAACAATAACAGAGTTTCCAACCTGAAGGAGGGAAGGAAGTAAGAGACACGACGACGATGCTCATCATCAATTCGCTTTTCATCAATTCCCAAATAAGCTTTTAGAGGCAGCACTTTAGGGAGAAGTTAACGAAGTGAATTAATTTAACTTGGTTAAAACAGACACACACACACATAGCCAAACAAACACTACCGCACACAGTAAAATAAATAGAAAAAATATGCAAATAAAAGCACATACACACACACACACAAATACATACAGAGGCGCAGACAATTTTACGATGTTGCGCTACATATTCTCTAAGTGTGTATGTGTACGTGACAGCACATTCTATATGTGACAACATCAAAAACAACACCAGCTCAAAAACCCACACATATAAATGGCTTTCAGCAATTTTTTTAAAGGATGCTTGTTTCACTATTAGGAGTAGTCTTAATGAGCCAGACTTTATGCAGTTAAATTTTTTGTATAACCATAAAACACACCAAGATGACAGTAACAAAAGCACACATTTATACACACGTAGAAAAGCTATCATCACTACACACTTAGAAAAATACGTCTGTTTCTAAATTAAGTATATATTACTTGTAAAATAATGTACCTTGGTACATATTGAGAGCATAAAATGCTCTCCCCCGCTCCCCATATACCCAGCTGTAAACGAACACATAACGTATTGGGCTTTTTCTTAAATACGATGAACTCCTTAATACAATTCCAGATTAAATTTCTTGGGACATGATCGTTCAAACACTGATGACATCTAACTTACTTTGTAAGCGACGATACGAGTAGGTATGCTGCTAACGAGTCGCAAGATAGAACACAAAAATTAAACGAATTTCTTATCTATGCCATGATGATAAAATAAGAATATATTTGCAGTAATATATATCGAAACCTTAATCCGAAACCTTAATTGAAAATTCTTTTTTTTTTCTTTTTACAGTAAATTTTTAACTTCTTCAAATATATAATTCGTAAATGCATTATTTCATCATTTTCATCTCCAATTTTTTGGAGTAGACATTTGAAAACACAGGCATGTTTTTGATCTTTGCTTTTTGCCAAATCAAAAATGCTTGATATATTTGAAGCAGAAAATGTCTGGAAAAAACAAAATTAAAAACGGTAAAAATCGCAACGCAAAACATGATAAAATAAACTTATCACATTTATAACGGGGTTTTGTCTAAGGCTGAGGTCACGCTCAGCCATCTCAGGATTCTCTGAAGAATCAACCTAACCTCCAGAAATTAAGAACGTAACTTGAGTTTTATGTTTTCAATCTTTATTGAACAGTTCTAATTCCTTATGCTAGTTCTTATTATACTTTACAAATATATTATAGTACAGCGTATGTAGTCGGAAGCGGTTCTATGTATCGGGTACTTGGTTCTGTACAACGGTTGATCGGATCTTATTACCGGTTATCTGTTCTTAGTAATTGGGTAATTGGTTCTGGTTCGGTTTTATGTAACGGATAATCGGATTTTATGAAGGTTGATCGGTTTGTTGGTAATCAAGTAGAAGGTTCTTATAACGGATAAGCGATTGAAGGTAATCGGTTCTTATGATAGTAATCGGTTTTTTACGGTCGTAATTGGTTCTTATGACGGTAATCGGTTATAACGATGGTAATTGGTTCTTATGACGTAATCGGTTCTTATGACGTTAATCGGTTGTTACGATGCTAATCAATTGACAGTAATCGCTTCTTATGACGGTAATCGGTTCTTTAGATGCTAATCGGTTGACGGTAATCGCTTATGACGGTAATCGGTACTTATGATGCTAATCGGCTGACAGTAGTCACTTACGACGGCAATCGGTTCTTACGACGGGAATCCCCTGATGGTAATCGGACGGTAATCGCTTATGACAGTAATCGCTTCTAATGTCGGTAATCGGCTGTTACAATGCTAATCGGTTGACGGTACAGCGAGCATAATTATGCAGTCAGAAGCTCAAAGGTTTTGTAAGGGCCAATTACGTAAAACTTGATTTCTGGTGCAAGGGCTAACGAGGCAGCGCAACTAGCAGAATCTGAAGAATTTACGGATCAGACGACCGCAAGGTTCGACTGCGTCTCTTGAATACTGTTGCTAGGGCTAGTAGTACGGCGTGCAGTATTCAAGCATATGGCATGCAAAAGAATGAGTTGGACTGCGAGGCTTCAATTCTGTTGCGAGGGCGAGAAGCGCAGCGATCAGAATACCAGGAAGGCAAGGTAGAGGAAAACAACAAAAAAATAATTTTCAACATGCTTAGGTTGAAGCGGTAAGGCCCGAACAAGGAAGCAGAGGTTGATATTTCGAGCGATTCTTAATACTTCCAGTCGCTCCCGATATGGTATTTGTTCACATTCTAATATATACAGTATCGGACAAAACTAAAGCACGGACTTCTGCTTGTTCCCAAATTATACAATAAAGTTTAAATAAAAACACTTATTTAATTTGTATTCTCTATTTTATGTGGAAAACATACTAAATATACAAAAATTATAATTAAAATGCTTTTGTTTTTAATTTAACCATGTTTTTTTTACAAAGTTATGCCAAAAGCCAAGAAATGCCAGCGACAAAACTAAAGCACATAATCTTTGATGCTTGCTGTTTTATTTGATTATTAGAAACTACCAACAACAAGTGCCGTTAAATAAGAAAACCGTTATTTGGAGAACATCTTGAGAAGAACATTGAGTGTTTAGAAAAATTTGACACGTGGATATCAGTCATATTTGATCATTCAAAGTAGCCGTGCATCTTTTTAAAATTTATCAAACAAAATGGCTCGCAATAAGTATTCAACTCCAATCAGAGAAAAAATAATTAGTGATTTTAATAATGGTGAATCAGTGACATGCATTTCTAAGAAATTTGGCATTCACCATAGCGTAATTTCCCGGATTATAAGCCGATTTAGCTCTTCGGGTTCGTTGACTACCATACATGGAGGTGGTCGACCGCGAAAAACCACCAAACGCGAAGACCAGGCAATTATTCGGATTATTAAAAAGGATCCTTTTGTATCAGCAAGGTCTATTGCAAATCAATTGGAATTGAACATAACGCCCAGATCCATCCAAAGACGAGCTGTGGATGGTGGCTTCGCAACATACAGAAGCGCAAAAAACCGTTTATTTCCCATAAAAATGTAGAGGCCAGGCTTGAGTTTGCAAAGGAACATCTTAACTGGACTACTTCTCGATGGAAAACTGTGCTTTTTTCTGACAAATCGAAATTCAATTTAAAGGATTCTGACGGATTCAAGCTAGTGCGTAGACCAAGAGGAAAACGCCTTGACCCACGCTATACTAAAGGCACAGTAAAGCACGGGGGAGGGAATGTAATGGTCTGGGGATGTTTTTCGGGTCATGGAATCGGACCAATCCATAAGATAAACGGTATAATGGATCGTTTTATGTATAAAGATATTTTGCAAGAAGTTATGCTACCACATGCAGAGGAGGAAATGCCACTAAAGTGGATATTTCAGCAGGATAACGACCCCAAACACACTGCAAAATGTGTGAAAGAGTGGTTTGTTAATAATAAGATCGATGTTTTAAAGTGGCCAGCCCAATCGCCAGATCTCAATCTCATAGAAAATCTATGGGAAATTGTAGATCGTAAAATATTACGCGAAACTTGCAAAAATAAGGACGAGCTTTTCCGTCAAGCAGAAATCGCATGGAAAGGCATTTCTGGGAATGTCTTGTCCAATATTATTGAGTCCATGCCACGCAGATGTGCAGCAGTTATGAAAAATAAGGGTTACGCAACCAAGTATTAGATAAATAAATTTTTTTTTAATATATTGAACCTGTGCTTTAGTTTTGTCGCGTAAGGATAACGAATATTTCAATTAAATATGATTCTTTTTGTTTAAAATAAAGAATATTATTATGTTTTGTTTTTTTTTTTAGTAAACTTAGTGTATAATCATTATAAAATAATAAAAAAAATTAAATCCAACCAAGATTTCCAATTTTTTTGAACTACATAGTAGTAAGCAATATTCCGTGCTTTAGTTTTGTCCGATACTGTATGTCGTCATGAAGTTGTTGTAAATTATATGTCAGTACCTGTTTAAGATTATTCATGTCTGAAAGTATGCTGTGTCTGTAGTTGTTGTCTTTTACATTTACTTATGGTCTACTTATAATTAGTTCTAGTTAGATTAAGTGCTATTGTTTATTGAATGAGCGCTGGCGGCCAAGGTTCGAATCCGACAGCTGCCCATGAATATTTTGAATTTTTATATGTTTTATGTTTCTTTATTTTTTTTTTAATCTATTTATAATATTAATTATAATTGAAAAGAAAATTGAAAAGAAAAGCTTTTAGAATATTGTTTATCATTAGTTGAGAATTGCAAATTTCAATGTAACGAATATAAGGGCGCTGGCGGCCAAAGTTCGAATCTGCCAGCTGCCCATAAATATTTTAAACTTAATGTTTCTTATATTTTAATTGCTTTTATTATTTTTTTTATAATATTTTCAACAGTAATCAAAAATAAATTTCTTTCTAATAAGTTTAGAAATAATTTAATTCATTAATTTAGTTCATGTAGGCTAGGAAAACTTGGGAAAAATTTTGCACGCTTGCACAAACTTAAGAGAAGCCAGGTTTCAGTTAAGCAAAACAACTCTAGCGAAAGCAAAAAAGCTCTCACAATTCATTGGTGCATTTCGGCAAATTCGTTGAACTCCAAAGAATAGTAAAAAGGAGAAGGAAACTAGAACAGAAACAATCCCTGGTAGAGTTTCAGGTTTGACCCAAACATAAAAATCCCTTTGATTTATTGTCATATACTTCTGATGAGTTTATTCGAGCAAGTGTCAAATCATATAAAACTTGAACAATGGGCTGAATGAGCTAAACCACTCAAGACTCTTGAAGATGAAAAGGGTAGCTCCTTTCAAAATAGTCTGTCTAGTGTTCTGTGTGATTGTGTGTTGCTGTCACCTTCTTAAAACACGTACTTGATTTAAATAGCTCATGATTAAAATCAGGTAAAAATTCAAGGAATAGGACACAATTAACTATCAAATATAAAATGCATACTTGTTTGTTGTGAAGTATTTTCTATAAGATTACAAACACAACAACAAAACAATAACAGAGTATGAAAAACCGGTTTTGGCCAGCAATAGTGGTCTGTAAACCATTGTGGGGCACTCTGCCGCTCGCGGGCAAAGTGCTTTCGCTGCCACTATGTGTTGCTTTTGGTAGCATAGATAGCTTTCCGTATGTGTTTGTTTGATAGTGTTAGAGGTGCCCTTCACTGCTGTGCACCATATGTGCATTATCCTGGCTATTTTTCTAAGAACTAACATAACAAATAACTTTTCTCTTAATTAGCTCTCAAATGTGTTTCGATACAAACACATTTTGTTGCGCTCTTTAGACACTCAAAGTGAAAATATTTTTCCGTGTAGCAGTGAACAAAACCGTATAAATATAATAAAAAATAATCATACAAACATGTACACAAAATTTTGAGTTAGTTTAGTCAGAGTGTAAAACTTTTGAGCCGGAAATAAATTCAAGCTCGTTACAGCAACGACAACAGCAACAAAAATAAAAATAAAAATAATGAAAGTAACCCGATGTCAGTGTAGAATTTCTTAAATGTGTGCATGCAGATCACACATGCAATTTTTACTAGAACTCTCGTTATGAACTCGTAGTATTGCCACTATCAGTTACAGCGTTGCCACAAGTTGCTGCTGCTGCTGCTGCTCGTCGTTCAGTTGAAGCTTAACTAAAACTGTTATCCACTTCAATGGCTGCTGTCTAAAAGGATATGACTTCAAAATCTGTATTAGAATAACAATTTTGCTGTTGGTGTTGTTGTCGTTACTGCTGCTGTTGTTGTTTTATTTCTTTACATGTTGCTATTTTGGTTGTGATTGTGTTAAAGAAATCATTAGCAATAACAATAGAATTTGATAGCTTCCACTTATGTATGCATTAAAGTGCTACAGCTACAGCTTCGTCTACTGTAGTTAATGGGCACAGCAAAAAAAAAAAAGTTAGCACACTCAGACAAAAAAACAAAAAATTTAAAACTTTAGAATTTTTTAACTTAAGCTTTTGCTTTATTTTATGTTCTTTTGCAAGACTTTTATGCAGCAAATTTTTAGTATTCCATATTTTTGAGCTATTTTTTGGTTTTTTTTTCTTTTAGAATTCTTAAGATATTTTTCTTTGTTGTCTCCTTAAAAAAAGGAGTAAACCATCTTAATCCCTAATAAATCAGCTATCCGGAAAACAGCAAAAGTTAGCTTAAGTTGACAAACTTTTTCAACAAATTTGAAAATAATTTTAAACTGCTGGTTCTTAGGTTGTTTTTGGTGTTGTTTTTGTTTTCCTTGGCGAACTTGGTATGCTTGTTGTCTGCCCTGTCGTCTGTCTTTTGGCATTTTTATTAAATATTTAAGTGAACTCAGCTATTTGTGCAATTTTTGTGCTTTGTGTCCTTGTGTGTTTGAGTTGTTGCTGCACCAAGATACTTAGGTTTTTTTTGTTCGGTTGCTTAAATCCAAACATTTCCTTTGTTGTGCGGTTACACAGTTTCTACAAATAATAAACTTTTATGAAAAGTATTTTCAGCTACATTTTTTAAATTGCTCATTTTAAGTAAAGTCAAGTAGTTGTTGTACACACGTCAGGGCCGCAGCCAAGGGGGTTTTTGGGGGGCCAAACCCCCCATAGGATCGAAATTTTAATAAAAATTAATGCATTTAAATAATTATTTTATTGAATACTTTAGCATGTTCTAATAAAACTTAAAAAAATCATAAAGTAAAATTGCGTTTACGTGTAAAAGTCTTTGTTATGAGTTGATTCGTGTAAGCAACAATAGTGAAAAAAAATGTATCGTGATTTATCGGATTTTATTTATTCAAAATTACCATCACTTTGTCACTACCCTTGACATCAGGAGTTGTAGATGATGGTAGTGATGACAGCAGTGAAGCCAACAAGAATGACATACACATTTGGCTGGGGTCAAATTACGCGGTTTTGCACCGCTCTCACGCTATTTTTTCTCAAATGCAGCTAAAAAATAATGAATTTGCATGTATTTCAATTATTAAATACATTAAATTAATTAAAGTTTTAAAATACATGCAAAATTTAGTATTTTTCTGACAAAATTGCCAAAAAGAGCATGGTTTTGTCGCTGGAGATTGTTGGATTACGCCAAATATGAAAAAGGAGCTTATTGTAAGATGTGCGTTTTCTTTCTCTCATCCCATTGCATCCTTTTCGTAATTTACGGCACAAAACAAGTTTTTATTAAATATATTTTTCTGCCCCTTTCATTGTGACTCTCTTTAAGTCAAGAGTTTTTAAACAATTAACTTTCGAATTAAAGATATGAGTCTTAACCTGGTCTAATTTTTGAGGAATATTTGAAGTTACTCATGAGTTTTAAAATACTGATTTACACGGAGAAAATTATTTTGCTTGAATCAAACAAATGTTTGGCTTAACAGAAAATCAGCAAAACTTTGCTCAATCACGGTGTGATTTTAGAAAAAGACTGCTAAATTGTAATCACTCTTCATTTATGTACACAGTAAAAAATATGAGCATAGATTTTATACTATTTTCTATGCATATAAATACAAACCAAAAATGTTTTAAAAGTTATACCATAAAATCTTATCAATTTTTTCAGACCATTTTTCTCGTCAGACCAATCGAAACCACTATATTTTTAAATTTCTCGATTTCGGTGAATTTTTTCTTTCGAATATATTTCAGTTAACACATGATATTCATATAAAAAATTTCAAATTTTATTTGTTTTATTATTTTTATATTATTGAGTGGTATAAAATTTATAAACTATCAAATAATAAAATAAAAATGATAATAAAAAGAATTGTGGAATAAAAAAGTTTGTACCACACAAATGTTAAAAAAAAGATAAAATTTACCCTCAAATTTTTTACTGTGTAGGAAAAAGAAAAATTATAATAAATTCATTTTACACGGAGAAAATTATTTTGCTTGAATCAAGCAAATGTTTGGCTTAACAGAAAATCAGCAAAACTTTGCTCAATCACGGTGTGATTTTAGAAAAAGACGGCTAAATTGTAATCACTCATTTATGTACACAGTAAAAAATATGAGCATAAATTTTATACTATTTTCTATACATATAAATCCAAACCAAAAATGTTTTAAAAGTTATACCATAAAATCTTATCAATTTTTCCAGACTATTTTTCTCGTCAGACCAATCGAAACCACTATATTTTTAAATTTCTCGATTTTGGTCAATTTTTTCTTTCGAACCAGAATATATTTCGATTAACACATGATATCTATATGAAATTTTCAAATTATATTTGTCTTATTATTTTTATAATATTGAGTGGTATAAAATTTATAAATTATCAAATAATAAAAAAAAATGATAATAAAAAGAATTGTGGAATAAAAAAGTTTGTACCACACAAATGTTATAAAAAAGATGAAATTTACCCTCAAATTTTTTACTGTGTAGGAAAAAGAAAAATTATAATAAATTCAAGCAAATATTTCCTAAGTTGTTATGAACTGATAGCAAATTTAAACTAAACTCAAGCAAATATTTGCTAAGCTATTTTAAATTCAAATAGCAAATTTTTACTTTACTCAAGCAAATATTTGCTAATTTACTATAAAATCAAATAGCAAATTTGAACTAAATTCAATCAAATTTATTTTAAACACACTGGCACAAGTTTATTCTTAATGAAGTAAATCGGGCGATGGTTGGTTAACAACTGCGATGGTTGAATGGATAAGCCAATGCACTTACACTCACGCAGCCGAGATTCAAGTCTCCGGATAATAGTTATTTTTCAATTTAATTTAATGTTAGCAATTTTTTCACTTTAAAAATATGCTAGATTTCAGCAAAAACTAATGAAAATTGCAATTCTAATCTATAATAAGTTAGCAAAACTTTGCTTAAATTAAGTAGAAATTTGCTTATGCAGTTTATAATAATTTAGCAAAATTTTGTTTGAATTTAATCCATATTTTGCTAAGTTATTATAAACTGGAATAGCAAATATTGATCAGTTTTTGCTGAAATCTAGCATAATTTTCAAGTGTCTGAGATTCAAGCGCAAGTTTTGCTTAACCACAATACAAATTAAGCAAACAGTTTTCTCCGTGTACATTTTTCAGAATTCTGACCCTAGAAAATGTCTAAGGACAATCGTTTAAGTAATTTTGTGAGTTTTTCGGTTTTAAGATTTATGAAGATTATGCAAAAGTTTTTCTGTCTTTAAAATTTTATTAATTTGAAATAATTGAGATATCGTTCTCATCCCTAAAATTTCTTAAAACATATCTCAATAATTCATTGGGCGATATCCGTTTGAGAGGATGTGCATCTCTGAGCATACACAGGGATCGCACAGTAACACAGCAAGACATGTTGGTAGAATTTGCAAAAAAAATAGACTTAATAAGTTTTGATGTTTTTTATTTTATTTCCATACAAAAATTTTCAAAATTTAAATAGCTTAATTTTTTTTATTTCTCACAAAATTTTTTCAGACCGTGTTTATTTTATAATTAATATTTAAGCTTTAATATGTATAAATTCCAGCAGTTCAGGGCATGAATGCAAGCACTCAAATCATTTCCAACAATTTCTTGAAAGTAAGAATAAAGTTAGAAATAATGAATTTATTTAAATTTTTGTGAAAATAAATTGAAAAAAAATTAAAAAAAGGCACGAAAACAGTATTGTCCTTAAAACAGCAAATTTTAAAATTTTTTGATGCAGATTTGAAGAGCCCTTTCCGGCCTTTAATATCTTATAGTTTATTTTGTTTTTTACAACCTTTTTACCAGCCAATAGATGTACGAAAAACATGATTTTTTTAAGTTTTTGTAAAATGTTTTAGTTCACTGTCGGCTATCGTTACAGCCAAAATATTTTGGGAATCGTTATAAAAAAATCCAAGGATAGTTTTTAGAGGGGTACAAATACAACTTTTTTCCATTTAAATAAAAAACTGTTCATTAAAACCCCTCATGGATAAATCCTAGCTACGTCCTTGCCACACGTTACAATATTTTATAAGTAAACTAGCCGATATACACTGTGCTACTCGAGTAGTTATCTATTCATAAAGAGCTGGTAATGATGACTTTTTAATTTAATTCCACCTCAATTTCAATTCCTTGGAATTAGGAATTGGTAATTGAACATCTCAATTTCTCAGGAATGTAATTGGAAAAATTTCTAAATTACATTACAGGAATTGTAATTGGTAATTGAACATATCAATTCCTCGTAATGAATTTGAAAAAAATTGCCAATTCCATTACAGGAATTGCAATAGGTAATTAACCACTTCAATTCCTCAGGAATGGAATTGAAAAAATTTAAATTCTATTACGGGAATTGTAATTGGTAATTGAACGCCTCAATTCCTTAGGAATAGCATTGAAAACATAGCTTAGTTAGTAGATAAATGAAATTTTGTACGGGGATGTGAAAGTTGTGTACCGAGAACCTTGCAAAAAGTCGGCGGGATTGAACCAGGTTGAGTAGCAGCTATGTATTTATTTTATTCTAACCCAAAATGTGGTATTAAATTAAAAAATTGGTATCTTCGAATATACATTTATTTGTAAATATTTCTAACAGTGGGAGAATTTGGGAGTATTTTTTATTATTTGTAAATATTTCTAACAGTGGCAGTCAAATATAGTTTTCTTAACATAACGAAGTAGTTTTGAGTTAATGAAAAAGTAATTGAAAAATTGAAGTATCCTGTAATAAAATTGACGATTTTTCCAATTCCATTAATGAGAAATTGAAGTGTTCAATTACCAATTATAATTCGTGTAATGGACATGAACTTTTTCTAATAACATTCCAAGAAATTGAGGTGTTCAATTACCAATTACAATTCCTGTAATGGAATTAAGGATTTTTCCAATTCCATTCCTGAGGAATTGAGGTTTTCAATTACCAATTACAATGCCTGTAAATTCCAAGAAATTGAGGTGTTCAATTACCAGAGCTTTTTTAAATCACAAAAAAATGAATCAATGAATAGCAAAAAAAGAATGCATTCAATGAATGCAAAATTGATTTATAAATAATATTTTTAATTCACACACAATTTAAAAAAATTATTAATTATTCATTTTCGTTATTCAGAATAATGAATCAAATTTTTTATTCATTTGAATGCTATTCACAAAGAATGCCATTCACAAAGAATTACAGAATGTTCAATTATTCTATTTTTATTCATTATTAATTTTTTATTCGTTATTAATTTTTTATTCTTTATTCATTTGCTATTCATTATTCATTTTATATTCATTATTCATTTTTTATTCATTATTCATTTGTTATTCATTATTCATATTTTATTCATTATTCTATTTTTATTCATTATTCATTTTTTATTCATTATTCTATTTTTATTCATTATTCTTTTTTTACTGATTACATTAATTTTAAATTTTTTTTTCTGTTCTTATCAATACCGTCAAATTGATAAGCAATGACAAAAAAAAATGAATAATAAATGAATAAAGAATAAAAAATGAATAACAAATGAATAATGATACAAAATTAATAATGAATAAAAAAAGAATAATGAATAAAAAAAGAATAATGAGTAAAAATAGAATAATGAATAAAATATGAATAATGAATAACAAATGAATAATGAATAAAAAATGAATAATGAATATAAAATGAATAATGAATAAAAAATGAGTAATGAATAAAAAATGAATAATGAATAAAAAAAGAATAATGAATAAAAAATTAATAATAAATAAAAAATGAATAATGAATAAAAAATTAATAATGAATAAAAAATGAATAATAAATAACAAATGAGTAAAGAATAAAAAATAAATAACGAATAAAAAATGAATAATGAATAAAAATATAATAATTGAAAATTATGTAATTCTTTGTGAATGGCATTCTTTGTGAATAGCATTCAAATGAATAAAAAAATTGATTCATCAGCCTGAATAACGAAAATGAATAATTGATATGATAATTCATCATTTTTTTTTAAATTGAATGTGAATTAAAAATTTTATGTATAAATCAATTTTGCATTCATTGAATGCATTCTTATGTCGTTATTCAGTTGTACTTACAATTATGAATATGAATGCAGACTTTACAGCTCTGTCAATTACCAATTTCAATTTCAGTAATGGAATTGACGATTTTTTCCAATTACATTCCTGAATAATTGAGAGGACCAATTACCGATTCCTAGTTCAAGTAACTGAAAATGAATTGTAATGAGGACTTTTTGACCCAGCTCTTTATACATTAGGGCGGGTTGGTTTAAAAATCGCCCATTGCTCAGTGAAAATCGTATTCTATTAAAATAAGCAACTTTGCACGAGGAACTATATCTCTAAAATGAATTCTAATGCCCCAACTTTTGACTTTTGTCCCGTAGGGTCAAATTTTGAAAAATCCCACTTTGAACCATTTAGAGTGCCCCAATCGAGTCCAAATGTATGACCGACGCCTACTTTCTTTTGGGAGCCGATCCACCCATGCCAGTGGCACACCCCCTGGAAACCCCCTGGGGGTTCCCCATACAAACATTTAAAAAAATCACCATTTTTGGCACTTTACATGAAAAAATCAGAGAAATGGGGTCGCCACTGGCATGGGTTGATCGGCCCTCCGAAGTTAGTGGGGGTCGCTCGTACATTTGGACTCGATTGGGGTACTCTAAAAGGGTCAAAGAGGGATGTTTCAAAATTTGACACTACGGGACAAAAGTCAAAAGTTGGGGCATTAGAATTCGTTTTAGGGGTATAGTTCCTCGGGCAAAGTCGATTGGCGATTTTTTCAGTTTGACACAAAATTTGTTGTTCTATTTCTTTTAAGAAAAATGCAATAGTAGGATACCTCCTTTTGATTTTTGTGGCGAATCGAATTTTTTTAACATGTTGTTTTTATAATCTTTAAAAAATGCTTTGCCTTCAAAAATAATTTCTTTGAAAAAATTATAGCAATATCTCTTTCCGAGCGAAAGTTAGAAGCACTTGATTTCTTCATAAATTTTTGACACTTTTAGACTTGAGCTGAAATCAGTTGTTCAGCTGATTAAGCTTGCAATATAAGTTTTCAGTTGATCAGTGTTGCAAGAACGTAGCAAGTGCAAATCTGTGTAGTTTGTTAGTGTAGTGCAAATATATGCAATAATATTTTGTAAATGCACTCTTGCAAGACAATTTCCACTTGATCGCGAACCCCTCTATTGTTTTCAACAAAAAAAGGTTGCAAATGTGAACTTTTTGGTTAGAAAAAAATATTTTTATATAGAAAAAAAATTTCGATTTCAATATAGCCCAAAATTTCGACGCTCTATTATTTAAATGGTTGCATTGCCTTGAAGCTACTCTTAACTTTGCATAAACGTTGCCGACTACCAGCAGTTACATATCATACAGTACTACTAGAACAAAAAACACCATACATACGTGTGATAAAAATGGCGGTAAAGTTATGACATTTTCTATGATTATCATTTCACATCAATAAGCACACAAAAGCACAGACTTCAGCACTTCAGAACAACACATTCGCGCAATTGTGCCAAATTTATGGTATTTTTTTCATTCTTCTCTCTCTCTCTCTCTCTCTCTCTCTTTTTTTCACAGAGTTTAAGTTTTTTATTAGCACAGCCTCCTTTCATCATTCACATAAAAAAAGCACAAAAGAGAATAAAACCATTTCATAGCGAACATAAAAATCTATTATCAGCATAACATGAAGGCAAATAAAAGATTTTTTTGTTCTATTGTGTTTCAAATGCTTATGTATTATAAAATGTATGTATAATAAACGAGTAGAATAGAAATATAAATGTTACCATAATAAAATAGCCCAACAAAATATAGCCAATATGGTGTTGGTACATAAAAATTTACGAGTTTTAAAAATCGCGCATTAAATTTAAATAAGTGCTTTTTGACAGCTGTCAGAACAAAGAATAGAAAAGTAAACAAAGGCTGTCAGAAATTCATATAAACGTTAAAAGAATGAAAACATGTCTATGTTATAAAATACATTGTTTGCACTTTTGGATAATATGTCTGAGTATTTGCTAATGGGATCAAGAAGTGGCAGCTACTTTCGACCCCGTCAGCAAGTAACAAGAATCTGTTAACAATTTTAGTGCATTACTTGTTTTATGCTTTTGCCTTTAAGTGTGTTCAGACAGCAGTAGGCTATAAAATTTGCACAATTAAATAATCTTAATAGATTTTTGATAATCTTAACCGACTTCAAAACGACTTCAAATTGCATTGCAGCACACTTGAGCAGTTTTTATAGCTGTGCTAGAATTTCGAAACTTTCTTTAATGTGTAGCTGTTTTAGATTTGGGTTTTTGAAATTGTTCTTAAATTTTATAAGAAGCATAAGAGTGACTTCAGCGCTGCTGCTTTATAAGGAAAAAGTTAGTTGTAATGTTTAATTTTGAAGTTATGGGTCTGTTTTTTACTTAGAGTATAAAATGAAATTCATATTAAGATTATTTTAAGAAACACTTATTTTTTTTACTCTGTTATCACTCAACTCAACAATATAAAGGGTGTTTTTTATAGAGTGATACAACTTTGAGTTAACATCACTGCTTTATTTGACCACCCATTTAACAGCTGATAGCTGCTTTTTGCTTAGTTTGCTTTGTAACAGTGGTTTTATCTTATGGCTGAGGTCAGCTCAGCCGTGCCAGGATCGAGTGAAAGATCCACAAACTTTCAACAAATGAGAACGCAGTTGGTGTTGGTTTTAATATTACAATTTCAAGTTTTATTGAGACTTGTTCCTTAATATTACTTAATGCAGCGTAACGTTAGCAGTTTGGGTAACAGTGAATGTAAGCGGTCGAATGGTCGGAGGTTGTAGGTCCAGCTGGCGGCAAAATCGGTATTCGGTTAATCGGTAAATCGGTGAATCGGTGAATAGGTAATTCGGTAGATCGGTATTCGGTAATCGGTGGATCGGTAAATCGGTGAATCGGTTATCAGCAATCGGTAATCGGTAGATCGGTAAATCGGAAGATCGGTATTCGGTGAATCGGTGAATCGGTAATCAGTATTCGGTAGATCGGTATTGGGTAGATCGGTAAATCGGAAGATCGGCATTCGGTGAATCGGTAATCAGTATTCGGTAGATCGGTATTCGGTAGATCGGTATTCGGTATTCGGTAATCGGTAGATCGGTAAATCGGTGAATTGGTGAATCCTGCCAGGGCCCCTAAAGCGAAGATCGGTAATCGGTAGATCGGTAAATCGGTGAATCCTGCCAGGGCCCCTAAAGCAAGACTCATTATTAATATTTTTAGAAAGTTGATATATGCCGGACTGCGTTGGACGAACCAAAGACAGGTTCTCAACGCAAGTGCGACGTCATCAAATGGAGACTTAAAGGGAAGAACCAGCAAGCTGGCTCGCCATCGAGTCCCTGCAACCAAACCAAGCAAATCCCAATTAGAGTATGCCGACTGCGTTGGACGAACCAAAGATTGGTTCTCACCGCAAGTGCGACATCTCAAGCAGAGACTCAAAGGGAAGAACCAGCAAGCTAGCTCGCCATTGAGTCACTGCGACCAAAAATATAGAGTATGCCGACTGCGTTGGACGAACCACGGACTGGTTCTCACCGCAAGTGCGACATATCAAGCAGAGACTCAAAGGGAAGAACCAGCAAGCTGGCTCGCCATTGAGTCATTAAATATAGCTTACCTAAAGCAAGACTGCTTTGGTTGGTTTTGTGTCGCCCTTTTATTCGATATGGACAGAAAACCAGTTGGGAATTATACGTTCAGTTTTGTCTTTGGCCTGCCTGGCTATGCATAGATAGGTGGTGTGCGTATTAATTAGTGGCTTATGCAGTAGTGCGGTTGTGTGTTGTCAATTAGTTTTATTGAGTAGGTATGTAGCGTGTGTTTGTTTCTATGATCTGGTGTTGTAGTGCGGTTGTGTGTTATTGCTGCTTTAATAATAATAAGTAGAAATATTTAAGTAATACAATATGAATATATATATCGATAATATTTAATATTATAGTTTACGTATTGTATAAAGATATAATATTTGTAACGTCTTTATATTTATAATAATAAGTAGGAATATTTGAGTGATATAATATGAACATATATGTACATCGAAATTATTTAATATTATAGTTTATTTAGTGCATAAAAAGTATATAATATTTGTAACGTTACGTTACAGCTTTGACATATTATTATGAATTGACTTACACTAGAGCAACGCTCGCAAATTGTGAAAATTTTTAATCAAAATAATGGTTCTGTTCGTCAAACTTATCGTGCACTTCGTCCATTTTATGGCGTACATAATCGTCCTTCAGAGCTGCTAATTCAAAGAACAATAGATCGTTTTCGGACCATATTTACTGTTACTGATAATGTGCATCCCGTGAGACGCCGAACAGTGCGCACTGAAGAATCTGTAGCCGCTGTACAGGAAAGCATTGAAGATGATCCTAGTCAATCAATTCGTCGCCGTTTTCAGCAACTGGGGTTGTGTCCTTTCACTTTAGGGAAGATTTTACGAAAAGATCTTGGCTTAAAACCTTTCAAGATTCAACTTGTGCAGGAATTAAAGCCAAACCATCATCGTATGCGCCGCCAATTCGGCGAATGGGCTGAAGCACAAATTGATATTGATTTTGAATTTCCATGGAAAATTTTATTTTCCGATGAAGCCCATTTTTGGTTGAATGGGTACGTAAATAAACAGAATTGTCGTATTTGGAGTGAGGAGAATCCACAAGCTTTTGTCGAAACACCATTACATCCACAGAAAATTACTGTTTCGTGCGCTTTATGGGCTGGCAGAGTCATTGGCCCATATGTCTTCAAAAACGATGATGAATCGTCAGAATGTTACTGTCAATGGTGAACGGTATAGGAACATGATTCGAAGTTTTTTTCGTACCTCAATTAGCTGGCATTAATCTTGCTGATATGTGGTTCCAACAGAATGGAACCACATGCCACACAGCGGGCGCTCCAATTGATTTACTCAAGGAAACTTTTGACGAAAAAATAATTTCATGAAATGGCCCAATTCATTGGCCCCCAAGATCGTGTGATTTAACCCCATTGGATTATTTTCTTTGGGGTTATGTAAAGTCACTTGTGTACGTCGATAAACCACAAACAATTGAACACCTGAAAATCAACATTCGAAGAGTTATCGGCGAGATACAGCCGCAAATGCTACGAAAAGTTTGTGAAAATTGGTGTTCCAGATTGCGCCTTGTACGCGCCAGCCGTGGCGACCACATGGCCGAAATCATATTTAAGCAATAATGTCATAAAATTTTCTATTCAGTAAAGCCCGTTTTGTTGATATTGAAAATATATTACTATGTTTTATTATGATTTATACTTGTATCACTCTATAAAAAACACCCGCGCAAATAGTTTCTATTATATTTTTCATCACTGTGCATGGTAAGTCTTTATTCTACAAAAAGATTACTTTTTTCTATAAAAACGTTTAATGAAAATAAGGCAAATTTTTATTTATAACAGCTATTAAGGCATAACTTGCACTTGAGCTGATTTCACATTGAATAAAAATAAAATAGCTGGCATATGAAAGTAATGATTTAATTTTTTGTACATTTTTTTCGAAATCCATTTATGTATATGTAAATCGTATATTTTGAGTATCGCATCAACTCGTAGAAATTCAACTTAAATCTTATGATTCAAATAAAAATCGAAATTTTTATTTCATGCCAAATAACCGAAATTGCGCATCATCATCATCATCAAAGAACATGGCTGGCAATCATAGCAAATGCGCGAATTTTCAATGAAAACGTGGAAAAACTCACATTCTAGAGTAATACGTGAAAATGGGCACTTTTTGTGTTTGGCGCGAATCTACTAAAATATTTATGTGACAAAGTGGCGTAACGTAGTTAAAACTATTCTATGTGTGTGTTGTACAAAATGCTAGCAAATACATCAATGTATAAAAGTTATTTGATATGAGTATGTATGTGCGTGTTTGCGATAATATATATATATATATACTCACAACAGTTGCTACCCTCCAGGAAAAATCGGAAGGCTTCTATCTTAAAGTGATAAAGAAACATTCCCCACCGTATCTTTTGAAAGCTTAAGGGTAGTTTTGTATTTATATTGTTTCCCCACCGCATCTTTTGGAAGCTTAAGGGTAGTTTTGTATTTATATTGTTTCCACACCGCTTCTTTAAGAATGCATGTGGAAACTTTTATTTATTGTCAAGCAATGACAATAGAAAATATTAATATCATTGTTTTCTAGCCACTTATTGTATAATTCGATAGTCTTGTGGTAGCGCGCTCGACTCTTGCTCAGGGGTCCCGGGTTCGAATCCTGGCCGAATCCATTTTCATAACAAGGGAGAGGAATGTTTCCACATGACTTTTTAACACAGCGGGGAGGAATGTTTCCCTCTAATGACATGCTATGTTAAAAAAGCAATGGAGTGTGCAACAAAGGGGAATGCTTCCTACATTCCATGGAATGTTTCCTACATTCCATGGAATGTTTCCTACATTCCATGGAATGTTTCCTGGTAACATCCGGGAATGCTCACATTTCCTGGTGGGTAACTTTTTGTCATCATTATTATGTAGTAGTTGATGTTGTTCTTGCTGTTGTCGTTAAGATAACTATGTTGCTTAAGAAATTTAACGTCACGTGACTATGAAAACATGCCATTGTGTGTGTGTGTGCGAGTGTGTATGTGTTTAGTTTTTTACGAATTCCAATCATGTACAAAGTTTTCTTACACACATTCGCACAAAAAGACTAAAGCAAAACGTTAGAAAAAACAACATAAAAAAGCAATGAAGTAGTAAACGTAGTTAATTTAATGGGAGTAAAATAGAAGCAACAAAATCAGAAAAAAAAATACACCGACTAAAGCAATTGTCATGCCTTTCAATACCACTGCCAACTATGTCTATGAAGTACTAGCTCACATGGACTCAAGGACGTAACAGTAAAACGTGCTGTCATAAAATTTACTAACTTGCAGTCGTTGTTGTTGTTGTTGTTGTAATGACATCTTACTAAAAAAATAGTAAAAAATCAGTATTTTGATAATTTCTCTCTTGTAGGGACATAAAGAAGAAGAATGGAAAAGAATACAACCTTAAGGCAGGGGTTAAATAAAATGCGACGTGCAATCTGAAAGTTTCAACAGATTTATTTTACACAACATGTCACATAATTATTGCTCATAATAAAAGATTAAAGCTCTTTCTGTCGTTGTGAATTGAGAATTTAACAAAATATGCACAGTAAAAAATTTGAGGGTAAATTTTATCTTTTTTATAACATTTGTGTGGAATAAACTTTTTTTATTCCAAATAATTTATAAATTTTAAGCCACTCAATATTATAAAAATAAAAAAAACAAATATAATTTAAAAATTTTATATGGATATCATGTGCAAATAAAAATATATTCTGGTTCTAAAGTAAAAAATTCCCTGAAATCGGGAAATTTTAAAATATAGTGGTTTCGATTGGTCTGACGAGAAAAATGTTCTGGAAAAAGTTATAAGATTTGATGGTATAAATTTGAAAACATTTTCGGTTTGGATTTATATGTACACCAAATAGTATAACATTTATCCTTACTAAGTATTTTTTACTGTGTGTGGATATCGCTACCCAGCAAAAAAACATGCGATCGCTCCTATGAGGAGCAACAAGAGAGCGCTCTTTTGCTGTTTTATTCGATCAAAAAGTGAGCACTTGTACCCTTGTGCTCCTTTACTGTTTTATAAAATCAAAAGGCAAGCAATCAATGAAAAAAAGAACATAAAGTGAGGCATGTGCTTTGTAAGAAACTCGATCATTATTTTCTGTGAAAAATCGACCATTGTAGTCTAGTGGAGAGTGCGCTAGACTAACAACCCAGAGGTCCCTGGTTCGACTCCGGGTTCGGGCATGGTTCTTTCCACTTTCTTTGTTCTTTTCTACATTTAAGAATTATGGAAAACTTAAAATCCACAACTAAATTGTGGAAAATGTGGAATTAAAGGACAGGAACAACGAAGAGCTGAAAATGCTTGCCGAGGTTAAGGCATAACACACACTAGCCTCGGTTAGAAGCAATTGAAAACATTGTCTTCCACGTCTGTTTCGTCTAATCAATAATTCACATATGGTTCCAATCAATTCCTCTAGCTAATCTATCCCTTTGCTTTCACGTCAAAGACCAAATTTTGTTTGTATAAGGCGCATGTTGGTTCTTTGATCTTTTAAAAAAAAAATATTTTAAATGTGTCTTTGCTGATCCATTTGGATCATTTATTGATCGCTCCTTTTCAGCTCCTCTGGGATGTTAAAGGGAGCGCTACCCTTCCTAGGACATGCAATGTTAAAAGAGAACGCAAAATACACCTAGCTTGGATCAATAAGGAGCACTCCACTGATCCTCAGGGAGCACTCCCAGATCGCTCATAGGATGATCCACTTTTTTACTGGGTAGTTTGACCATGATGACAGCTCACAATATCTGCAAACATGTTGTTGATGTTACATAACGATTATAAATAGCACTCGGTTAACCAAAGCAGTTTGGCACTTAATTGCTTTACGAAAAAGTGTGCAAACATTTTTTTTTTTTTTACTTAAAATGCATAAAAGTCATTAAAGTGCAGGAATAAGTGAGAAAAAAAAGAAGTGCAGCAGCTTGTTAGCAAGTAAGCAAGCAGCAAACCAGAGTTCGATTAAAAATCGCTTGAGATAAAAGAGTGCAGTATATAAAAAATTACTCCGAAATTGGAATTTTTATTTTTTGTCTACTATTAAGGCAAAATTCAACAAAAGAGTGCCTTCAAATGTGCTTTAAGCATGCCGAAGGTGTGAGCAACTTATGAGCTTGCCTTTTTTCTGATGTTGATTACATGAATAAATAAATAAAAAAACTTTTAAATTTTACCAAAAACAGCGCACAAAAATTTAAACTGCCCCTCTTTGATCTTTCAACCGACAACATGTTGGACCAAGTCGCTTGCTTGGTTATCAGCTGGTTAGCAACTTTGCAGCCGGCCAATGTTTATCCTTGCTCCACTTCAGCTTTTTAATTTATGCCCTTTTTTTCAAGAAAACAAGAAATGCTATCGTCAAGTGTCCAAAATGTCGAGAGCTTAAAAGGAAAAGCGACAACAGCAACAATATTAAAAACAAATACATTATTTTTATATGCACACACTTAACTACTATTTAGATAGCTGCTATGGCAGTATTTAAAACACACTTCAAAGGTGAAGGAAACGTTGTTGGGCTTCTCTGTTAGTTGTTGATATTTTTTTTTTCGTTACGCAACAAAAAATGGCAACCAATAAAAAACTGCATCAACAGCTGCCAACATCTGGAAGATTTCATTGGAAAATATGTTGATGGTAAAGCCATAAGGAGCAGTAGGAAGAAGTCAGTCAATAGCTCCAAAGTGCGGATGAACATTTAAGGAATAGCTGTGCAAAAAAAAAATAATAAGGATACCATAAAAAAGAACTGGGGCAGCAGATGAATGAGTAGCAGCAGCAGCCACCGCATCTGTTAGCAAAGATAGTGAAAAAAGCCAACAGCAGGTGAACCGCTACTAAAAATCTATTTGGTCGAGAGCATAAAAAAGAACAGACCGCGCCAAAAAATCAAGAAAAAAAAATTGTTTGTTGCTCGTTGAGTATGCAAGGTGGTAGATAGCTAAGACGAAGCTAAGGAGGACGAAAGAAAGCTTTTAAAACGCAACGGGGCAAATAAACGGACATTCATGCAAAAATGCTTAGGTATCCCAGCCAAAAGACCAACCTAAGATCAACATGTGTGTAAGGACCAAGAACAAAAACACTATTAGCCAAAGAAGTATATATGGCATATAAAAAAGTCGGTCTTGTTCTAATACTTGTGGTAACTGAAGCGTTAAAACTGCGCACAGTGATTCAGTTCCATACAAAAATTGGAAATAACTTGTATATTGTTAATAGAACGATTCGTGGTTAAGCAATAAAAACTAAATATGCTTAGAATTATTTTTTATATATAATTTTTTAACCGCCCACAACCACGCCTATCTTCTACATAACACACAAAATTTAAAACACTACAGTTTTTTTTAATTAAAGATCAAAACCACGCTATCAACAATCTTATACACGGCATTGCGGCATAAGTTTTACTCTTATACGAGCAATCTAATATTCATTTGGATCTACCTAATGCATAAAATTATCAATCTTATTAATTTTTTCAGTAGGTATTTAGAGGTTTTAGTAAAAGATTTTTATAAGAGCTATAAATTGAATGTCTTTAAGAAATGCTAAGTTCAAAAAAGCAGATTATTAACCCTCTATAATAGCACCTCCCTAGCAAAAGTGAATTTTAGCAGGAAGTCAATTTGAACCCAATAACTTTTTTTACCCCATAGAATCTTCCTGAGAGGTTCAATTGGCTCCAAACTTATATGTAATGAAATTCAAGTTCATCTTTTTATGTTGCTGTAGGTGAAAAACAAAAAAAAAATTATGTTTTTTTTACAAGAATAGCACATTTTATTTATTTTTAAAGATTTTTGGAAAATTCCAACGGGTAATGAATCTTAAAAGACACAGTTTGATGGTTTACATGTTGGTTTTAACATTATTTAAAAAAATATATTTATTTTAAAGATTTAAGGAGGTACATTATGAGTAAAAAAATTCAAAATATTTTATCAAAAACCTGGTTTATTAGTTAAGTTTTATAAATATTTAAAATAAATAATAAAAAATACACAAAAGATTTGTAAAATGTATATATAACTAGCTGAAACCCATCGGATTGCTGCCACGCTCCCTTGTACAAAACCATATACTGTTATCAATGAAACTGCATGTGTAAATTAAGTTCGAATACTGATTTTCGAGGCTGTTTGGCCTATAACTCCAAAACCATTCAATATCACAAGCTCGGCTCTTATGGTACTTGGCACTCCCCTTTTTCCTACGCCCATAAAACGATATCAGTGAAGCGGCACGTGGAAATTGCGGTCGAATATCAAACTCCGAAGCTGTGCAACCTATAATTCCAAAGCCATTCGCTATCGTAAATTTGAATTGTAATGAAGGTATCACACTCCCTCTTTTCCAACACCCATAAAATAGTATCAGTCAGACGACACTTGTGAATTGCGGTCGAATTCCTAATTCCGAGGCTATGCAACCTATAATTCCAAAGCTATTCGATATCGGAAATGTGGGTTGTATGGGAGGTGCCACACCCTCCTATAAAATACCCAAAAAATTATATCAGTAAAATCGCAAGTTTTAATTGAGGTCGAATATTGAATACCGAGGCTGTGCGATCTATAACTCCAAAGCTATTCGATATCGCATATATGGGTTGTATGGGAGGTGCCACGCCCCCTTTTACAACACCCATAAATATTATCAGTCAAACAGAACTTATAAATTGTGGTCGAATACCAAATTCTGAAGCTGTGCGACCTATAACTCCAAAGTTATAGCGATTTTATATAAAAAATCGTATAGGCGAAAGGGGATCCACTAATTTTGCAATATCTCGAGAACCACTAATCCGATGTTGTACAAATAAGTTTAAGTCCCGTACGATGACTGGCCGAACACGCCCTAAAAATTCAAATTTGATTCACGCACACCGGGCCATACAAATTCCATACATTTTTTATGAGGTCTGGGCAAAATAAGGTCATTCATTTATCATGCATTCCAAAGGATAAATATATTTACTGTTAAAGAAAAATTTCACTAAAATATATACTGGACCACTCTTTTAAGGAAAAAACAGTGTTTCAGCTACCTGAATCATGAATAATACTGAATATTAGAACAACATACTAAAAGTACGATTTTTTAAAATAACATTTTCAATATGCTGGATTCTAATAAATTAAGATTAATTTCATATATTCTTGAATCAAGCAAAATAATTTCTCAATGCAAGGAAACTATTTTTTTGCATGCATTTAGGTATATCCTATCCATCGAATGTTGCATTCGGTCGCTGTTTTATAAATTACGATTATTACATTTTTAATTATAATTAGATACATATAATTATAACTTTCATGGTTAAATTTTATGGTTAAAGAATTATGGCTCAAATCAATTAAAACATGCTATTGTATTAATTTTACCTAAATTTTTGCATTTTGTTTGCTCATTTGTTTGCTCAAAGGAAGTTTTTTCAAGACTAACCACCGAACTCGATTTAAAATAGATTAGTTCCTCTTAATGCTCGATCCCAGTATGAAAGTATTTGGGCACAAATAATTGCAAATTAAAGAAGGTTAAAAATTAGTCCTACTTCATCTCAAAGTTTGTGTTATTAAAGTTGCAGCTAAGAATTTACTCCATTCAAACGTTACGTGCCGGACTTTTCACATTTTTCCTCCCTCTCATTAAAAGATGTATTGGGGGTTGGAATTAGTTTTAAAGGTTTTCTAAGAGATGGCGTAACTATCAATAAATCGCATCGGGCACACCTGTGACTATATTCATTTCAAAGCACATTGTCTAAGCTTCATTTTTTAGTATGTGTCATTCCACTGAAGTTTAAACAACATATATTTTTTTCTCTGTGAACATGTCGACTTTCGTTCCAACAAAACGCAATTTGCGGGAAGGTTTACTTTTGTGCTTCCATTTAAAGAAAAAAGCGGTTGAAGCACAACGCACGCTTACTGAGGCTTACGGGGACTATGCTCCATCGATTTCTACTTGTGAGTACTGGTTCCGTCGGTTTAAAAGTGGTGATTTTGATACGGAAGACAAAGAGCGTCCGGGCCAGCCGAAAAAGTTTGAAGATGAGGAATTGGAGGCTTTTCTCGATGAAGACCCGTGTCAAACCCTTCAAGAGTTGTCTGAATCATTGGGAGTCGACTTATCAACGGTCGGCAAACGCTTGAAGGCCATGGGAATGATTCAAAAGCAAGGAAATTGGGTGCCGTACCAGTTGAAGCCGAGAGACGTCGAACAACTGCTTCAACGGCATAAAAGGAAGAGTTTTTTGCATCGTATTGTCACTGGCGATGAAAAGTGGATCCATTACGATAATCCTAAGCGAAAAAAATCGTGGGGACCACCCGGCCAAGCATCAACATCGAGGGCCAAGCCGAATATTCATGGCGCCAAGGTTATGCTGTGTATTTGGTGGGATAAGAAGGGTGTCGTGTACTATGAGCTGCTAAAACCTAACGAAACCATCACTGGGGAACGCTACCAACAACAATTGATGCAATTGAGCCGAGCATTAAAGGTTAAACGGCCGGAATATGCCAAAAGACACGACAAAGTGGTTTTTCAACATGACAACGCACGGCCACATGTTGCAAAAACCGTCAAGGAAACGTTGGAGGCGCTGAATTGGGATGTGCTACCCCACCCGCCTTATAGCCCAGACATAGCCCCTTCCAACTACCACCTATTCAGATCGATGACGCATGGCTTGGCTGAGCAGCGCTTCACTTCTTACGAGGATACCAAAAAATGGGTCGATTCGTGGATTGCCTCGAATCGTTCTTCCGGCGCGGAATCCATATGCTGCCAGAAAGATGGGAAAATGTTGTAGCTAACGATGGACAATACTTTGAATAATATACATTGTACCGTTGTTTCTAAATAAATGCTCAAAAACCGGAAAAAACCTTTAAAATTAATTCCAACCCCCAATAATAAAATTTTCTTAGGTTTTTTTTTAAATTAGAAAATTTTTAACTCGCTGCACCCAATAAGCGTTGCAATGCTTAGGATTTTAAAACATAATTCTACACTCTGAAAACTGAGTGAAAAATCACTACAATAAATGTTGTGAAATTTTGAAATATGTATATTTTCTTTACTTTTCACTCTATTTCAGAGTGTTGTCGCTTAGAGAGTCCTAAAATTACATTTTCTCTATTTTTCACGCTATTTCAGCGTGTTGTCGCTCAGAGAATCTTGAAAACGTTCTAGCAGCGATATATTACTCTATTGGAGAGGATGTTACGCTTGATTCAAAATAAAAACTTTTGCTTTAACGTCATATGATTTCGAAGAGGTTATTTGAACAAGCATCACATTATATAAAACTTAAACAGTAGATTGCTCACAGCTTAACTATTTAAACCTACTGAAGTCGGGAAGAGTAGCGCTTTCTGCTGTGTGATTGACTCTAAACAGAATTGTTGTTGTTGTTGCAATTGTTGAACGTGGCAGTTAAACGTTCAAGTTTCTGTTTAAGTTTCCTTTCAAGTTGCAACACACTCACAAATTTTTAGTGAAGGCACAGTAAAAAAGTGTGACTGTGTTGCATCTTAAAAGAACACTTGTACATAAACTTCAACGTCCCAGTAGAAAAGTGGATCATCCTATGAGCGATCCGGGAGTGCTCCCTGAGGAGCAGTGGAGTGCTCCTTATTGATTCAAGCTAAATGTATTTTGTGTTCTCTTTTAACATTGCATGTCCCAGCAAGGGTAGCGCTCCTCTTAACATCCCAGAGGAGCTCAAAGGGAGCGATCAATAAATGATCCAACTGGATCAGCAAAGGAAGATTTAAAATATTATTTTTTTTTTAAAAGATCAAAGAACCAACATGCACCTTATACAAACATGGTTGGTCTTTGACGTGAAAGGAAAGGAAAGGGACAGATTAGTTAGAGGAATTGATTGGAACCATACGTGAATTATTAATTAGGCGAAACAAACGTAAAAGACAATGCTTTCAATTACTTCTAACCGAGGCTAGTGTGTGTTATGCCTTAACCTCGGCAAGCATTTCCAGCTCTTAGTTGTTCCTGTCCTTTAATTTCACATTTTCTACAATTTAGTTGTGGATTTTTAGTTTTTCATAATTCTTAAGTGTATGAAAAAACAAAGAAAGTGAAAAGAACCATACCCGAACCCGGTTTCCAACCAGGGACCTCTAGGTTGATAGTCTAACGCACTCTCCACTAGACTACAAAGGTCGATTTTTCACAGAAAATAATGATCGAGCTTCTAACAAAGAACATGCCTCACTTTATGTTCTTTCTTTTTCATTGATTGCTCGCCTATTGATCTTATAAAACAATAAAGGAGCACAAAGGCACAAGTGCCTAAACAGCAAAAGAGCGCTCTCTTGTTGCTCCTCATGAGAGCGATCGTATATTTTTTACTGGGGTGTAACTGTAGCGTGAGAGACTTCATGCATTGCTAGCGTTTTTTTATAACCGAAGACAAGATTGATAGAGATCAAGGTTCATTTATAAGGTTGTGGCACTTAAGAGAAATGCACTTTATTTCGGCTTTTGCTTGAACTGTCACTGTGCTTTTCTTTGTTCTATGCATTAATTTTCTTGCTTTCTTTTCATCCATTCTGACAGTTCGACCGAGCTCGCTTTCAAGTGCCACAACCTTATAAAGGAGCCTTGGATAGAGATAATTTAAAAAAAGAGTTTTTTAAAGAGAGTGCGAGAGCAATAATAGAAGAACAAAGTTTTTACGCTTTTCTAGCGTGAAATATTTTGAATTTGGCTCTGTGAAATATTTTAAATGTAGGAAATCTGTTGCCAGCAATAATTGCTGTAAATTCCCGTAGATTTTTGTTAGAGTGTTCACAAATTTGTAGAACAGCGCCCACTGGTGCTCGAGAAAAGACAAAAAATAGCGTCCCGATACTCATCGCACCAGATTACAGCTCTGTGCAAATTTTCAATCTAAACGATTAATAAATGTTTGGAACTTACATTTTGTACCAATGCACAGAGTGTGACTTCTCAATCGAAGAGGACAGAAGTAAAAAAAAAACTTGATCAATAGAAGCTCCGTAAATATATTGTCGAAAGCTGAAATTTCCCTTATATTATTATTATTACTGAATTCTGAGACTGTGCGATCTATAATTCCAAAGCTATTCCTTATTACTTATTAATTTTGATTGTAAGAGAGGTGCCACTCCCTTTGTTGATCGCCATTAAATGTTATCAGAGAAACGGCACTCTCGAATACCAAATTTCAAGGCAGTGAGATCTTAATTCCAGAACAATTATTTTAGGAATGAACCCAGAAATCATATTTTTATTACTATTATTTATTTAAAAAAATTGTTGTCATATAAGAACCATTATTTTACGTGCCAAATTATTAATAGATATAAAAACATTTAAAATACAAAATGCAAATAAATATTACAGACTGCTATTAACAGTAATTGTACTTAAAATGACTTAAATTAAGACAATGAACAAGTATTCCTTAAAAACTAAGTAGAGAGTGAGAGAAGAAAAACTGAGAGTAAAAAGAAAATTGGGAGCTAACAGAAGTGTTTGAAAATTAAATGCTTAAAATTATTTTTGTTAGAAATGCTTTTAATACTATTAGATAATAAATTCCACGTCCTAATAACACTGACAAAAAACAATTTACTGGATTTAAGGAAATTGTATCTAGGGATCATGAGGTTCATATTTCTACTTGATCTGCAAAACTTCAACTTTTCAAAAAGATATGTGGGACTACGTGTATAGATGATCCGGTGTAGGAAAATGCAATGTCTAGCTTCAAGGTAACTTGTTAAGTCACAACCAAGTAATTTTTTACAACAGATCAAACTTTCTAAGACCGTATATATATAGCGAGCTGCATTGTTAAAAGCGACAAGGAGCTTATGTAAGGACCTAGAGTCAAGTTTGCAGTACACGAGTTCAGAGTATGTTATAATAGCACAAAAGTTTTTAATGTTGTCCTGCTAGATTGATCAAATCGCACTTTGTGCAATTTTTCCATTTTTTGGGCAATCTTATATAAGAGGGCAATGTGACAAGTCGGTGATTTTTCGTTTTATTTCTAAGCATTGTCTCCTTTTAGATCGATTTATTTAGTCCAGCATTTTTCCTTCCTCCAAAATTCCTTCTAAGTAAAAGTTTTTATTAAGGTCCTCAAAATAGGCGTTTATTTCAGTGACGACCTCTTCATTCAACGCAAATCTCTTACCGTCGAGCCATGTTTTCGGCTTATGGAGTAGGAAATAGTCACAGGGAGTTATAACTGAAGAATATGGTGGATAGTGTAGCAGTTCAATTCAGAATTGTAGTGAATTCAGTAAACCACTTCTTAATCATTAAAATTGATGATGCAGAGTCCCAATATTTTCAGGCCTTTGATTGGTTTCGTTGATGGTTTTTCACGCAAAAATTAATGCTTGATGAGTACAGGAAATTTTTTTTTTTTTCTATTTAGGTCGGAATTCATGAAGTTGACTGCTTCCAATGGCTGCTAAAAACAATCGAAATGATACAGCTTGCTTAAAACTTGATAGTAAACTAAAGGGTTTTCCATTAAGGACTTGACAAATTTTTTTTTAAATAAAACGCAAACCATTTAAGATATTTTAAAAACTTTATTATCGGCTTGAAGTACAATCAAAACATTTATGAATGGAACTCGATTTCGTTCATATGGCCACCGCGGGCATGTATGCAGCGGTCGATTCGTTGGACCCAATTTTCGATAACTCGGCCACACATTTCGGCCGCTATTTCGTGTTCAATGTTGGCTGTGTGCTCTTCCAACTTCGTCGACTTGTTGGCATAGACCAATGACTTGACGCAGCCCAAAAAAAAAAATAGTCTAGAGGCGTTAAATCGCACGAACGAGGCGGCCAATCGACTGGCCCATTGAGATAACACACTCATCAAACTTACTCTTCGATAAATCGATTGTAATGTGTGCTGTGTGGCTTGTGGCACCGTCCTGTTGGAACCACAGGTCGTCTAAGTCCATATCTTTCAATTTGGACCAAAAATAATCGGTAATCATGACGCGATAACGATGGCCATTCACAGTAACGTTACGATCGTTATCGTCGACGAAAAAATATGGTCCAATAACGCCGCCGGCATGCAAACCGCACCAAACAGTAATTTTTTGTGTATGAAGTGGTGATTCATGAAGCACATGTGGATTTTCACCTGACCAAAAATGCATATTTTGCTTATTGACGGGCCCATTGAGCCAAAAATGAGCTTCGTCACTGAAGATGATTTTGCGATGAAATTCATCATCTTGGCGCATCTTTTCCAGAACCCAATTGAAGAACGTACGTCGCTTCAAATAGCTTGATCTTCAGCTTGATCTTGTATGGGTGCAAACCAAGATCCTTATGCAAAATTCGCCATAAAGTGGTCTGGACAATGCCCAATTCTTGAGAACGCCGTGGAATTGACTGTTTTGGATCGTTTGCTACGGACGCCTGAACGGCAGCGATATTTTCGACACTTCGACCAACCCTCACTGGCACGGCAACATCACACAACGAATATGTAGACTCAAATTTTTGCACTAAACTTGTTGTTGTCTGTCTACTAGGGCGAGAACTACGACCAAAAATTGGAGTTAACGCTCTTAAAGTTGCGATCACCGACTCCGAATTTCAGTAGTAAATTTTTATAACTTGCAGAGGTTGTTCGTTCGTTTGTAAGTACCATGGTGAAAATGTTGAGTTTGCTGAATAAGTTGACAGTGAAAGTTCAATGATTAGTGAAAGGGTGCGTTCAGAAAATTAATTCAAAGTTGTCAAGTCCCTGGAATTGGAATACCCCTTTATTAACAGAATGTAGTTGACAAGACCAGTGTTGCATTTAAAGCTACTATGAGGGAATTTAAAAAGTTGATTTCTTAAACGACTTACGTGTTGAAGATACAACACCCACAAGTCCAATAAAACTCATAATTTTAATTAATTGACATACAACTTCGAGTTCCATTGGTATGAGAGTTGCTACGCCCGCTTACTTTGTCAAACTTAAAAATTTTACACTTTTTAACAATGATCAATAAATGCTTTTTGGACAATTTGATAGAGTTTGATTTGAAACTCCAAGTCTTATTCTGGCAAAGTAACAATTGTTACCCAGTATTTTTAATGTTTCTATGTGTTTCAAAACAAAACTTGAAGCTCAAAAATAACAAATTTTGATAAGAATTACACAGGCGAACAAAAAAGGAATTTTTTTCTGCGGCATAAGTTTTTGGAGCCAATTAAGATACATGGGATAATGAAGTTGTAATCCTATAATTCACATTGTTTGAATTGACTTTGGTTCTTGCGATAAGCCCCTATTTTAAAAATTAAGGAGGTTTCATCACAGATTTAAGCATAACTCCAGAACAATTAGTCTGATTTGGTAAAATAAAAAATCCAAACATCCACAGCAAAATTGCCTTCAAGTAACACATACAATGTTTATTGATTAGCTGAATAGTTTTGGAAATATTCTTATCCAAAGCTTTTACATACTGTTTCTTTAGTTCAAGTTTTATATGAAGTCGTGGTAAAATTATTTTTTCTCGACATATTATTGGATCATGAACGATTTTATTTATGCCTACAGTCATATTTGTTGTGGATAGCCTAACTTTCCTAGTGTAGTGCTTATTTTTCGCACGACTGTCCCATAGACAAAGAAAACATGGATATTTAGTGAAGCTACCTTGCTGACCCAATAAAAAAATACCCATTTTCAAATCAACACACACTGACCACTGAACATATGCAATTTTCTCTAAAATAAGTATGATATTTTGATATTATTCTTTAAGTTTTGTTGAATGTGCTTTCGGAATTGAAGCTAATGTGTTGCCATTATGCAGAACACACATTTTAAAGTTATTTTCGAGCTATCTATGAAGACCCATTGCATTTACAACTCCAGGAATATTCTTACAGTATACGATTTTCTCCTCCTTTGCAAAGTATTGAAGAATATCCCTTTCTATAGTCCGGTAAATTTTAACTTATACGCCAGGCTGACGACAACGTTTTTTTTAAGTCTTGATGCTAGAGCTCCGATGATTTTTGGATAGATTTAGATGTTGAATTTTCCCTTGTGTATTTATTTGTAAGTTTTTTATCAAAATGAGATAACATCACTAAATGTGAATTAAGGCAAAATATGCCAATGGGTTTTAATAAAATATGGCTTATTTTCTTTGTAACATATGTGTGTTTATAACTTAATATCGAAAAAAGAGCTATTTTGACGTTTTTGAATTTTTTTGAATTATGAAATAATAAAAAAGTTTAAATTTTGCATAAAAAAATGTTTTTTTCAGAAGAATTTTCACAATATTTCCGAAAATATTCAGCTAATTAAAAAAAAGTGTAGTTGTAACTTGGAAGTAATTTAGTTGCAAATTTTTAGATTTTTTATTTTATCAAATCAGACTTACTGTTCTGGAGTAATGTTAAAATCTGTGATGAGACCTCCTTAATTTTTAAAATAGCGGTTTATCGTGAGAACCTGAGTCAATTCAAATAATCTAAATAATAGGCTAAGGTCTTTATTAATGTATAGATTAAAATTGACTACAAAATCCCATGCCGCAGAATCAGTGTTACCCTGTGTTATCACCTGCTTTTCATATAGTCCCAACTTCATTAAAAAATTTTGTTTTTTGAGCTTCAAATTTAGTTTTGAAAACAAAGATTACAACAAACACATTGAAATATTAAAAATACTGGGTAACACCTGTTACTTTGCCAGAATGGGGCTGTAAACTTATATTAATTCAGTGGGAAGTGTCACACCCACTTCTTTAAAGTTGCTACAAATAATTTTTTGCACTTTTTACCAAAAACATTGAAGAACCATAAAGTCCAAAAAACAATTCAAATCATTTTTCATTTGTTTCATTTGTACTAATCGCATCACTGTGCGGCGCAGGTATAAAAAAGTCATATGGCATAGTTCAAGAAGTTGTTCTTGCTTTCGTGGTCGCTGGTGTTTTTGTTGTTTGCCGTTGTGTGTGGTGTTTTTGTTGTTCCTGCAGCAGCAGCTTGCCAATGTGGCTAGGTCGTTGTCAATGATGTTGATAATGATGATAATGATGGTGTTGGCGATTATGATGACGATGATGATGTTAGCAATAAAACTACTTCTCGTTATATTGTTGATGATGATAATGCTGTAAATAGTGATGATTATTATTTTATTGCTCTACTCAGTGTTGTTGTTCCTGCTGCTGCTGTTGTTGCTGTGCAACGCAGTTGGAATAAATTTCATTTTGTGCCTCTGCGGTTTCCTGCTGCCAGCTGCTTGACTTTATCACCTTATTTTATTATTTGTTTTTTTCTGCCAAAACGAGGCCAACTCTAAATGGCAATAAAATGTGGTTTATTAGTTTTTCCGACGAAGGAAACACAAATAGTGGCGCTTTTCTAATAGCTTTTTTAAGGAAAACAGCGAAAAATGCAATGTATGCAGAAATGTCCTATCTTTTTCTTTTATAGTGTGGGTATCATAAATTTTAAATGTTTTATTGTTCATCTTTTTGCGAATGGTTTTACTTCTAACGTCTTATTCTTGAATTAAAAAATAAAACAAAAATTTTAGCTTCACAACCAGAATTTACCACAATATTGAAACTAAATATGTTTTCTATGCAAATTAGGAGAACAAATATATTGGCTAACAAGAAGTTAAAGTTTTTAGTAGATACACAACTCACTTAAGTCATTTTGTAATTTCACTTTTGAAAAATAATTTTTTCATTGAACTGAACCAGAAGTCTTATAAAAAACATATTTTTAAATAATTGCTCTTATAACTTTATGAAATATCTTCTAAAAGTTATTTTCTATGCTCCACTCTCTTCCGCACATATAACTAAAATTTCAGTTTTCTCCAAAAAATTTTTGTGTTTAAGCTCCCATATTTAAAACTCCAAAAGTTTTGCCCGTGGGACCTTTTCTGCACAACCTGCAGAATTTTTTGTTTGTTTTTTTTTTAATAACAAAAACGAAACAAACCAAAAACAATATTAATCCTTGTGCGTCGAGTGTATTGCGAATTTCAATAAGAAATATGCAACAGCATGTTGTAGCTAAAGAGAGCACAAATAAAATAAAGAAATAGAAAAGAAAAAACTACGCATAAATAAATTTGCGATTTAAATCAACTCAGCGTTATACAGTGTCTGACATTGTTTGCCACAAACTGTTGTACTGTGTTGTCAATGCTGCCACCCTAACCACTTAAGTGTGCATGTGTTTGTTTTTTCCGCAATTGCCTGAGATAATCATTGATGTTCATATTGACTCCTTTATTAAATTCAGCTCTTCTGGCGTTTTTGTTGTGTGTCTCATTTAATCATGCAGAAACTGCACTCGTTTCTTTTGTATTTATGTTCATGATTCTTGTTGATGTTGTTCTTGCTGGGATTGTTATTATTGTCGATTGACAATGCATTGATGTTCATTATTTTATGTTGCAATCAAATCCGTCACATCACATCCCATCACAACCCATGACATTATTTTATGTCTGTGTGTTTGTTTATTTATTTGTTTGGTGATGGCTTGAGTATTTGTTGGTGGTTATTGTTGTTGTTGTTGGCTAAATGTTTATTGCTTGTGCTGCCAGAGCGGGTGCGTGATGCGTTACCGTGGGAATTTTTCCAAAAATCGTTAAATTTATTTGGCAACAATGAGAACAAAAACAAACTTAAATGCTCCCTCGGGTCAAAGAGAATTTACTTTAATTGCACAAAATGTGTACAGCATGGTTAATTTATGTAGCTGAATATAGCTTAACGTTCTGCTGAATTGTGCTTTTTGCTCTGATGAGTTGTTTTATAGTCTGCTGATGGTTCAAAATTGGTGCTGAATAACTTTATCATGATAAAATTGCCGCTGAATAGTATTCTGATTGTCGTTGTTATTGTATATTTTGACATTTTCTTAATTTTTTCACAACATTTTTCTCTTTTTTTATTTTTTGCAAACATTAAAAATTAAGTTGAAATACGTATTGTACTAAAATATCACATGCTATGCTATAGAATTGTTTTGCAGAATATGATAAAATGCTGTGCTGAGTACTATTTTATGCTTTGATAAGCCGTTTTACTAACTTTTAAAGGCACAAAATGACATTTGTAGAGACTGTTCCGCTTTTTCACAGCATACAAATTTTTTTTGTCTACATACTTTTGGTCTTAGATTCTAAATTTGACTGATCATAGTGCTGAATCGTGCTGATAACCTTCATTAGTGGCTTAGAAGATTTTTATCACTCGATTTTGTCTCTGAATTAGTTTAAGGCGCACAAATTTTGCGATGAAAACTATATACAAGTAACATAATTATGGGCTCTTTCGATGATTTCAGATTTTTAAAAATTTTATCTTTGATAAAAAAGATCATATCTTAAAATTAAATTTATATATTAAATCTCCGATGTATCTTTGTTAACTAATGCCTCCGAATATGACTTAAAGCTCTGCTGAATTGTGATATTGACCTCTATTAGTCACTATGTGGACTTCTTAATCATTTTTAAAAGTTGCTACAACAGTTCAGTATGAAAAAATGGCGCTGAATGCATTTACAGAGGCAACTATACTTTGAATACACAGTGATAAAAAAAAAAACTAAAGTAGAAAGCTTTTGAAATTTCCCAAACACCCCCAAAATCTTGAAATCCGGTAAAAAAACCGGTTTTGCGTACCTTTGCGCGCTTGTAAGCCTGTAAGTCAGTTGATAATCAACCGATTTTCATTTTCTCACCGGATTTAAAAAGAAGAAACCTAGACCTTTCAAACGATATCTTTATATTTAAGAAAATTTGAGAAGTCTGTGTGTATTTGTCCAGCAAACAGATATTTTTTTCATTTTTTTCGCCATTTTCCAACTTCGGCGATGATTCCACACATTATTTTATAATGGAACCGTACTATTCTTTGATTGATTCAAAAGGGACGTTTTCTAATGAGTAAAACGCAATTTTGTTTTTAAAAATCCAGTAATTATTGACTGAGTTATTGAAGTTTTTATTAAAACCAAAATTTTGCAAAAATACAAGTATTGGTCATTGAACTCAAAAATGTTTGCAGGTCCGTTTTTTTTTTAATTCAGCATCATGTGTTTCTCTTTGAAGTGACCAGCAATATTCTGAAATCATTTTTACTTTATTTTTTCCTTCAAAGCGTTTTTCAATTGTAGCCATTTCTTGGTGAAAATGTTCGCCTTGTTCATCGCTGAACTGACCCAGGTTGTCTGGGAAGAAGTCCAAGTGCGAATGCAGAAAATGAATTTTTATGGACATGTTGCAGCCCATTCCACCATACGCACCCAAAAATTCATTAACAATCGCGACATAGTCGTCGCTTCTGTGATTACCAAGAAAATTATCACATAGTGCAACAAAACTCTTCCAGGCACGTTTTTCAACAGAACTTAACTTGCTCATAAAGTTTACATCTCTCATAATTTGACGAATTTGAGGTCCAATGAAAATACCTAAAATTCATCAAAACAGATAAAAACTATGAAAAAAGTACTACATATGGAAACAAATAAATTAATACCTCCTTTTATTTTGCCTTCACTTAGTTTTGGGAACACCACTTTAAGATGACAAAAAGCGTCGCTGTTTACATCCAGTTTTTTAACAAATTGTTTCATGTATCCCAGCTTTAGATGCAGTGGTGGCAGAATAACATCCTCAGCTTTAACTAATGGGATGTTTAAAATGTTCTTCCTGCCTATTTGATGCGACTGACGAGTTGACCATTCTTTGCGATCATAGCGATTCGGTGCGCGACTATCCCATTCACAAAGATAGCACGGATGTTTGTATTACCACCTTGCATACCAAATAAAATTGTCAAAACTTTTAAGTCAGAGACTATTTTCCATTTATGCGTGGCATAGCTGACGAGCCGGAGTATTTTTTCCATCACTTCGTAAGTTTCCTTTGTGTTAGTCGCATATGCGATTGGAACTGATGGTAACAGATTTTCGTTATGCAGTAAAACAGCTTTCAAGCCTAGGTATAACATTACATATTTCATATAAAGGAGTAAAAAATCACAAATTTCTCCAACAATACTTACTTTTACATGAACCATCAATAAAAAGTCGCCATTCCATCGATGAATAATTGTGATTCAAGGCCGAGAATAGTTTGGGTACATCTACGCAATACACTAAATTCTTATCATTCTCATCAGTCTTAAAACATTCTTCAAATATCAAAGTACGGTCCATTTTTCTACCAGATGTTATACGAAAATCTTCTTCCACCAAATTCCACTGCTTTAATCGCGACCCAAGAATTTCAGAATCTCGTTTTGACATATGTAAATCGCGCACTAGGTCGGCGAAATCTAGATTTGAAACATAATGCCGTTCCGTTGACTTCGAATTGGATGGAAGGAACTCTTCTTGTTCCAAATCTGTATCAGTTACATCAGTAGATTTGCTTGTTGTCGGAACATCATTATTCCCAGATATTGCCTTCGTAACTGTTACAACATTTGCGTACTTAATGTTTTTGCGCGTTTTAAAACTGTGGCCCGACATATTGGTTTGGCAAAAATAGCAATCATCTCGTTTATGATATGACTGATGATGCCAAGTCATAGGCGCCGAAAAGGGCAAAACAATTGAAGGTTGAACTTTAATTTTTTTTAATGTTGCAGTGCAATATTCACAAATAATTTCGGGCTCGTACCACCGACTGGTATTATAAGAGCGATTGAAGAGTTTGTTGTACACTTCCACCACTCCAACATTGTTTTTAAAATCACGCCGATGACTGAAATCCGTAAATAACCCACAAATATAACAAAATTTATTACGTTTGTCACACATTTTAATTTTAATTGCACGCGATTGTTGTCCAATTGCAAACTTTTTTTTATGTAAACAGATTCAAAGTGATAAAGAAGTGATTAACAAAACGTCAACAAAAACAATGTATATTGTTGTAATTTTTACTTCTTCCAATTCTTCTAATTTTTTGAAATGCTCCGATTTTTTAAAGCATAACTTAAGAGAGCGCAAAGAGCATAGAAAGAAACGCGATTGTAGGTAAAATGTTCGACAGCGCAACCTGCTGTTTGATGATTCGCTAGAAAAAAGTCCACAAAAACAAAATATACCTCTTAAGTAATGCCTTTAAAATTTCTGCATTTAAAAAAATTGAGCACAAGTTAGAATTGCAACCACAATATGCGAATATAACCACAATATAAGAACTTAACTTATGCCAGGAATATGTAATTTCGTTTCTTCATTTGACGTTTTGTTTCTCACAGCTTTATTACTTTGAAAACCATTTCATATAAAAAATTTACTTCTTAATAAAAAATAGTGTGCAACTAATATTAAATGCACGAAAAACCTAATAAATTTGCTACATTTGTTACTTTTCAAAAGATATCAGTCATCGGCATAGTTTTACAGATATCATATTAAGTTATCTGTGCTCCTATAAAAAATGTGCAAAAGAACACAAAAAAACGTTGTGTAGGCATTTTTGCAAAAATTTTGTTTTTATCAATAACTCATTCAATTACTAGCCGATTTTTAAAAACTAAGTTGCGTCGTGATTTTTAATAAACGTGTTTGTTTAGTACATTAACAGAAAGTTGGTGTCTATATAAAATAGTGTGTACAAAAATCGTGAAAGTTGGAAAATTTTAAAAAATTTTAAAAAATTGAGTTTACCGGACAAATGCACATAGATTTATCAAGTTTTTATTAACAGTATGTCAATCATTAAAAAGGCCTAAATTTTTTCTTCTGGAATCTGGTAAGAAACTGAAAATCAGTGCATCGTTGGCATAGCCTTATAAGTGCGCAAAGGTACAAAAACTGGTTTTTTAACGGTAAGTCAAGATTTTGGGGGTGTTTGGCGAATTTCTGGTATGCAATTCTTGTTATACTCAACAATACCTACAAGAAAAATGGTAACACTTCCCAGGTATTTTGGACTGTCGCACCGTGATATCTGTTAAAAAGTTCTGTGTAAAAATGATTGCGCTAAATAGAGTTTCTGGAGGTAAAAAAGCTATGTATATATACGTAGTCTACAAAACATGTTGTTCTTAATTCAGCTTACTGGAAATGCAGCTGCATACGAATTCTTGCATTACTGAATTGTGATATTTACCTTTATGAGTAACTCAGTGAACTTCTTATTCAATAACAAATGGTTCTGTAACAGTTAAATATGGAAAAATAATGCTGAAAACCGTATATAGTAACATTATTGTAGACAATTTTGATGACTTAAAATTTTGATAAAAATATTCCTTAACATTGAGCATTTATGATAAATTTCTGTAGTATCTTTGTTAACCACTGCCTCCGATTATGACTTATAACAATGTCGAATTGGGATGTATACCTCTATGAGTCACTCTGTGTTCTTTTAATCCGAAAATAAATATTGCTGAAACAGTTAGGTATGAAAAAATGGCGCTGAAAAGAATTTTCAGAGTCAGAAATGCTTTAAATATCGAAAGAAAAAGCTCTGTGTGGAAATAATAGAGCTGAATAGAGTTTTTGGAGACAATAATGCTATAAATATCAATATGCATCTGAGGAAACAGGTTGTTTTTACTTCAGCTTACAATAAATGCAGCTTAATACGATTAAAAAAATTTAATTATGTTTCTCATAAATTAATAAATTCACAAATTATTTTATTAAATTGTGTTTGATAAATACAAGTACTTAATAAGTTTTGTGTAAGAACCTTTTAGCTGAATCTCATTTCAAAAGATGTGTAAAAATTTTTAGCTGTAGTAAGTACTTTTATATGTAATAATTTGTGTATTGATATTTAGTTTAATATGGTGTTAAAACCTTAAAAACTTTGTTTATGCAGCTGATTTATAGATTTGTATGCTTTGGCACTTTATTTATGCAGCTGAATGTGGCTAAATTATTCCTTGGGCACTGATGAATTCTTTTAAAGACTTATGTTTAATATCTATTTTAGCTGAACAAGTTCAGTACAGATAAATTGACGCTGAATTACTTATAAAGTGATAACTAAAATTTGTTAATACAACGAGTTTAAGATATTTGTATATTCAGCTGATGTATACAATGTTTTGGCAAGATCACTTCATTTATGATCTGAATATGACTGCCGAATTGTGGTTTCAGTTTTCTTTGGAAATTTACCATGCCCAATTTACGATAAACAGTGCATTTAGTGGAGATTTCTTTATATTTTTCGGCGTTTTCACATGTCTTTAACATTTAAACATTAAAATTTGCCTTAGTTTTTCTCTGCTGAATTGTGTTTTTTGCACTTATGAGTTGTTTTAAATGATACTGATTGTTACAAATTGTATCTGAATGCATTTAGAAGAAGAAACGTGGCGCTGAATTGTATTTTTCCCATTGTGTTATTCAGAGCTTATTCATTTATTATAAATGAAAATGTTAAATAATGCATTGTTCATGCTGCTAAATTGATTCCATTTACTCTATATATCTGTAGTCATGTTGATATTTATTCAGCTACGGGCTTGAGTCACTTTTTATATAAAATATGAAAAATTTTGTGCTAAAAAATGTTATAAAAATCATTTCACATGCTTTGAAGCCAACTTGGTAGGCGACAAAGTAAAAACTGCTGCATCAAAGCGTTTCTCACTCGCAATCCAACTCAAAGAAACATGTGCTTACAACGACGCGCTATTCTGTAACACATTCAGCGGCAATTAAGCAACATTTTTTGCTTTTTCATCCTTTATACTGCTGAGTCGTCATGCATCGAATAACAAACAAAATACAAACACACACTCTAGTTGGTGTAAAGTGAAGAGCTTTTCACGGGTTTCAATTGCTTTTGGGAGTAATGGAAGAAACCTTGAAATGAAAGCATTTGAAATCCGCTGAATGTGATACATACGAAAATTCTATTGCTTGCGTATGTTACGCAGGCAACATTAAGCCCAGAGATTTGTGGAGATTTTAGAGCATTAAAAGTTAAGTTTGATGGATTTGAAATTGTTTTAGAATGGAGTTGATGTATGATTGCTAGGAAAACAAAATATATATCTATGTGCAGGTATGCATTACAAGTACGCAATCCAAATACATGAGTGGAAAAAATACCATTAAATCTAAGGGCTTTAAAGTGGATTTAAAATGATAAATGTTATGATTTCCTCAGAGGTAAACTAAAAAAAAAAAAAAATAAAAAATAAAACGAAAAATGCCCAAAACAAAAATATTCGAATAAATGAATGATGTTTTCAGAATTTATGCCAAGCCCACACTCACACACCCGCAAAACATCGTGTATCCGTATCCGTTTGTGTTCCAGTTATACTGACACAAACAACAAACAACTAACAAGAAACAAGGAAGAATGAACAAAAGCATTATGTAGCGCTTCATTTTACCGCAAAACTTTGCACACAATTTCAGCTCAAAAGTTCGAAAACAACAGCAGTTTTTGTGGCTGTACGGAGACAATGTGCAGAAAGTAAAAGTTCGCCACCTCATGCGCCATTTTGCAAGGACATAAACAAAACTTTACCAAAAGCATATTTACGAAAAGGACTTATGCTACCAGGACTTGGTGGTAGTTCCAACGAAAGAAGGGTTTAATTTGAACTAAGCAAAGTGCACTTCTTGTTAAAGGTTGAAGTTTAAGTTGAGGACACAGAAGTGTGGAGTTAGAGAAGGTGCAAAATAAAGTGTAAAAGTCAAGTGTAGAACTTGGATGAGAAAGGCAATTAAAGAAACAAGAAAACTTTTAAGAAGAAATTTTAAAAAAAAATACTTAAATATGAACTTCAATTCAAGAGGAATCGAACAAAACCAGTTGAGCACATATAAATGATGTTGTGGTGGGAGGATTTGTTGAGAAAATAGAAAAGTTAGCAGAAACTTTCTTTCTAGAAACCAGTTGAAAGTTGAAGTTGTAAGAAACAAAAAAAAAAATTAAAAAGAACAGGTGAAAATGACACAGATAAGTGTGTAGCTAGAAGCAAAAGAAACAAAAAATAGCATATAAAGACGGCTGATTTTTCAAAAAAAAAAAAAAAAAAAAATAACAGTAACCGCTGTTAAAAGGTGGGCAAAAATTACAGAAATAGCGAAAAGTGCCGGAAATGAGAAGAATAAATAAGGAAATTGAGAAATCGAACTCAGAAAAGTTTGAAGGTAAAAAACAAATCTTAAAAGAAAAAAAAATAAATTGATGTTAAGAAACCTTGACAGAGACTTAGAGATAAGTTTTTTGGAAACAGGTAAATAATCGGTTGAGCTACCAAAAATTAAGATAAGTGAGATATGGCAACTTAAAAAAAGGAAATGCCTAAAAAGATTACTCAAAAAGTTCAGTTGAATAATAAAACCAAACAAGACTTAGGCCAACAGAAAGCTAATAAAGCAAGAAAACAAAAAAATAAGGAAATCTAAATCTTATCAAGGCTAATTTTGCTAACGAAAAATAACTGTGAGAATTCAATAAGCAAAATTCTAGACATCGGCATCTAGGTCAGGTGAACTCTTTATACCATAAATACATATTAACGAAAAGGTACAAAATACGTTTTAAGAAATTGGAGAACAAAATATGTTGAGTCCTTACATATTGTAGAGCTGTAACAAAAAATAATCCTTACGTGAAATAATTCATATACATTATTAATAGTGTGAAGAACAAAATGCAATTTCGAAAAGTATTGCTGTTTCTATTTTTGTATAAACTACGCATAGGGTTAAAAATCTTGGACTAAATTTAAACTTTTGTGGATTACATAAAGGACAACACCGAAAAAAGATTACTTTTTAATTCAAGGCAAAGTCAAAAATTTTTCAATCCAAAAAAGGTTAGTTTTCAATCCGTAAAAAATTAAAAACAAAGCAATATAAATATCAACTTAAAATAAAAAATTTTCTGACCAGTTCACGATTTGAACACACGTCTTCTGTTGCGCTGGTCCAACACCTTATCCACTCGTCTATCTCAGTTGTAAAGAAAGTTACGCTTATGTTGCATCCTAACGAATGCAAGTAAGCTTGCGGTACACGGTGCACCGAGAAAAAAAATTTAGTAGATACAACAGTATTTTGCACTTAGATAAATTCATAAAAAGTTTGGTTGTTACAAAAATATACTTGTTAGGGTAGCAAAAATATTGAAGATTATAAAATTTTTGCTTCATAAGAGTAACAAAAAATTTGTTGCTTTAACAGTTTAATATTTCGCTACCTTAAAAAAAGAATGTCGTATTTGAAATTTTTCGTTTTTGACATTATTATATATTCATAATAAACTTTGCAAGCTCTTTAGGGTGAATCCAAGTTCAACATTTTGGCTCCGACGGCATGTCCTACGTCTGGCGGAAACCAAATACAGAACTAAACAAACATAACTTCAAAGCTACTGTGAAGCATTACGGCGCACAGTGGCCCCAAATGTACTTTTGCGTCTCAAAAATCTGTAACTTTTTGTCTCTTGGTATAATTAAGCCAAACTTAGAATATATTATCTATGATATTAAAATAATAGTTTGAATTATTATTTTTTTCAAAATCCATGTGGTTTTATATTACTAAAATTTTATTTAAAGTTAAGAAATATACGATTATGGCTTGACTTGTGCGTTTCAAAATTCTCTAACTTTCGTGTCTCTTGCAATAATTAAGCCAAATTGATAAAATATTTTCAATGATATTCAATAAATCATTTAAACTACTTTTTTAAAAAATCCATTTTAGTTTTTAGTACCAAAATTTTGTTTTGAATTTAAAAAATACAAGTTTGGCATTAAAAAAACTGTAGCTTTTTTGTTTCTTGAAATATTTAAGCCCAATTTTGAGTGTATTTTAAATGATATTCAATTAATCACTTGAACTACTTTTTTTCCAAAATCCATTTTAGTTTTTAGTACTATTTTTTTTAATTTCAAAAAATACGATTTTCGTTTCAAAATTGTATAACTTGTTGTCTGTTGCAATAATGAAGCCAAATTTAAAATAAACTTTCTATGATATTCAATAAATCATTTAAACGACTTTTTCCAAATACATTTTAGTTTTTAGTACCAAAATTTTATTTTAAATTAAAAAAAATAAGATTTTGGCTCTAAAATCTCTGTAACTTTTTTGTTTCTTGAAATATTTAAGCCTAATTTAGAATGTATTTTGTTTTTGGTATTCAATAAATCACTTGAACTATTTTTTTCTAAAATCCATCCTAGTTTTTAGTACTAATATTTTTCAAGTTCAAAAAATACGATTTTGCGTTTCAAAATTCTGTAACTTTTTTGTCTCTTGCAATAATGAAGCCAAATTTAAAATATATTTTCTATGATATTCAATAAATCATTTAAACTACTTTTTCAAAATACATTATTTTTATTATTACAAGCTAGTTAAGATTATTCTTACAAACTGATAGAAATTTTTATAATGTTTGAAATCTTAAAAATAAAGCCTAAAATTTAAATTTAAAGTAAAGTAGTTGGTGTAAAGTGCTTTGTTGTACGTGGTAAAAGTGGGGCACAACATACGTGGGATTATGGGGCAGTCTCCATACTCCACATATATAACCATGATCACGGAAAACAACACAACAACAAAAAATCGTATTTGTCGAAGAATTCTGATATAAACCAGAAAATATATGTTATAGAATAATACGATGCAGGACAAAGGCATGGGATCCACTAAAAAATTAAAGAAATAGTTGAGTTGTGCAAAGTTACCATAAAAACGCAAAAAATACAAGTTCATAATATGACAAAAAATCGTATTTGTTGAAGAATTCTGATATAAGCCAGAAAATATATGTTATAGAATAACACGATGCAGGACAAAGGCATGTGATTCATAAAAAAAATTAAAGAAATAGTTGAGTGTGCAAAGTTACCATAAAAACGCAAAAAATGCAAGTTCATAATATGTGATGAGTTAGAAAGGGCAGCAAGGTCCCCTTCCTATGAATTCCTATGCCACTGGTTTCTTCTAGACAAACATGTATTTGAGAAACATACCGATTTTAACGAAACTACACATTGCGACTGCATCAACAGATTTTAATAGAAGGAAAAAAAAAATATAAAGTTTATGGGATATTTTTTTTGCCATGCACCTACGTTATAAAAATTTAAATTATTCAAAAAAGGCAACATTGGAGCAACTTATTTCTTTTTTGTCTAGTTACCAATACACTAAGGAACCAAATGCACTATGAAAGAAAACAGCGCAACACAGCGCAACTATTTAAACCTTAATCAAAGATGAAAAAAAAGTAAAAAAAAAACAGGTTGATAAAAAATATTAAATTTATTAAATACATTTTTTTTGGTTTTTTTTTATTTTTTCAAAAAGGTTAAACATTAAGCTTTCTAACGGTTATAGTACTTGTATGATCAATGCAAAAAGAGTTGAAAAAATTCATTTAAAAATTTCTTAATTTCGCTGCTTCTATAGGATTGTGTCTTGAAAACACTTTAGCAAGCCATATAACTGAATCGTGTCAATTTTTTTATAAAATTTTCATTGTAGTACAAAATTTTACCTTTTCTTAGATTATTTTCGTAATGATGTAGGCTGCAAGACTAATTTTAAAAAAATCATTTATGAGACGCAAACGTCCATTTGGGCCCACTGTGCGGCGGTGATGATTTTTGCCTGTACGTGATAATTTGGACCTAACCATACTGAAGAACATTTTTCTGCAAAGTGCTGAGAAACTTGGCATATTCGACAAGTTCCGGGCTTATCAAGACAACGACCCGAAGCATAAGTCGGGAATGGTGCAGTTCTACTCATATAGAACTGTCGCTTCTTGATGGCACCACCGGCACAGTCACCTGATATGAACGTCATTGAAAACCTGTGGGCCTTGTTGGACAATAACATACGCAAACACAAAATTTCGAACAGAGAAGGATTGAAGAAGGCGCTTCTAGAGGCAGAAAAATACATTAAACATTACACGAAAGCTTGTCGATTCAATGCCAAACAGGCAGCAGGCCCTTGTTAAGGCAAAAGGATATCACACAAAATACTAAAAGTAAAAAAAAAACAGTATTGTATATGATTTTTAAAGTAAAATTGAACTGTATCAACTAAGCTGTGACTTAAGATTGTTCAGTAGTTTCTTATTTTTAGTTCTTGTGTTGTTAAGTAACTATTTGAATAAATAAAAAAGTTACTTGGTAAAACTCCACACACTATCGTACAAACTAGCATTCAAATTTTTCCAAAATTCTCTTCAGTTATTTATATATAAGCGCTTTAACTTTAAAACAGATTGTGTATCAAATAAGCTGTGAGCCACTGTAGAAGTAAACTCAAAAGGTAGGTGTGCACACTTCTATAAGGCACTATGCATATTTGAAAATAAATCAAACTATCGGGAGACTAAAAGCCTGCGGTGTGCGGTATATCAAAAAGTACTGTTTCAAAGTTTGAATCTTTTGCAGAAATTGGAATTTCAAATTTAGTTTCTTTTGATTTGTTTCAACTATAAAGTAATTGACGTAATATAATTATATTTTTATTTATATAAAAATAACATAAATTTTAATTATCTTTAAAATAAAGTAAAAGAAATGGGAAAATGGCAAATCGGAAAACGATTTTTCATCAGATGATGAAATCTTCTATCTTTCCTTCAATATTGTGGAGAATCAACTCACAGGGTGATCGAAATTTTAACAAAGAGTTATAAAAAGATGGATAGATTATATTTTTTTATAGTTACATATAAGTAAGGAACTATGGAATAGTAAAACCACACTACACCGAAAAAATACTGAGCACACTCAACAACTATCACAAAAACTTACAATTCACAGTAGAAACAGAACAGAACAACAGCCTTGCATACTTAGACGTAAAAACCTACAGAAACTCAAAACAAATCACTACAGATTGGTACACAAAACCAACAGCATCAGGACGAATGATCAACTTTCATTCCACACAACCTATAAGGCAAAAAATAAATACCGCACTAAACTTTATCCGAAAAGTACTAACCATCAGCGACAAGGAATACCATGACAACAACATACGAAAAATTCAAAAAACACTCACGAGAAACAGTTTTCCAGGAAAAATTATTCGCAACTTGATAAATGAACACTACACAAAAACCCGGCGAAATCCCACACCAACATCAGATCAACAATCTGGCAACACTAAACGATTTCACAGCATCACATACATACCCACACTAACGGACAACAAACAGCTGAAAACAATAACACATGATGATAATGTCACATTCGCTCAAAAATCCAACGCCACCCCATGGCAGAATTAGAGAAGGTATATGCATTTTGGAGAGGGAGACTGCCGCAACTGTCAAAACGAAGTTGACAGCTCATACAAAATCTGAAAACGATGAGAATGCGATAAGAAAGCGAAAATAGACAAGAATAGCAAAATGCTTGAGTTTGACAATTCTGGCTATGAGAAAGAGAGCACAGTCTGAAATGCATATACCTTCTCTAATTCTGCCATGCGCCACCCTCACAAAACTATTCACCAACACAAAAATACCTGTAGAGATGGAAGAAAAGAGAAACGTAGTCTACGAGATCAAATGCAACGGCAATGCAGCGGAGCAGTGCAAACACGTATATATAGGTACAACAAAGAGATCACTCAAAACCAGAGTTAGTGAGCATCAAGCGGACATCACTCACAAACGAACGTCGACAGCGTTAGCAGAACATATGCTAGAGAGAGGACTCACAGCGGACTTGAACAGAGTGAAAATACTGGACATCGAAAAGAGGGCAAACAAACGTTTCACTCTAGAGAGCCTCCGCATACAACAAAAGATAACGACGACGATGAACTCACGGGAAGATAAAGACAATATAAGCGCGAGCTACGCTCTTGTCTTAAACCAATAAGACAGTGTTGACAAGTGGTGTAGTTTATGATAAATATAGTTTTAAAAATTTTTTTTTAATTTTTAAAATTTTTTCGGTGGCAAATAAACAAAGAAACAAATAAACCCGTCAAAATTTGGGATAAAATATATTAAGAAAGCTATAAATTTCTGTTAAATAAATTGTAAGTATTAAGATAAGATTATGAAATATAACTATATTGATATGATGTATAATGTAATAGAGCAAGGAATCTACGCTACCCGTTGGCATCTACAGAGCTTAACGAGAAGTACCTACGCTTGGTGCAAGATCTCAAAGATGCTAGTGTACAACGTGACACTGATATGGTGCTGGCCAATTCTATTTAAGCCGCCGATGTGCTAAAAGAGGTTGATCCCGGCAACATTCGAAACACCGATAATTTCCTAAGTTTCTTACGCCGCTTTGTGGAATACATAAAAGCAAGTTTACGTATTACAGAGGGTGTATATTTCAATAATCATTACGGCCGCGCCGTGCTCATTTTTGTCATTACTTACGTTTACACGCAGTCGCGCATCTTGAAAGCTCGACTACTTACATGACCAAATAAGTGAATAAGTGAAAATGATTCCCCAACTCGATGTCATGTGACATAAAGCGCAATGTGTGGGTCGAGCGCTGCTTGGAAAAAATAACTACGGTATCACGATCTTTGCGGACAAACGATTTTCGCACCACGATAAACGAAGTTATATTAGAATAAGGGATTGCAAGCAAATAATATGAACTAGAGTTTTCCGGACGTAAAAGAAGAAAATAACAGAGATAGACTAGTGAAATTATAAAGAACAAATCTCGGGAAGAAGCTTAATTAAAGCGAAATTTATTATTTCTCTGGTTCATCTCTTTTAATTCGTCTTGCTTTAAGTACCTTGTTCTTTATATTTGATATAGTCATTTTATTGTTCTTGTGTCTTCATTTAATTTCAACTTATTTATAGCTTCTAGCTAATTTGATATCAGTTTGTGGGGTGGTTTTGTTTTTTAATACGATCTGTTTAAGAAGCTTTAAATTTTCTAAAATTTAGAAAATATACTGAAAGTATGCTACACTGAGATACTTTTAATTACTTTTGTGCACTTGTTCTTGTTGGTGTTTCTCTAAAAGGCTTTATATGTGCGCTGCCAGACCTTCGCTTATATATTGCTCCCTTCTGAATGCTTTTTCTCTCTGTTTTACACTTTCCTACACATTAATAGCTTTCTGGGAGCACTTTTTGAACCCGCTTGTTTTCAATTACCTGTTATTCTACACTTTTACTCACACACACACACACACAGTCACGCCCACAAGAAAATCCATTTAAATTTTTATGACTCTCATTTTGTCAGCTGCTGCAGAAGTGTAACACGTACAAGATTTTTACTTTCAGCGTTGCCAACTTAATTTGACTGCATATGTTGTTAAATTAATTTAACATGTCCTTTTTGCCTTTGCTTGTTAACCACTGATGTCGTTGGTCAGCTGATGAATGTTTTTTTTTTCTGTTTTAGTTCATCCTTAACTTTCTGCTGGTACTCTCAGCACCGGAAATGAACTTATTAACTTAATACTTGAAGCATGTTGGTGAAGGGGATGGGGGGGGGGGGCTGAAGCAATGGGCGTTGGGTTGGAGAGTGTGTTGCCATGTTTGCTATCACAAAAAACTGCGGGTAAAACTTTGTTTTTTTTTAAAGAATTCATATGAATTTCCACACAAGCAAACACAAGCAATAAAATTGAGCTAATTATTTCTTGGCTTGGCTTTGTGGTTGTATGTAAAATGGAGGCAGTAGTTTTTGTTCTTGTTGTGGTTATTGTTGTTGTTGTTTTAGCGGCATTATAATTTTCTTAATTAGCAGAAATTCGTGTATTTGGCATTATTAAATGCGTTTCGATGTGTGCGTATGCTATGCGATGTAAGTATGTGTATTAGTAGTTGCAAGCTTAGGTTGTGGTTGTATTTGCGTCTGTGCCTATGTGTGCCTATGTGTACTTATGTGTGCCTATGTGTGTCTATGTTTGTTTTTTCATGCTGGCGTGTGTGTACTTAAAAAGATTTGCGTGCTAATGTTAAGCTTATTTTATTATTTTTTTTTTGTATACTTTCTCTCATGATATGCTGTAAAATATGCTATTTAATGACTTAATTTGATACCTGCTTTTATGTTGCCAACATGTTGGTATGGACTTCTGACATTTGACATGTTTTTCTTTAGATATTTTCGTATTATTTTAGTCTTTTAATCTTCTTGTTTTATGGTTTCATGAATTGAATTTAATTGTTTGGTAAGATATTAAATCCTTGTTTGGAATGGCGTATCTTTAAATTTAATTGCGCAAAACCGAGCTGTGTTAGAAAACATAAGTGATACTTAACATAACAGGCATCAAGACAAACACAAATCTTTTGAAAATGAATATCTTTATTTGATCTTTTACTAAAACTAAAATTGCGAAAGGTTCCTTTTCACGGCTAAAAATTTTAGTTGACTTACTAGCTGATATACCCGGTGTTTCTCAAGTGTCATTTATATAAACATTTTAACATACACATCTCGATTAAATGTTTTGGAAATTCTGGAATAATGAAAAACATGTTGAATTTTATTTGTAAGCTACAGTTAGAAAGGTAATTGAACGAACTTTAATCCAAAAAAGTTTTGGAAAATTTTTGTTGTTGGTGGTTCTATTTCTAGCGGTGAGCTAATTGAATTCAAAGAAGGGGTACAAAAACATATTTTAAAAATTAAAAATAATTTTTATATTATCTTAATCTTAAAGCTTTTAACAATATAAAAATTATGGTGGGACTCAATGCGTCCTTAAGGTATGGACATTTTAACATTTAAACAAAGATTTATATTAAAAATATATTGAACTTTTTAACAAAAAAAAAAAATTTTAGTGAAATATATTAAATACAGCGGTGATATTGGCATTAAAAGTAAAAACTTTGATTTTCATATGATTTTTTTCTCATTATTAGCTATTAATGTTTTATGAAAAATTCGTTGTACTAAAAATGATTGTACTAAAATTTATATTAGCTGCATTTTTTTCATGGGAGATCAGGATCATATGATCGCATTTGCAAGCAAAGCAAAAACAACAAAAAATCCAGCAAGTGAGCTGGACATTTAAATTGATCCAAGTCTATGTTTTTAAGTGTTCAAAGCGCAACTGTAAAAGTAGACAACACTTAGCCGTTATTGACGGCTAGATGACGTTGCGATTGAGAAAACTGGCAGTACTGCATTATTTGGCATTTTAAAAGTTTGGCAGCAATTGCATTTTCGCAAAATATTTCGCAAAACTTTTCTGCTAGCTATATAAGTACATCAGATATTCTTCTGTTGAAGAAACTTTTGGTAGACATCATTCCTCTATTCACCGCAAGGTGTATAGTTCGTACCCACAGTACTTACAAATGCGGCGCCATCTATCTGTGAATTGAAATAATTGTGCTGACCAGATTCGCTTATGTTTTATTACATCGCCATATAGCTGAAAATGATTGCATGAAAATATTAACTTTTACAGCATTCTTATTCACAGTCATTTTTTCGATGAAATGGTGATATATGTACAACATTTAAAGTACCATTGATAAAGAACTGAGTGACAACGGCGACACAATAGTGAGAAAAAATAGAGCCATCACAAACAAAACAAATTTAACAGGAGGGGGAGGCAAAAACTAAATAGATTTTTACTATAAGGAAGATTTTATATAATCCAAAATGTTCGCAATTACTCTAGACACACAACTGCATTCTTAGAGATAAATGAGGACGTTTTTTAAAACAAAACTCAGTTCTATTAATAGTCTGGTACAAATAAATTTTTAGCCCATAACTTTTGATTGGAAAGAGATATTGGGTAAATTTTTTCACATAAACTATTTTTGAGACTTGACTTTTTTGTAAAAAATAAAAAAACAACATTTTGGAAAAAATTAATTTCGCGAAAAAAATCAAAGGGGGTAGGTTTTTATGACAAAAACAGTGAAACAATTATTGTGCTTAGCTGGAAGAATTTTTGCAAATAAGTGCTATGCCATATGAAAGGTAGCCAGATGTGCAATTTTTAATTGATTTCATTTTTACAACAAAAACAATTTTTGAGTCATTTTTTGAGTAAAAAATAAATATTTTGGACCTTTATTGACATAGTTATAAAACATAGTTTCACTGAGTTAACGGTGCAGTTCGACCTATTTTTGTAAAGTAATTTTATTGAACTTTTGAACAAAAAAAATTTGGTTGAAATATATTAATGGACAGCGGAGATATTTGTATCGAAAGACTAAACTTTGGTTTTCATGTCGTTTTTTCTCATTCTTGGGTAACGATATTTTATGAAGAAGTCGTTGTACTGAAAATTTCTACAATTTTGAATATATGTGAGTGTTTTCGATGTCAAAATATTAGAAATTTATTTTAGACATTGGCATTAAAAGTAAAAACATTGATTTTCATATAATTTTTTTCTCATTATTAGCTGTCAATGTTTTATGAAAAATTCGTTGTACTAAAAATGATTGTACTAAAACAACTGGACTGACTGCCAACTAGACTTTGGCAAAAAACTAAGTAGATTACTATAAGAAAGATTTTATACTAACCAAAATGTTCGTTATTACTCAAGACACACAACTGCATTCTTAGAGAGAAATGGGGGCGTATTTATAAAATATAGAATAGATATAGAGAATTTTAAAACAAAACTCAGTTTTATTAGTAGTCTGGTATAAAAAAATATATTTTTAGCCATAACTTTTGATTGGAAAGAGAAATTGTAATTTTTTCACATAAATTATTTTTGAGACTTGACTTTTTTGTAAAAAATATAAAAACAACATTTTGGAAAAAATAAATTTCGCGAAAAATATCAAAGGCCAAATGTGCAATTTCTAATTGATATCGTTTTTACAACAACAACAATTTTTGAGTCATTTTTTGAGTAAAAAGTCAATATTTTGGACTTTTTTTGACATAATCATAAAACATATATACACTAACTTAACGGTACAGTTCAACCTATTTTTGTGAAGTGATTTTATTGAAATTTTGAACAAAAAAAATTTGAATGAAATATATTAATGGACAGCGGAGATATTTGCATGGAATGACCAAACTTTGATTTTCATGACGTTTTTTTCTCATTCTTAGGTAACGATGTTTTATGAAAAAGTCGTTGTACTGAAAATTCTCCAATTTTGAAGACATGTGAGTGTTTTTGATGTCAAAACAACAAAAAATTTTTAAAATTAAATACACAAAAAACTCCGATGGTAAAAAGTATTACAATAACAAAATTACCATTAGTTGAAAAATTTCAGAGGGGGCGTGGCAAAAACTAAGTATGTAACATTTTAATTTGGGATAGAATTAATATGTGTACTTAGTTTGAGCGAAATCTGTTGAGCCGTATAGATTTGTAAAAAGGCCAAACAGAAAATGAGTTTTATAACTATAGATTATGTTGGCATGTGTATTCTTTTTTTAAAAAAGCTTAAATTTTTTATATCAATTTAAGTTATTAAATAAGTTCATTAAAAATATCAACTATTTTCTGATGAAAATTCCATCTGAACCCATTAATGCTCATTACCAGAACACGTTGAATTTAGTTCTTAAAAATTTCAGCATAAATTTGTAATAATATTAGACGGAAAACTCTGAAACAAAAAAGAATTTGGGTTTGACGAAGCGTAGGAGAAACGGTATAGTTATGGGCTTCAAGATCTAAAAATCCAATTAATAATAAATTTCTAAATTAGAAATAAATAAAAATTATGACAAATGGTTTTATTTTATATTAATGTATTTATTAGATAGGATGTTTTTTATACATAATTATTTGACATTTTAGGAATGAAATCAATAAAAAAACTTAAAACTTATAACTACAGTAATTGGCCATAACATTGCAGTTATTGGCCATGAGATCATACTTGAAAAGTAGTTCCTTATTTCAAGAAATCATTTTTTTATATCAGCTTCAGACACGCTGGCACTGGCTTTAGTTACTCCCTCGCTGGTTCTTTTAACTAAACAAGGGTGACGTATTAAAAAAGCTTTTAGCCATCCCTTACCAGGCCTATTATTGACAAAAGGAGTAACGCGTGGATTTTTATTTCAAACATTTTCTAAAATTTTTGAACTGTGTCGAGAACGTCATCTGATTTCCTAGGAAAGCCTTTGCGAGCCATTTTAATCATCCACTCTGCGATAGTATTTTCTTCTTCATATGTCAAATAAGGTGTATGCCCAAATTAAGATTTTGAAGTAGGATTTTTTAAGTTCAAACTGTAAAGTTACTTTTGGTATATTATATTTTTTTTGCGACTGCTCTCAAAGACATTGTTTTAGCATTAATTGTTTCTAAAACCTCGTCAAGGGCCTCTTTTGTGTATTGTGTATCTTCGGCATTATTTTTTTTTACGAATCTGATATAAAAAGAAAATAATTGTAAGCTAATTTATTAAAAATTTAAAAAAAATTATAGTAATTGGCCTACTTTTCTATAAGTTAGCTTTGCGAATAACATAGTTATTGGCCTTGACTATTTACTGTTTATAATGAGATAAAAATTCTAGAAATTGAATAGGAGGCTTAATATTTTTACAGAAGCCTTTTTATTTATTACAACGCTATTTATATTTTTTTTTTTAAATTATAGTTATTGGCATAAGAGGCCAATAACAATAAATTATTCAAATAATTGTGACAGCTATTAGCCACTACAAAATTTCGAGGTTATGTAGAAAATAAGTTCTATAACACCCTAAATCTATATATAACGCATAACAAGAAGTTATTTTATACAATTTGAATAACGGCACTAGTAAATTTACTTTACAAAATATTGCATTAAAAAAAAGAAATAGCAATCTTAATAATTTTTTAACAAACTGACTTACGTTTGTACCCCCTACAAAATATCACACAACGAAAAGGAAATAATTCACCTAGCGGAATTTCATTGAACCTATTTGACAGAGGATGAAAGTGTTGCCATTAATGCAGTTTTAAATCTTCTACATTAGTAGGTTCCTTGCTTGTTTTTGGATGCCAAAGTTGAAATGGCCAATAACTGTATAGTGGCCAATAACTATAGCGTTTCCCCTATATAAGATTAGAAATGCATAAAAGGTCTGTAACTAAAAAAAAAAAAAAAATATAAATTAGAAAAATGAGAACTTGAAGAAATTTTAATTTCGTAACGTAGGTGTTTAAATTAAACCTAATGCACTTTTTCAATTATATTTTAATATTTCTTGATGTTTATAAAACAACTACCACGCCACTTTAACGCCTTAAAGACGGGACAGTTTTTTTTTCACACATGTGCTAATTTTTACCTAATATTGATTTTACTCATTTTGATGTGGTACGGTTAGTTTTGCGACATCCGACTTAGTGATGCGATAAGGCATCATTGTCCTTACTGGGTTAAGATAATCCATATCAAAGAAATAAAAAAGGGTCATTTTTTCTTTGGTTTTGTTTTGGAGCGCCGCTCTGCATTTATAGATATCTCACTTTTCGCCTTGCTCGAGGCCAGCGTTGCCAGAATGATGTTGCATGCGCCTTTTTGACGTATTTTGAACCCAAATGACGTTTGACGTATTTTAAGGCTAAAATGAAGTGTTTTACACACGATGTGATTTGTTTCTTATATAAAAAGACGTAAAACACAACATTGTGAAAATACCCTTAAAGTTGCACTCATATTTAAATGTTCTGCAACTCTGTTTGCACATATTGGCATTGCAAATTTTTCCTTGTTGTGTGCTTAATAGAAAAGATTTTTTCAATAAATTTTTGGTTTAAAAATTAAAATAGGTGCAAAAATTGAAAACCTTATGCTTATATTAACCCGAATCGTTCTGTGTAATTTTTTTTTAAATTTTCAGAATGGCCAATTAACGCAAATATAAAATGGTTTAAACTAAAATAAGCACATTTTAAGTGCTTGTGTTTGCGTTGCCGTATGGCAAGGACAGGGTGTTTCGGGTTAATCATGAAAACTATTTTTCAGTTAAATCGGTCACAAATTATCTGATTCATTGGTTTCTTACCATTTTAACTTTTTTGAAATCTCATACAAATATTAAATGTAATTTCTTGTTGGCTAAAGTAAAAAATAAGTGACCATATTTTTGTATGAGTTTTATAATGGTTAAGATGGTTTAAATCTTACTATACTTGTTTTTTCTTTGTTTAAAGCCAATAATTTAATTCGTGCAAGTTCTGAAAGAATTGCAGCATCATACTCAATTTGTGTTCTTAGCACCTCAGGATGTTTATATTTGTAAAAAAGACATACGTCATCAGCAAACATGAACAGTTTACCACTAAAATTTATGTCTTTCAAGTCATTAATATATATTTTCAAAAGTTAAGGCCCCAGAACACTACCTTGTGGAAACGCCACACGTCACAGGCCACATACTGCTTTTAGCTCCACCGATTTGTACAAATTGCTTTCTAGTACTTAGACAATCCTTAAAAAGATCTAGAGGTGCAGAGCTAAGCCCAAGAATATCCAGTTTAGAAATCAGTATTTCATGGTCAACTAAATCGAATACCGTCGAGAAGTTAAAGAAAACACCCGCAACGCCCTTGTAGCCTTCGTCAAGGCCACAGCAAATATAATCAACGACATTCACTACAGCCTCTTTAGTTCCAGTACTTTTCAACAATGTAGCTTCCAGTACAACATAATTCTGTTCCAGATAATCTGTTGGCTGCTTATACATAATCTTTTCAAAAATTTGATCAATGATAGAAAGAATTGAAATCGAACGAAAGTTCTGCATCCCTTAGGAATAGGAGTCACTTTGTGAATCTTCAGTAAGTCAGGATATTTTGACTCTTCGATCATGCGATTGAAAATATTTGTAATTATATTACAGAGAAGAGCTTTCCTTGAGAGCAACATTTTTGGTGTAATTTTATCAAAACCAGGACTCTTGTTAGTTCTAACCTATAACTTATATGCATGATATTTTCAATTTTAGCCCTATCAACTGCAGTAAATATAAAGTTATCGTTCGTGGTAACTAAAGTACGAAAAAAATTGCAGTCATCATCCGCTTCTCGAACTATGTTCATTCTTGTATTACCCTATAGGAACAAACTAACTTGTTTTTTAAAACAACTAATTAAAAACTAGTTTATGAACAACTCTGAATTATATTAAGGCGGCATCCACTTCAACTTTGAATAGTTTTTATTGCATTATGAATGAAGTAATTGAAAAAATACTTAAAAACAAGTGGTTTAAATTTTGAGGTGTCGTGGCAGTGAGCTAAATTACAAATTCGAAAAATAAAAAATAAATTAGCTTTGATGGCGACGAACAAAATTAAAAAAAGACAACATAAGCTAATTTATCTTTTTTCAAAAAAGAAAATTGCAAAAATAGGTTTTGAGCATCTGACGAGTCCCAAATGTTACACGCAGCCAGAAATTAATAATAAAATAATAAAATTATTCCAGACAAATGATATTAAAAATGCTACAGCAAAAAACTCGTCACGTGTGCGCTACAATAAAATACCAACAAAAAACACACAGCAGCAATAACATTGGCCGCATTCAGCGCAGACAACTGTTGTGAACTGTAATGGTAGCGCTACCTTAGTTCACGGTGTTTTTCTCTGAATGTGTTGCTACTCTACACGTCAGAAGTTAGATTCAATTTAATTTTTATGTAAATTTAATTCAATTGCAAAGGTTTCTCACTTAAATTTGCTGCGTTCTTTCTACGTTTATTAATTTAACAGCGTAAGTAACAGCATCTGACAGTTAAGCAAATAGTTGTGTTCTTGTAGCATAGAATTTGTTCGCTCGATTAAAAGGCGTTCGCTACTTTATCAGTTTTAGTTAGCGCTACCAAATTTGTACCATTCAGCGAATTTTTACACAACAGTTGCCAACTGTTGTCTGCGCTGAATGCGGCCATTGATAGCTATCTTTCGACGCGAGCAAACAACAACAATGCCATGAACATAATTCCTCGAATTACAACACACACGGAAGTATTGAAGTTGTTGTAAGTGAGCTAAAAGAGCTATGGGTTTACAACTCTGGTTTAAAAACTACTTTCAATTATATTAAGGCGGCAACTACTCTGATTTTGACATGTTTTTATAGCAAATTTTTATTAGATTACAAGTTTATATATATTTAACCATGGTATTTCATCAAATATTATTAACTTTAGGCTTTCACGAATTTTATTTTCTTATAATTTTCTTTAATTTTATTTTATTTTATTTTTTATTTTCATGAATTTTAGGTTTTTTTTCAAAATAATAAAATAAATGATCTCTTTGATGTATAGAAATTTAAAATTTTAATGCTTTTATATTCATTTTCAGAAAGTGGAATGTTAACTAGTTTTCAATTTATTTATTTTAAAGTTATTAAAAAAATAGTTTAAATTTAAGTTAAGTTAAGTTAAGTTAAGTTAAATTAAACAAGAGGTGTAAAATATATGCGGTTTTCAATTTATTTTTTTTTAAAGTAGTTAAAAAAATAATTTAAATTCAACTAACACAAAACAACACAAAAATTCCAAACAAATAATCACTTATCCCAGCCGAAAGTACTCGATGAGAGGAGAAAAGTAATTTCTGGATTTTGCTAGATTGGTTGCCGTTCGTTTTTTATGAGCCTCTATAGTTTTTTCACCAAATTCGATTTTGAGCACTTTTTTGCAATTTTCTTCATTTTTCGCATGGCCATAGCTCGAAAAATGCTGTGAATTTTTATTTGCAGTCTTTGGCAAAGTTGTAGCTCTTGACTCGGCCAGCAAAAATGCTGAATATATTTAGTCGGAAAAATTTCATCTTCATGCTCAAAACCCAAAAATGTCGAAAAAATTACCACTTTTTTCACCGATTTTTTCCGTTTTTCGACTACAGCTCTTGAACTATTGAAAATTTTACCAAACAATCAAGGGAAGAAATACGCATTTATTTTGTTATTTTGTATATAAAAAACGAAAAAAAAAAATTTGCAAAATCCGTATCAAGGAGTGGTCGTATGAAGTTGGTATGTACTGGAAAGTTGTTCATAATATTATAGGCTGCATTTCTTCTCTTGAAGATGAAATTTTTCCGACTTAATATATTCAGCATTTTTGTTGGCCGAGTCAAGAGCTACAACTTTGCTGAAGACTGCAAATAAAAATTCACAGCATTTTTCGAGCTATGGCCATGCGAAAAATAGAAGAAAATTGCAAAAAAGTGCTCAAAATCGAATTTGGCGAAAAAATTATAGAGGCTCATAAAAAACGAACGGCAACCAATCTAGCAAAATCCAGAAATTACTTTTCTCCTCTCATCGAGTACTTTCGGCTGGGATAAGTGATTTTTTGTTTGGAGTCAAAAAGTTGAATATTGCGTCACTGTGTAATTTAACAAGTAGTTGAAAACATATGCAGACGAAAGTCAATTGACTTATTTAGCGGACATCACCATACAAAATATCTTATTTCGTTCTATGGAAAAAAGTCAACTAGTTTCAACTAGTTGTGGTTGACAAAAAACTACTTTTTCAACCACTTTTAAATAAGTTGATTAAACATTATAGAAGTAATTATTAAGCTTATTAGTCTTCTCATTAGTTGTACATAAAAGAACATCGCTTTCATCTACTAAGTCTATAGAATCAGTAGTTTTTTACCCAGTTGTTTATTAAGAAAGTCTTCCTTTGACCTAAGTCAAGTTTTCCTAAAATCTCCATTACATAGCCTTAAATTATATGAATAGTAGTCATTCAACCAAAACAGATCTGCTTAGCGTCCGAAAGGCAATTTCTTGTTCATGTCATACGTCTTTGGAACTCGCTTCCACCCTTCTTACGGCGTATTTGCAGCGCAGCAATGTTTAAGTCCAGGCTCACTGAATATTTATCTTCTCATTAAATTCACAACTATTTTCGTTCCTCTTCATATTGTATTCTTTCTAAAACTAATTTCTTAATTTGCTTCATTTTCTTCTTTTCTTAAGGCTCATAAATTTAATTTAATTTTTTTCATTTTTGTATTACGTTTAACCATCGTTATAGTTTTTTCTTAATTTAATTTAATTTAATAAATTTTTTTAAAATTGACTGTTGATTATTCATTCATACTTTATCATTAATTATCATTGATTATTGTTTAAAATTAAAATTTTATGTTTTTTTTTTTAAATATAACACTTTGTTGATTTGTGTATATACATATGTAATCGGTGCTTCATCATAAGTTTATTCTTGTTAGCACTTAAGCAAATTGATAATAACAATAATAATAAAACCTGGAGTTTCCCTATGTTTTGTCAAGAAATTAGAGATTGCAAAAAAAATAAAAAAATTTTATAAAATTGTTGTGTGCTAATTAACATTCGTAAAGCATATTTATCGTAAACTTTAAACAAACTCTTTTTAATGTTTCAGAAAAAAATTCACTTTTTTGTATGTTAATTTTCTTTTAATTGGATCTTTCTGGTTCCTATTCAAAAAAGGTTAAAAAGTACCTTTCAATGCAGTCTTAGAATGTTTAAGTGTTCTATGAAAATGTTCCCTGGAAAATTTCATCAAGTCTCTTTGGACAAGATTTGTCTAAGATGTACTTATTGGAAGAAAAATACCCAGCTTTCAACTATTTCGTGTAAATAATCTATTAACTGAGGAAATGTTAATTGTGCGTCATAGAATGAAATTTTCATAGCATAGTCTCTGGGAGTCAGGGTTGCCAACACATACCTTTTCGCCCGGAGACTTCAAGCCTGAGGGCCGATCTCCGGGCTCTGGGCCTGGCACATTTCTCCGGCTTTCGCTCTAATCTATATTTAAATCAAGTTTTTTTACAAAAAAATTTGTTTAACTTATTTATTAGTGTTAATTTACCCTTTCTTAGTGAATGTTTGAACCATTTGTCTTAATGAATGCTAACTTAACTTTGACGTTCTTTCTATTTCTTGAACTTCGTTTTTGAAGGAACGTCGTAACCAGTCGTTACTTTTCTTTTGGTAACTTGACGAACTCGTTTCTGTTTTTCTTTTGAGTTCTGTTGACAGTTCGAGCAAAGGCGGGAAAAAGAGTGCATTTCTCTCAAGTGTCACAACCTTATAAATGAACCTTGTCTGCGGCTGAATTTTTAATTAATGTTTGCAGTTCAATTTATGTAAGTTCGGCCAATAATTTGTGTTTTGTGTATTAACTGATACAAAACTATTTTAGAGAACAGCATAATAGAATCTAGTCGCAAGAGGAAACATAACTTAACATCTTTTAACAACGATTGGCTCTCGATACCACGCTAAAGGGTCCGCCATCTAACGTTTTTTTTTTTTCAACTAGTGCTTATTTCGTGAATGGTAATACTTAGCTCATGTCTGATTTGACAGATAATTAGTTTTATCCTTCCGCTGAACGAATATGGTTGTGTATACGCTTGAACATTTCGGAGACGTCATTGAGACGAATTTTGCATAAAGACCTTGGTAAGACGCCATACAAAGTCCAATTGGTTCAGGAGTTGAAGCCAACTGAACATCCAATGCGTTTTCGCTTCGCTAAGTGGGCCTGCGATCGACATACAGAAGATGCCGATTTTACGAAAGAAATCATCTTTTCAGATGAAGCTCATTTTGATCTTGGCGGGTATGTAAACAAGCAAAATTGTCGCATTTGGGGCACAGAAAACCCGCACGCATACAATGAAAAGCCGCTGCACCCAAAACGAGTCACTGTTTGGTGCGGATTTGGGTTCAGAGGCATAATTGGGCCATTTTTCTTCGAAAATGAGCAAGGAGTGGCCTTTACAATCAATGGCGATCGTTATCGGGCCATGTTGAACAAATTTTTTGTTCACAAAAATTGAAGAGGAGGATATTGGCAACATTTGGTTTCAACAGGACGGCGCTGCGTGCCACACAGCCGAAGCTACACTCGATGTTTTGCGCCCTGTTTTTGAAGATCGCATTATCAGCCGCAGAGCTGATGTCGTTTGGCCACCTCAGAGCTGCGATTTGACACCGTTGGACTATTATTTGTGGAGTGCCCTCAAAGATAAGTGTTACGCCGACAAGCCAGAGACAATTGACGCTTTAAAGGACAATATTCGTGAAGCCATTGGTGAAATACAGCTGCACACAATCGATAATGTGCTTAAAAATTGGACCGATCGTGTAGGCTACTGCATGGCCAGCCGAGGCAGCCATTTGAATGAAATTATTTTTCATTATTAACCGGAAGGATTGTACTTTCATAGAAAAAACGAAATTTGAGAAAATATCCAGTAGTTTTTTTAATAGAATTTAAAAAAAAAGTTATTTGGCGGACCCTTTACAAAGATTGGTTGCTAAAGGAAAACGAGTTCACGGGAAAACGCAAGTTGTGTTGTGTCACATTTGTTGTCAAACATGATTGTTAAACATGACTTTGTATGAAAAAACCAAAGAAAAAATTAATTTTTTAATTAAAAGAAAGCAGACCATAAAAAAATGATTAAATAAAAAAGCTCCGGGCCTGGGCTTTTCAAAAGTTGGCAACCCTGCTGGGAGTTCTTAAATAATTTTTATATTTCTGTATTTAATTTATGTTAGCTGTAGACCAATGATACTCACTCTTTTTTTTCCTCGGGCCGCATACATATGTTTGCAATGTAACGTGGCCCGCAACACTATACTGGCATGACGAAAAAAATTATGGCATTCCCCCGTTTTAACCGACTTAAAAAAGGAGGAGGTTCTCAAGTTGGTTGGTTGTTTTTTTTTTTTGAATGTATGTACATCGATAACTTCTAAAGTACTTGCCCGATTGCCACAATTTTTTGTCAACAGATAGAGATATCAGACGCGGAGGTGCCCGGTGTGGGCGGTATTCGACACAGGGGCGTGGCAATAAATATAAGAACACTTTGTATATCGAATAACATTAATGCTAGAGTACTGAAATTTTGTACAGGGGTTGGCATTTCATTAAAAGTTATGTTTATAAAAGTGGGCGTTAGTCGATAAAAGGCGTGGCATTCTAATAAAAACGCTGTAACTTAAAAACTATTGACACTAGAGTACTGAAATTAGGTACAGGCGTAGGTATTAGTATAGAAATTTACTGTGAAGAAAGTGGGCATTGTTGGACAAAAGGGCGTGGCAATATAAGAAAAATACTAAATCGCAGTTTAAGTTGACACTAGGGTACTGGAAATTGGTTCAGGGTTAGGAACAATTATTACAAATTATTGTCAAAAAAGTGGGCGTAATTCGATAAAGGACGTGGCAATATAATAAAAACGCTGTAACTCGAATAATATTGACAATAGGGTACTGAAATTAGGTACAGAAGTAGGCATAATAATGAAAATTTAAGTGAAGAAAGTGGGCGTTTTTGGACAAAAGGGCGTGACAATATAAAAAAATACTGTATTTCAGTTAATATTGACTCTAGGGCACTGAAAATTGGTACGAAGGTTGGTACAATTTTTACAAAATACGGTAAAAAAAGTGGGCGTTGTTCGACAAAGGCGTGGCAATATTAGAAAAACACCATAACTCGAATAATATTGACACTAGGATACTGAAATTAAGTACAGGAGTAGGCATAATTATGAAAATTTACGGTCAAGAAAGTGGGCGCTACTGGACAAAAGGGCGTGGCAATATAAGAAAAATACGGTTTTTAGTTAATGTTGACACTAGGGTGCGAAAATTTATTACAAAAATGGGAAAATAGTTATCATAATCTCTAAAAAGAAAGAAATAAAAACTTTTTAACAAAAAAAAAATAACCAACTTCAAAACCACTACAAAGTAAAAAATAATTTTAAATTACTTCTCACATTAATGTTTGGTCAAAATTTGTTAATTTATTTATATATATTATTAAATTCGAAATCTTATCACTATAAATTTTTTCTATTTTGTATAATTATCATAAATATATGCATTTCTCCATTAATATAAAACCTTTAAAGTCGGCGCTTATATAATCAGAGTTTTATAAAATAAACGCTCCGGCTTTAAAGGTTTTATATTCGTGAAGAAATGCATATATTTATGATAATTATACAAAATTGAAAAAAAATTTTAGTGATAGGATTTCCAATTTAATAATATATATAAATATATTAACAAATTTGACCAAACATTAATGTGAGAAGTAATTTAAAATTATGTTTTACTTTGTAGTGGTTTTAAAGTTGGTTGTTTTTTTTTTGTTAAAAAGTTTTTATTAAGAAAATTTTTCGTCAAAAATTACCGTAGTGAAAAAAGTAAAACTAAAAAGTAATGCGTATGCAAGCATTTATTTCATAATTAGTGTGATTTTTTATTTTGAGATAAATTTTCAATAATTTTAAAAAAATTTATCTTGATTTCAACCTCAGAATGATTTTAAATTTGAGCATGCAATTTGAAAAATTAATTTTATATTTCAACCACAGCTAGGTTAAAATTTTAATCCAAATTTCCTGACCATTTTCGGACTTTCCCTTTAATATCCCTAATTCGGCATGTTCCTTTGATTTCCCCAGCTATTTCAATTAGTAACATTAAAACATAGATACTATATTCTTATTGACGTCAAAGAAATTTTATTTTAGAGCGGAAGGAAGTCTCCAGTTCAACTGATCTGTTGAACTATAATTATGTTCTCTTTGTTGTTAAATTGCTGTTCTTCTAAGTATAGAGATATGAAAATCAATTGAAATTTAATTAAATTGCAATTATTTGCAAGTAAACAAAAGCAAGCATAATAATAAGCACACACACAAACATAGATATATATGTCTGCTTAATAAACAATATCTCCAAAAAAAAAACGACAATAGCAAAATAGTAGTTAATGGAAATAAATGCAAAAGCTTTAAATAATTATGGTCAAGCAAGACTTCCGACGTTCGACAATGCTAATCATTTGCATACACGAATGTTTTTGTTTTGTTTGTATTATGTATAATGTTGCCTGACTGCATTTCAGGAATGGCCAGCTTTATGCTTTACGAGTATAGTCGAGTCCACAAACAAGCGAGTGCAAAGTTAGCCAAGTTTGTAATTTTAGTAAAACGCATTAGCTTGCTTTGTAAAATTTGCATATATATTGTTTAGATCGTACTTTTGCGTTTATTGTTGTTGTTAGAATTTGTTTAAACATTGTTGTTGCAAGTTGTTACATTGTTAGTGTTACTGTTGCTTTTGTTGTTTTTAATTTTGACTTAAGCTGATTAAATAACTCTTACTTCCCTTGTTAATGTCATCAACAAAAGACAAAAAGCTGTTGTTGTGCTGATATTTGTTGATGTTGGTATTGTTGTTGTTTTAAGTTGATGTGCTTTTTTGCCTTGAAGTCAAATTTTTAAATTGATATTTTACATTTAAAATTTAGGTTTTTAAAGAGCAAATTTAAATGTTTAAGCTTTAACTTAAATTTTACACAAGTCAAAAAGCATGGCAAAAAGATTTATTTAAATTGTAAAAAGATGGATTTGAAATTTAAAAAGATATATTAGATATGAATTAATGTAGTTACAAATGTTAAAAATTGAGTTTAAAGTTAAGAAAGTTAAATTTTATTTGAACAAAGTCGAATGTGATACACAGAAGTTTGAATAGTAGGTCAGTATTCTAGTGCAGGGGCCGGATTTCGGGCCTCTTTTGACGGTCGATAAAAAAGAATAAATAAATATTTTTAACATCCATTTTTTTTAATTACGTATGTTTTTATAAATATTTTTTAATAATGCAAAAAGCAAATAAGAAACAAACATTTAAAATTTAAAAAACTACAGTTTGCTGGAGTGGTGCTGCTAAAGAAAAGGTGTCTTCATGTTGAAACGATTTAAACCATTCTAGTCACCTGAAAAAAAGGATTGTTAATTAGTAAGAATTAATTAAATTATTTTAAAGAGCTTATTAGTAAAAAAAGTAATATTTTGGCCTTTTTTCACAGTTATGAATTTTTTAAATATATTCAAAAACATAATTTTTACAAATCCTAGTTCGGGCGGTAGAGGCATATTTTAAGTTATCCATTAGAAATTGAGATATAATGTCAAACGTTTTGGAAAAAGTAGTTTCGAGAAAAATGCGTTTAAAGTTAAGTTTCAGGCAGTCTAATACCTGTGACACATTGGCAGACTTAAACTTGTTTAACCCTCATCGGTCCCCTGTATGCGCACGCATACAATTTTGATCTTTAACCTTGAATAAAATAAAAACGGTTCAGCGGAATGACCTTGTATTTTGCAAAGTAGAATTATTTTGCCTGAACAACCAAAAAAACCCGTTTTTTAATTTGCACTGTATTTGCCTGTGCAGTTGTAGTTACGAATCGGTCCCTGTGTATGTGCGCGCATACACATAAGCAGGTACCTGGAATTGCCGCTTATTTTTATGTGCGGATTTATAGCACGCTCTTATTTTTTCGTTTTATGAAATTCAGTTTGTTCTGGAACACACATAAGTGAAGTTTGTTTGCGCATTTTTTTGAATTTGGTTGTGTTTCGAAGTATTTGATAAAAATGGATAGAGTTTTACGTGAAAGAAGGCGGCCAGATGAACTAGAAATGGATTTTGATTTGGAAAGCGAAGCGGGCGAATCTCCGTGCAATAGTGACGATGATTTTGCATTATCAGAAGAGGAGAATGATGAAAGTGAAGTTAGCGTGCATTTGGATGAAGACGACATTGAGCCACTTGAGCAAAATTTAGCAGAAGAAAATGCAGCAAATCCTGAAAAGAAATATTTTTCAAAAAATAAGAAAATTGAATATTCATCGCAACCATTTGAAATAAATCGAAGAAATTCATTGCGACGTGCAGAAAATTTCACTTCAGGTAAAAACCTACCCTCTTTGTTATGGGTTCATGTTCGTTATATGTTTCATTTCTGTTATAATTCAGGTCCAAAAGCATTAGCAGCTGCTACTATAGTTGATGTTTCGTTTGCATTTCACATGTTCCTTGAACCGGTTGAGAATATTATTTTGAGCATGACGAATTTATATGGTGTGCGAAAGTACAAAGATGATTGGGAAAAAATTGATTTGGACACTCTGCACGCATACTTTGGATTGTTGCTGCTTTCTGGTGTGTATCGGTCATACGGTGAATGTGTCACTAAACTGTGGAATGACGAAACCGGTCGGCCAGTATTTAGAGCAACAATGTCTTTGAAAATGTTCAAGCGTATCCATGGTCGCATTCGATTTGATGCCCGCGAACAACGTATGGCCAACACTGCATCTACAAGTACTTCTGTACGTGACAAATTGGCACTGATTAGAAATGTATACGATAAATGGAATCATAACTTGAAGTTGTGTACACACCAGGAAAAAACATTACCGTAGATGAACAGTTAGTTCCATATCGTGGGCGATGTCCGTTTCGTCAGTATATTCCATCCAAGCCGGCGAATATGGCATCAAAATTCGGGTGCTATGCGACTCAAAAAGCTGGTATGCATACCATGTAACGTGAAATGTAACGTGTGACAACTTTTTCGCTTCGTATGAATTGGCAGAAGATTAACATAAGAATCGCATGACTATTTTGGGAACAATAAGGAAAAATAGGACTGAAATTCCTTTAGTTCTACTCGACATGCGTCAAAAGCTAATTTATCATACAGACATTCGTGACGTTCATTACATTGTTCCCGAATTGGAAAAATTCTAAAACGAACCATAATATTCGTTGTCACCTTTTTATCGAGGAGCTTGGATTGAATCTCGTTGAAAAACAGATCACTAAACGTAAAAAACAACCTCAAAGTAATGATGCTTCCAGTGTTATTCAAAACATTCGGGAGATTTGCCATTTACTAAGTACATCAAAACGAGGCCGATGCTACATCTGCACGTATAAAAATAACAAAAGTCTTTTTGCTAAACGCTTTGAAAAGTATAGAAATTTCATTTGTGCTGAAAATAATTTCAATTTATGCGAAAAATGTACAAATAATTGACAAAAGCTAAAAATTCAATTTTTTTTTTCTAATATATGTAATATTCTAATTAATTTCATTCTAAATCTACCTTTATGAAGTTTAAATGTAATAATATGATAGTAAACAATGTAATAAACGTAAAAAATCACAAAACATAGATGGTTGTTAATTTTTTTTAGCTTTTTTACAATTAAAAACATTTGTGTATGCGCGCGCATCAAATGGGACCGATTAGATGTATTTCTCGAGGGACCGATGAGGGTTAAATAGCTTTTCTAGTTTAATTTTCTGATGAACTATGTTTAGAATTCGTTTAGTCAAAACTAGTTTCCGAAAATCGTTTATCGTAGCTAAACGACGAGTTTTTACAGCTGATTTTGATATTCTTCTTTCTACACTTTTTTATATTTTTCGTTATTTTTTTAAACTAGTTAAGAAAAATATTGAGTGTGTCATCCTCAATGTCTATTTTTTAAACTACAAAAGATAACCAAGATTACCTATGCCAATGTGTTAAAGCTATGACTGTCGACACTTAAATGACTATAACTTTTAAAATACTTTGAATTTCGAAAAAATCCTTTTAAGGATATATATTGAATATGGGAATTTCCACAGAAAAGTCATCCGTGACCAAAAAATTAAAACTTTTTAAAAACGTTTTAATATATGATATTAAATAAGAAAAACATTTTAATTTTATTCTACATAGTTAATAGTTTAGAATAGTTTCTACATAAATTCCTTAACCATAATGTTTTAACTGAATGTGCTGTTTTACAAAAGTAGTTTTTTTCGTAAATGTTTAGTTACTGTTTCGTAAGCTTTTTTGTTTTAGTAAAAATGGAAGGCATTGGCTATAGATAATGAGTACTACATTCCATATGTACTTAACTACCTAATTACTTAATTTCCCTATTAAACTGCAATGGAAAAATATGTCGCGTGATAAATGTTGCGTGCTAAATTGGACTAATGCTTAAAAAAAAAAATGATACAATTATTTCAACATGACAACTATCGCTAGGAAGCCACATTAATCCATTTTAGTTAAAAATAAGTCGTATTAAAATTTTTGTTCCATTTCGCAGATTTCTGCATTTTTCTAGATGCAGTCGAAAACGAGTTTAATTTTTTGTCGCGTTCTAGATCCCATTTGTATTGCTTATATATTGGAAACCTCAAATCCACAGAACTTAACTTTTGTATTAACCATTAGGTGGTTAATACAAAATGCTACTAAATGCTACAATGCTACAATGCTACTAAAATGCTATCGAAAAATAAAAAGAAAAAAATGTTTGTTGCGTTTTCTTTATGCTTTTGCTCTTTAAAGGCGTGCGAATGTTACGTTCTCGACTGTGGAAATGCCCATAATATAAACTGTCGAACATTTAAACATTTTTGATTTTTTCAATTTTCTACACTAGAATATTATTACCTTAAGTTAAAAACCTGCATTATGATAGCAAGACAATAATAAATATTAATATTTTTACGTCTTGATATTTTTATGTCATTTCATGTCATTTTCATATCATAACATTTTGTCATTTTTTATCATGATATATTCTATAAAATTAATTGCAAATTTTTACAAAAATAGTTACATTTTTCTATAGCGCCATTTTTATGTCATATATTTATTTGATATTGTTGCTATCATGAAATTGAATTGCATAATTTTTGCAAAAAATTTGCTCTGATATTTTGAAAATTTTTATTTAAAATCATTATTTAAAAATTGAATAACATTTTTTTTTAAAACTTGTTTTCTGATAGCATGAGATTCTTGTATCATGACTGTCTTGTATTAAATTATTTATGCCATGACATTTCTATGTAAACATAATTTTTATACAAAGAACTTAAAAAATTTTATTTTATGCAATTTTTAAATCACAATATTTTTCTATCATCACTCTTAAAATAAAAATTTTGTCAATATTAATTCTATAGTTCGAAATATTGCACGAAATCAAATTAATAATAATAAAAACAAATACAATTTTGTTTTATATTAAAAAGTGGCCTTGGGCCCGATTATAACCCAAAATTATAAATTAAGAGGTCGAAGAAATATCACATTAATTTTTAAAAATTAAAAAGTAATCAGTGTAGCTCATATATTTCTAAAATTTTTATTAGAAATTCAACAAATTTTTTAAAAACTATTTTATAATAGCATGCAATTTTTCTATCATGAGTGTTTTGTATTAAATTTTTTATACCATGTCATTTTTATATAAAAATAATTTTATGCCATCCATTTTTAAACCTTTCAGTAGATTTGCCCTATATATTGGGCACGTCAGAAAATAAGTTTTATGTATATTTTGTAACGCTTTTTTTAAATCAAATCATTTTGTTCTATGAAAAAAAGATGAACCAACATGACAAAAACAAATTTAGGGAGATATTTGACAATAAAGTAAGTTGGATGTTCGATTTTGTGCCGAAGAAAAGCAAAAAAGTGTTTTCAGCCTATTTTATGAGAAAAAATCAACTGGACAAAAATGAAATTTATGTTTTTTTACCTTTTTACTTTTTTAATGAAAATAATAATAAGAGGGTTTAAAAAACCAATACCTAAAGGGCTTAAAAACCTTCAAGAGATTACAAAAAAAGAAAATGTTGTGCCGAACAGAAGCAAAATAATTGTTTCTTTGTACAAGCTTGCAAAACTTATGTAGCGCAGGTAAAAATCAAAGGTATGTTTTTTCATCTTTTTAGGACCTAAATGACGGAAATATTAACTCACATAAATTATTTTGTTCTTAGTTTAGCCTAGCCATTTAAAGGGTTAATAACTCTATACCATGCCATATTAATATAATAATACTTTTCTATCATGACACTTTAAATCAAAATTTTTTTCAAATGTAACTCTTATAGTTTTTAAAAAGTTAAGTTAAATTTAATCTATAATAGCATGTTATTTTTGCGTCATGACTTCTTTTCCATTTTTATACTAAGAAATTTTTATGACATGATTTTTTCCATCATGAAAAAAAGTGTAAACCTGTATAATGATATATATCATGACTGTCTTATACTACATTTTTTTTCTGACATTTCAATAACATGATATTTTTCTTTCATGAAAAAACTATAAAAACTGTATAATGATAGCATGACATTTTTGTATCATGACTGCTTTATATCACTTTTTTTTAGAATAGTTTTTATGCCATGACTTTTTCATATCATTATATATTTATATCAATACATATTTATATCACGATCTTTTGCTGTTAAGAGATTTTAAATTAAATTTTTTTTTTTTAAAAACAGGCAGTTATATATAAAATTTTTTCATATAAACATAGGAAAAAATTTTTAAAAATTTTTCTTTTAAGAAACTAAAATTTTTTAAAAAGACTGTCTTGTACGTATATTACATTTTTTATGCCATGATATTTTATGTTTTAATGTTATAAGATTTTTATGTCTTATCTTGCTATTTCATAATATATTTAAATCATGCAATTTTAAGTCACGATATTTTTTTATCATGACATTAAATTTTTCTTTTTTATATGGAGTCAATTTTATTTTAATACATTTAAGAAATGTAAGTTAAGAACGTGTGTTATACGTAACGTAAAAATGATAACTTAAAAATAGGTGTGCTATAATAGCATGGTATTTTTGTTGCATAGCGTCATGTATTACATATGTATGTCATGACATTTTTATGTCATGACATTTTTATATCATGACATTTTTCTATCATAGAATTAAATTTAAAATTTTTGCAAAAAAAAACAGTCAGTTAGCCTCTTATGTTTAATATTTGTTTTTTAAAGTCCTGGACATTTTCCAAAACCTGTATTATGATAGCATGATATTTGCTTATCATAACTAAGTTGCATAACATTTCATACCATTAGATTTCCATGTCAGGAGAATTTTTATGCTATGACATTTTTATATTATAGTATATGGGCATTTCCAAACTGGCGTTACGGACGATTTGTGCGTTTAAATATTAAAAATAAAGTAATGAAATAGTCTAATTTCTTTTATTTTTTTTTGTTATATTTGCATAGGAAGTAAGTAGCACTATATTAAGTAAAAACAATGACAACTTCTAAAGATATAAATAAAAATATGTGCTGGCGTAACCGATCACAAAAAACGGAAGTGATTTCTGACTCGGATTACAAAATTTGAAAAACTCTCTGAATTGGCAAGACTTTTTGTAAAAAACTTTTTTTAAAAGGTTTTAAAATAACATAAGTTTATTTTCCAAGTAATCAAATTTAAAAATCTTTTCTAATAAAATTAAAGTGTTTCTCTTAAATTATATAATAAAATAATAACTTTTTAATAAGTTTTAATTTTTTGGTCGCGGTAGACTTTTCTGGAAATGCCCATATTTATATAATGCTTTTTTATAGTACAATATTTTGCTATCATGACATATTACAAACAAATTTTAAAAAGTTTAAAAAATTTAAAAGTTTCCATTAAACATATACCAATTTTATTTTTATTAAATTCTTCATTGTGAATTCCCTGCAATATGAAAATTTGCTTCATGTAGTAAATATATTAAATAAATGTAAAATTTTATTAAACTAGCAAAATTTACTTCACTCCGCTACGCTGTGGCGGGTCCCATTCCAACGTTACGATGTCTGCACAGTTTAATTTCTTGCTGTACCAATCCTGCAGCCATTAAAACCATTCGACTAACACACATATTTGGCTAGAAAAGCGGCTTAATAAGCCGAGTCAACATGTTGCTGCTATTAACACAAGGATTAACTTATGCTCCTAACTCATAAATTGCTTGTTTTATTAAATTTGCGACAGTGCATAGCGCTGATACATGTTGACTATTTCTTTCCCCTACTCTCTAGCTCATATATTAATATACATATATGTATGTTTGGATGCTGTCAACGCGTTGTTTGTAATTTATTTATTTTCTAAAAGCGAAAACGTAACAAGTTTTTAACAAAAAATACGCTTTAAATAAAAATGTTGATAAAATTGCAGCATTTTTGCAAACAAAACATTTGATTGAATTGAAAATAACAACATGGCAAAAAACTTAACTCTTGCATTATATATATATATAGCTGTATATAGAATATTGAATGTTCTGTTGGATAAAAGCAAAAACTTTTGCAGAATCAACATGAGAATGGAGTGAAATTTGAGTGAAAAATAAAAACATTTCAATTTAAGAGCAAACATTTTTTTGTATGCAACATTGTAGAAATGGTAACATTGTTAAAATCAAAGCGAGCCATGAAATAAATCCCAGCTCGTGACGTGCGGGATTTTATTGTAGCGGCCAAAAGAGTTCCACTTGTGTCTGTGTGTGCGTGGTTCACACAAACACGCATTCTTACACATACAAATATGAGAAAACAAAAGAAAAATATGCATTATTTTTTTTTGCGAAATGGAGCTATAAATCCCAGCCGGTGGTGCAGCTATCCCGTTGCGCTACACTTAAAGCACATCATGTGTGCGCCATGGCGTTTATGTATACATTTTTTGGAATATAATCTTTTTTTCGCATAAATTTTGTTACAACTGCAGAGCAAACGTATATTTTGTGTACTTTTTAAATATAATTTTTTATTTTTGGTTGCATTTATTGTGAACAGGTTGTTTCAGTGAAATAGAAAACTCTGCAAAGTGTTTTTATGGCACATAGAATATCTATGTATGTCCTTAAAGCAAAAAGAAGCTTAGGTCTGAAAAATACTTAAAAATTCTATAGAAAACAAGCAAAGTGTTGAAATAAACCACAATTCGGAAGTTCTTGTTGCTTTCTATGAAAATTGTTGCGTTTCTTAAAACTTTTTTTTAAAGCATTTCCTTTTTCCTAAAGTGTATTGATATAATTTTTCCTTTTTTTTTGTTGTTTGACAATATTGTCTTTCAAAATTTACGAATATTTAATGACAGTTATTAATGTTGAAAGCATGATCAAATTAATATTAAGAGACAGAATCAGACGGAGAATCTGAGAGGGAGAAAACATAATACATACATTGATATATAGAGAAAAAACACAAAATGCCGATATAACCCACCAGGAAATGTGAGCATTCCCGGATGTTACCAGGAAACATTCCATGGAATGTAGGAAGCATCCCCTTTTGTTGCACACTCCATTGCTTTTTTAACATAGCATGTCATTAGAGGGAAACATTCCTCCCCGCTGTGTTAAAAAGTCATGTGGAAACATTCCTCTCCCTTTTTATGAAAATGGATTCGGCCAGGATTCGAACCCGGGACCCCTGAGCGACAGTCGAGCGCGCTACCACTAGACTATCGAATTCTACAATAAGCGGCTAGAAAACAATGATATTAATATTTTCTATTGTCATTGCTTGACAATAAATAAAAGTTTTCACATGCATTCTTAAAGAAGCGGTTTGGAAACAATATAAATACAAAACTACCTGTAAGCTTCCAAAAGATGCGGTGGGGAAACAATATAAATACAAAACTACCCTTAAGCTTTCAAAAGATACGGTGGGGAATGTTTCTTTATCACTTTTACATGGAAGCCTTCCGATTTTTCCTGGAGGGAAGTAGTTGCTGCACTGATAAGTAACTGTGATATATAATGTGATAAATTTTGTATTCAAAACTCAACTAACACACGATTTCGTCAAAAAAACAACAAATACATTTAAAAAATATGTGAAATAAAAATACTTTTCTTTGAATAAAACACAAACACAATTGTAGCTAACTTTAGGCTATGTTTTTCTTCTGTGTAATATAATATGATACAAAAAGAGTCCAAAATTGAAGTTGTGTTTTGTAATTTCTATTTTAATGATATTGCGTTACAAAGGCGCTGCATAATAAGGTATTTGTATTTTAATATATTTTTATAATGATCATTGTGAAATGGCATTTTCAAAGGAAACTTAAGTCTCCCGAGAATTCCTTTGAAGTTGCATGAACTTAATTTTTTTATAGGAAGCATGGAATTGAATTAAATATCAGAAGACAGCGGGGCTGTTGTTTTTTTTTAAAAAGGCTATGTTAAGAGTTCAGAGAAAAGCATTTCTAGGGGCTCCTAGCAACGAAATGGTAATGTTTGCTTAATTAACTAAATCAATTTTTTTAATTCATTGATAATCAAAAATATGCTTACATACAGAAACAATTAAATCAATAAACAGCGTACGTAAAAATAAATTCATTGAATTTTAAATAATTGTTCAGAATTTTCAAATTACTGCTCATTGAAATCAGTGATTGTATGAGTATATATGAACGTTTTGTTTTCATTATTTTAATGAACTCTTCATCGATTTCAATTAAATAAACACTGATGTTAACGAACTTTATAATGAATTCAATGAACTATGCATGTGGCGACCGTAGCCTAGTGGATAGAGTGCGTGGCCCCTAAGCTAAAGAACTGCGGTAGCCCGGGTTCGTTTCCAGCTCAGATAGAAAGTTTTTCAATTGAAATAATTTTTCTGTTCGGTCGACACCGCTCTGCAGACAATGTCAAACCTCAGAGAGTAAAAATTGCCATGTAAAGCTTGTTGAGAACATAAGCCGTTCGGAGTCGGCATAAAACAATTAGGTCCAGTTCTCGGTCATTTGTGATCAAACATTTAATAACACGCACAACACAATTGATCAATAGAAGCTAGGTCAAAGTCCTTCCAAGGGCTAAAATGGTCAGTTTATTTTTTATTTACATGCATTGAATTTGATGAACTATGCATTGAATTCTTATGATAAACTTTGCACTGAATTCAATGAACTTTGCACTGAATTCAATGAACTATACATTGAATTTAATGAACTATACATTGACTTAAATTAACTATAAAATTAATTTGATGAACTGTACATTACATTCTAATGAACTATACATTGAATTCAATGAACTATACGTTGATTTCAATGAACCTTACATTGAGTTCAATGTAAGTACTTTAAAATTAATTGAATGAAATATTAATAATATACATTCAGTTATGTATACTACGCTGAATTCAGTATTATACTTTGAATTCAATGAAATAGAAATTTATTTCAATGAAAAATTCTTTAATTTTGAAAATTTTTCAACAATAAATTTCATTGAATTTAATTAACTATACGGTTTAGTTCATTGAATTCAATGTATGGTTAGCTCGGATAAGCCCGAATTTTTTTTTTGTAAATGTTTTAAGTTTTTTTTTGCACACACATCTAAATGCCACACCCACATCTTTTTCACAACGCCCAATCCTTCTGGAAGGACGTTGGGGCACATTCCACTACATTTTGATGCTTAAAAAAAATTAAACACATGCAAAAGTATACCATTTGTTAATTGCAATTTAAAAAAATTTCAATTCGAAAGCATATTTGTCGTTTGTAGGCATATTTTAAAATATATAAAAAATTAGCAAATCTACACGAAAAGCGTCGCTGAATCGAACTTTGTAGCGATGATCACAACGTTGTTATCATTCCATCTGGTCAAATTTATCATGGTATTCGAATCAGTGACGTAATCGTATACTACTCTCTCTTTCTTCTTCATTTTGTCTAAGTTGAGTAGAGTGCAGCTCTTGTCTATACGGTTTGCTCGTATTGTTCCTGTCTCCTCGATACCTCTCTGGTATTTGCACTGGTAGCATTTATTGCTCATTCATTGATTCTTGTGCGAACGTCCGCCAAAAAGCTTTAAACTTATACAAAAAATGGCATATTTTATTGGTGTTTAGACTGCATATCATCGAAAATATCGATGGATGTGTCTTTTTGGGTTGTGTTTTAGATGAACTCAAAATTATGTGGCAGTTTTTTTTTGTGTTTCTTCAAAAATTCCTCAAGGATAGCACACACATCTACAGCTAAATATAAAGCTTCATGCCTACAAACATAGCAGCTTTACGCAAATTAAGCACAGCTCAGCGCGCATCTCGTTGTTGATTTTATTTTTGTAAACATTACATTTAAATTTTCTAAGTGCGTTTTTGTGTGTTAAGGCAGAGTATGTCTGTGTGGGCGTGTTCTCATACCTACGTGCTTTAGATTTGCTCCTTTTTAATATAAGTGTGGGTGAAAACATTTGCGTAATTTCAAGAAAATCAACGAAGTGAAGATTTTCGCCTGCCCACGTTTGATGTTGATGTAGACGTAAATCATTTGCAAAGTTGAATTATTAATTAACATGAAAATTTCCCAAAGTTGAAAACTTTTTAGAAATAATAGAACACAAGAACACACACAAACATGTTACCTGTCTGTGAATCAGCAAAACACACACAGAACACAGCAAAAAATTTTAAAGCCAAAATATGCAAAAGTGTCGATTTAAAAATTTCGGAGAAAATAAAAATTAAATTAACTTTTTTGCTCCCAAAGCACTGGCCGGACTGATAGCGCTTTATTACAGCTGCAACTTAATTAAAAGCTTTATCCTCTCCCATTCTTTTATTTATGCATTCATAGAAAGCATCAACTTCACTTCATATTACAACAGCAAAAAAAAAAAAAAAACAAACAAAAATTACAAAAAAGTAATCAAAGCTTAATAACTTTCAAAGTTCTCAACGGGCTTAAGCCAAACTTTGTCGATTTTTCAAAAGCTCATCTTTATCGCGCGCATAATTAATTAAGAAACTTTTGCTGCGCTATACAATGCAGGCATGGCGTGTACTCGATCATATCCTGTGCGCTCCATAGTGAGCTGCACTAGCTTTATTTATATGAAAATCATGATGCGGCGGCAACTGCAACGCCAACTGGTGGACGGTCAGTCAAATACAGAAGGAGCAACAGAAGCAGCAGCAGCAGGACGAATAAGTTTTTGCATAAGCTGAAAACTTTTTAAAAACAGTTAATTATGTTATTAGAAGTAGCTAGCAGACAAGCGGTCACAAGTGGGGCGATAAGTAAGTCAAGAGGGGCGACAAGCAGACTGGAAAGAAAAAAATGCCAAACTTTTCACAAACTAAATTAAGATAAAATAGCTGCGAGGAGAGAGAGAGAGAGAGAGAGAGAGAGTTCCATCTTTCCATAGCGTTCAGGGCCGTGCAGTATGAGGCGCCACACAGTGAATCGACTCAAAGAAAAGGGCGGAATTTGGGAAAATATCAAACTTAAAAATCTTATACATCAATACGAGAATAACAAAAGTTGTCGTACGCTTTTTCAATATTTATTTTAGAAGAAGGGTAATGAAACGTACAGCTATGTTCATAACAGTAGCAGTCCTGTTAACGCAGCAATACTTTCTAAAAAATTTTATCTTGTAACAGCAGACGCTGGTATTTGTTTTTGCACATCAAATCTAACGTTAAATGATTCAGTTAATTTGTGATGTTGTTGTTTTCAAATGTTCATTTATAATTGAGTTGGGCACTGCAGAAGCCCTATCGAAAAAAAATGCATTTAACATTGTGCTGTGAAAGTAATAAAGTAAAATTAAACATTTTTTTTATTAAATAATATTGCAAAAGTGATACTGAGAACAAATATAAATTTCAAAAAGTTCATTAAAAGTATGCATAATTTGATAAAATTGGTCACGCCAAAAATTGCGCGGAAGAAAAAAGAAATTTGACTTGAAGGAGCTTTAAAGGAAATGACAAAAAAACTTACACTGAAATTCAAAATATAATTGGTTGCTTAGCCAAAATGATCTTTCCATTTTAAAGACCGATACTTCCAAAATTGTTTTTTCCAGCTCTGAAGGGCGACGACTGCATGTAAGCAGACTGCCAAATACAGAATACAGGCCTCAATATACAGTAATGACCGTAAACCCTGATGGCGCTAAAATAATGATTTGGGCCCTTTTTTGTACTATTACGTTGGCTCAATACACAAAATTTGTGGAAATAGGGATACATTTATTTGGATAGTAAACCAAAAAACTTGAGTAAACAATGTTGCCTTATCCTGAAAATGAAATGGCCACAAAATGTGTGTTCCCGCAGGATACTATCTTAAACTCACCAGCAAACGCGCAAAGGCTTAATTTCAAAGAAAGAAAATTTAGGTAATGGATTGGCCAGCCCAGTCACCGGACTTGAACTCCATATAAAATTTATGATAGGGATATCATAGAAGCTGTTTTTGAAGCCTCTTCGAAAAATGCTAGGAAGTTGAGAGGAGTTGTTTGCGAGTGATAAAAAATAATGCCTACACAACTAAATAATACATTTTTAATTTATTTATTATTTCTTATTGTATTTTACATTTTAAATAGGAAAAATCAGAACAACTCCGGTAAATCTGAAAGACCTTCTTTTATTTTCTAACTTTAAAATGTCACAATAAGAAATTTTAATAAAAAATTTAAAAAAAGTACAATTTTTTAAAAATGTTTTACCTTCATCAATCTACTGCTATTGTTATGACCATAACTGTATATCATAAGCAAGATACTGCACCATAGATGTGCAAAAATATGTTCGATTTTATATTGATGACCTATGACCAGAAATATGAGCGCTGAAAATTAATATTCATTTCAGTAGGCAAAAGGTAGCGTTGCCATCATATCTCTTTTTAAGAGAACATGTTCTCTTTTTTCCTCGAGATCTTTTTTATCTATTTTTAAAATGAAAAGTTATCTTTTCAATCTTTTAATATCTATGTCTAAAATAAAAAAATAAACTGGCCATTTCAGCCCTTGGAAGGACTTTGACCTAGCTTCTATTGATCAAATGTGTTGTGCGTGTTATTAAATGTTCGATGACAAATGACCAAAAACTGGACCGACGTGTTTTATGCCGACTCCGAACGGCTTATGTTCTCAAGAAGCTTTACATGGCAATTTTTACTCTCTGAGGTTTGCCATTGTCTGCAGAGAGGTGACGACCGAACAGTAAATTTAATTCAATCAAAAAAACTTTCTGCCTGAGCTGAAATTGAACCCGGGCTACCGCAGTTCTTTAGCTTAAAGGCTAAGCACTCTACCCACTAGGCTACGGGCCGCCCAATATCTATCAATAAAAAATTTACTAAAAGTGCACACGAAGAAATTTTGCATGAAAATTATCAACACTGATTTGCAAGTAAATATCTATATAGCAATGTTCAACGCCATCCCTGAACAAACGTAACTTAACCCTAGCTGTGACCACTATAGTTTTGCATACGTTATGTGCCCACTATGACGATTTCATCCTAGCTATTTTTGCACCCCTTTAGAGACATCGGTTAGCCCTAAATTTGTTTTGAAAGTTTAGTTTTAGGCTTAAATGAAAGAAAAAGGAAGGTTTTGTTAAAAAAATATTTGTACAGTATTGCGCAATTAATTTTGGAACAGTCAAAAACGAGAATTTTTTAAATTTTAATAAAAAATTTATAACTCTGGCCCTAGCTAATATTAAGAAAAAACGTTCCACTGAATTTTACTTGATATATAGATCTTTCGAAAAAAACCTGCCCAAACCTGCACAAAATCTTTTATGATTACTTAAAAGCATTGTTCAAAGATTTTAAAAAAATTTCAGTTCTTGAATGGATAAATTTAAATAAACTACTTAACTGTATCGAATTTCTTAACTTATGGAAAACAGATTGCATAAATGACGCTTAGTTATATATAAATTTAATTTGCCAACCAAGTATTGGTGATATACGTTCAAAGTTTAAAAATTTGTCAGTTCTTTTTTTCGTTGCCTGCACAAAATGCTAATGTCAGTAAAATTTTTTCACTAATGGGCTTGAAGTGGTCAAATGAAGGAAACAGACTGAAAATATCAACGGTTTGAGCTTTTTTAACAATATATTATATTTTCAAAAACGTATCATGTTTGGAGTTTTTTGATGCATGTTAAAAACAGAAACGTTATTAAAACAAGCTCAAGAAAGCTTTATGTATAATAAATGTTACCAACTATACTTACTTTGTAAGTATCATACTTATTTTCAGCTTCATATACTTACTAAAATTTCATACTTATAAGTATACTTACTTTTAAGATTTATACGTAATTATGCTTACTTTTCAGGTCCGGTTGAACATTTTTGTTTGCAAAAGCGGAAAAAATTTGAAAATTGGAGTCGACAGCGTTAAAATTACAGACTCTGGAGTCAATTTTATTTTAAAAAATAATATTGAATACTGTTGTATCGAATTTTACAATTTTTAAAGACAAGACCTGACATATTAAGGGTGTAGTCTAGTTCGTCGGCTAAAAAATAGGCTGTTTTGGATAATTTCCCGTGAGCTTGTTATGAAAGATATGTTTAGATAAGTTGTTAGGAACGATAAATGAAATCTTAAATTACAAAAATAAATTTTTTTTTTAATGTTTTTCAAAAAACAAAATTTGCAGCCAAGACAAATACGATTTCAAGCGAAAGGAAAAAACCAGTTAATGTAACACTTCAATTCAGTTACAGTGAATAATGATAACTTTTCTTTGGTCTCTGTATACATTTGAATGTGCTTTTTTATTTATTTTTTTTTTTATTTGACTACTTTGAAAGTGTGTATAACTTTTAACTTTTTGTTATGCTTTGGTTTGTTTTTAAAGTATTTAATGTATTAAAAAAATATATGAACGGCAATTATATAAAATTAATATTTTGTTTTTTTTTTATTTGAAGACTTTTTGGTTTTAGATAGATTGCATACAAAAACTTTTTGAGGAGAACAAAAAGAGAGTGTGACAATATTTAAAGAATATTGTGGGTTCTATTGACTCTTACATAAATTAGTAAATTATATCCAAAAAATATTAAATTTATTTTTCTATGGTGAAATACTTACTTGTACTTATTTTTAAAAATTATACTTACCAATACTTACTTTTAAGTGTTCTAAAAAGCAAATATACTTATTTTTTAATAACATGAGTTGGTAGCATTATGTATAATTCTGAGGAAGCTTGATAAGTTAATTACAATTTGATCTCGTTTGTTACTTCAGTTGGAAAGACTTTATAAAAAAACTCTAATATGATTATTTAGTTGGTCTCATTAATTTGAACCTCAAGTTTGTTTCACTTTTTGAAATAATAAGTGTAAAATGTTTCTTATTTACATTTATATCTATGTATTTATTTTACAACAAATATTTTTAAAACTAAAAAACAGATAATATAACATATAAAAACAATGTTTATTTAATGTTTTTACTTTGCAATAAATTTTATTGAATTGTAAAAAAGTCTCTTTGTCCTCTTTTTTTTTTTGTTAAAAGTTCTCTTATTTTGCCCTAGACTCCTGGTAACCCTAGCAAAAGATGGAATGAGGTATCGAATGAAAAGTCTAGGTGAGGAGGATTGCAAAATTTGATTGGACTATAGACTGATGAACTTTTACCTGACATATGAGCATAGAAAAATCATTAATTCAATAAATACTTAAAAAAGACTTAAGAACTTTTAATACAACGTATTTTTTTAGGCAAGATCAGTGCTATACTTCAGAATGATAAAAAAAAAATCCAAAAATTTTAAGTTTTTATTTAGCAAGAAAATATTTTCGCTCTGTTCAAATCGATTACTCTAAAATTTTTTTGACTTAAAGTTAAATTAAACCACTATAGAAAAGTTCTATGCTATATATTGTTGAAAAAAACTTTATATTATATTTTATGCTTAAAAAATAGGCCAAAAATAATTTTTTTTTATAGTTTTTTTTTTTTTTGTAAACTGGGCCTACGACGTTTTTGATGAAAATAATTTTTTTCAAAATGTGGTTTTTCTACATTTTTTTGCAAATTTCTACAGCTTTAAGAATAATATCTTTGAAAACAATTTTCAAGTATTTGTATTTATTAAATAAGGAGGTTATGGAACTACCTATCGTTAGAGAAGGTACTGTTACATAGATGTGAAGAAACAAGTTTAATTTTGTATTTGTGATCCATGCTTTTGGTTTTGCTTTTAATTTTATGAATTAAGTTCTTATAACCGAAATTCGAAATAAATACAGGGTCCGCCATCTAACTTTTTTTCCAACTAGTGCTTATTTCGTGAATGGTAACACTTAGCTCATGTCTGATTTGACAGATAATTAGTTTTATCCTTCCGCTGATATAAATACAACGCTGGGAAATATTGCGATATTACTTTGAAAATCATGGTAATGTTGCAGAATGTGTGCGAAAATTGCGTATGGATTTTGGAAGAAGAGAAGCACCGTCAGCTCCGTATGTTCGTTATCTTGTGAAAAAAGTGAAAGAAACTGGCATCCTCATCGATAAACCAAAGCGTGAAAAGCCAAAAGCAGTGCGTACACCCGAGAATATTGCTTTTAAATTTTTTAAGGTGCAGATATCATTCCAAGGGGAAAGGTCTATCTAAATCAGATGACAGAAAATGCAGAAAAAATTCTGTATTGAACGTCCAGCAAATTATGATCTCCATGTTTTTAACGTTTCAAGCTATGAATATAGTGCTCATAAAAATTCAGAAAAAGCCTTTATCTGAATCCTATAGGCTGGGATGCATACGGTTCGGCTTAAACTATTATAGCCAGTAATACAATTTTAGTGTCAATCTTATGTTTTTACCGTTCGACAGACTCAAATTTAGTAATAATGCCTTGAGTAACTAGTATTTTCTATTGACATCATTAAAATAATTTGGTTACTTTAGGTAGCCCTATGATTTTGAGCCCTCTCTTGGCTGCAGACGGCCATGCAGCAAAATAGCGCCAGAGAGAGATAGTGAGAGAGAGAGTGCAAAAAATGTGCATAAGCTACAGAATAAAATGATTAGCTCCAAGAGTTGGGCTTAAATTAAGCCACTATTTTAGAGTAATAAAGGCTTTAAGATAAGTGTCAGTGTTGCCAACAACAAATGTGCAACACTAACACCAACAACAACAACAGTGAATGGCGGCACACCATTATGAGTCGAAAAAATGTCTACACGGGAAGAGCCAGAGAATAAAATACAAAAGTTTTGCAGGACAAAGGAGGGAAAAATGCACAAAACGGACAAAACAGGTCAAGTTTAAACGGATGATAAGCATAAAGAGCGCCAGGATGCAAAGGATGCCACTGCTACGACTACAACAGCAGCTAACTTTTTAATGTGCTTTGGTATTTTTTATTTCATTGTGTGCACAAACGACAAAAAACACCAACAATAGGCAAGGCAGAAAAAAAATTCACTAAAGATGATAAAACGTTTACTTTGCGACTTGCAAAATTGAAGAAGCACTGGCAGGCAGGATTGTCTGGAATTAAATGCAGTTGACTTCAAGGAGAAAAATAAAAGCATAAAGAAAAACGCCATTAACTTGGAACTTTATTGCATTTCTTGCGTGAGACTATAAAGAAAATAAAAAAAAAAAATTAAACTTAACACCGAGCAAAAGAGGGTCGAATTAATTTCGAGCAATTCTGACAACCACTCTGCTAAATTATTACAGCGAATAAGCTGTGCTAAGCAAATGGTTAAATAAAATTAATAGTTAAAGTTTGTCTTCTTAACTTACCCCCAATTTCGAAAGAGGCAGAACTTGGCAACTTTCTGTGTTAACAACTTCATTATTGCATAGTTAGCAAAACACATGTCAACACATGTGCACAAGCAACACATGTACACTAAGCTATATAAAGCAGCTAGCAGAACAGCAACAACAACAGCAGCAGTTGATCTAAAGCAAAGATCTAAGCCACATTTTTAAGTTGCAAAGGAATCTGCGTATAGCGATTCCCTTGCATTGAAACTTTTTAGCTTTTGCCAAATGTTTTTACCAACTCGCGCTAATAATATTATTTGCAATCAAAGCGCAACAACAATTTCATTAAAACTCTTATTTGAACTTTTTATTTTCTTATTTTCACATTCACATTATTTTCTCGCTACGGAACTTTTACATTTTGTGTTTTTTTTTCTACCCCGACATTATTGGCAGAGCGACAGTGAAAGAAAAGAGAAAATGAAAACGCGAAAATTGTAAGGAATCAATTTGTCGCTATTGAAGCAGATTTTCGTTAACCTTGTCAAGGATTAACATGGCTTAAATAAGCTTAAAGAAAAGCGTTTATGTGCGCTTATGTGCACGAAATAACTGATGGGTAAAATATTGTAAGCATTTCAGAACACAAACTATTGATTAATATTTAAATCGATGGGAATAACGCTGAGTGTAGTTAGAGTTATCGCGCATCAATCCATAACTAGCATAACTCTGCACCGATTATCAAATTTAATTACTTTTTGGCATGAAAATTAAATTTCCTTTAACTTATTAGCGCAAATTTTGCAATAAAGTCACAACTAAAAAAATGATTAGAACCGAAAGCAAAAAAATACCAAAATTTTATTTTTATAAAAATCAACTTTCAAGGCAATATTTTTAGAAAAATACAAAGCATTTTATTATTTTTATGTCACAGTTTTTTTTTACTTAGACAATTTTCTCTACATCTGCTATACATTAATTCTATCTCAGAGCAACGTTTTGATGAATAAAAGCGATTTTACGATCTTACTTCTTTTAACATTGCATAGGGATACTAGATGCAAGCATTGAGCCTTTGTTTCTTTTTTTGCTTGCAAGAAGAAGTAAGATCGGAAAATCGCTTTCATACATAAAACCATTACTCTGAAGGTAACAAATGTATAGCGGATGCATAGAAAATTGTGAAAAGAAAACAACTGGGTCATAAAAAATTATGAAAAGCTTGGCGTTTTTTTTTTGTCTTATCCCGAGGAATCACCACCCGCATTATAATCGTCTACACTCAGAAAAAAGTTTATCGGAATATGAGAAAAAGGCATCATATTAAGTGAAAAATAGTATTGACTTTGCTCCAGAGAATGCTTTTCTCTAAATGTGATCCCAAAAATTCCGTAAAAATGGCAAAAAGCTACCATGAAAATGAGAAATATTTTCTCATTAATAAATCAAACAAATATGCTCGATGACTTTTGATAAACTTTTAGATTTTCGCACTTTACTACTTTTACATAAAATAATATATACAAAAAAGCCATCGTATCTTTTTGAAAAATTTAGATTCGCACACTCTCAACGGTCAAAACAGCTAATACACACGCGACACAATCTTTTAGTATCAGAGCGACAATTTTTTCTTTATGGAGTACGTCTTTGGAATTCTCTTCCACATCAACTTCGAAACATCTACAACACCGCGCGTTTTAAGAAAGAGCTTTTTAAAATATTTCAGGAACTTTAATTGTTAATGTTTGCATCTTCAGTATTTCTGTTAGTGTATCTGCTGTATTAAACCTGTTTGTATTTATTTGTTTAAATATTTGTATTAAGGTCTTCTAAAATTCTATTACTTTTCTGTAGATTTTATTTAAACTTATAATTTAATTTTGGATTTGATTTTTAATTAAATTTTTAAATCTAATTTCACTTTAATTTTTAAATATATATTACATCTAACTTGAGTTTAGTTTTTAAATATATTTTGTAACGACCCTTTTTCCGGCCGAGGATTCGCTCGCCGGAGCCAGGGTTCGGTACAAAAATTTGTACTAACGTTTCCTTCCGGAAACGGACACCAAATGAAACTCAGCGGTATCGGAACTTGATATTTTTTTATTTACAAAATCTGATACGCTTATACACTAACAAGTATGATCTTAACACTATTTGGTCGCACGGAAGGTGGGCCACAATCACCTAACTGTGGGTAGGTTTTCCCAAATGACAAAAGAAAATTATATAAAATAAACCACAATAAAAGGATATTAATACGCAGTTGTATATGTTTTACATAATATTCGTTATTCGCTCTTTTGTTTTTTGTTCAAAAGAAAAAATGTAAAGAAATATTAATTCATAAATTGTTACTTCTAACTTGTTATCGCTTTAATCTAATATGAAAGGAAAATACTTTACCAACTTATGATCACAATTTCAATTGGTTTAGAAGTACTTGAGATAAATAGCGAAAATTTGTAGGCATAGGTTCGCTCCTAACTATTATATTAAATATACATACAAAAATTTCGAGGCACTAGGTAAGTATGGGGTGTGATACTCCCGAGTGGTATTGGTAGATCTCGCAGTGGAACCGTCTTTCATTTGTGAACCTGGTTGATGTTTTATTTGGTAAGTATGAACGGCTAGTAGCGGGGTCTCCGTTAGTATTCGTCGTTCATTAGATACTCACCTCGGTTTCCAATCTTAAATTCAAGGCCGGGTGCGGTTCTGCCCACATTAGCCCAGATCTTAAATTCACGATTGCCGAACCAAGTACCCAATGGTATCTAGTCCGCTAACCACAATCTGTCTCGTCGTTAACTATGTATAAATGCCCTGATCCCGAAAGGGATGATGGTGACTTTGAACGGGTGCGGTTATGCCCACATTATCCATTCCTCGGTTCACAATACCAACACTTTATGGTCACGTCACGTTCTCGACTCTGAAGGATCTTCCAAAGTAATGCAGTGAAGTAAAACGTCCGGGTACGGTTATGCCCACATTAGCCCGTGCGTTTACTTGCATTTATCGGTTTCACGTCACTCTATTCTTGGTCTTATTTCGATATGTAACTTTACTACAAATTCACTGTCTCACTATTTCACACTTTAAGCCCCTCGGGAGGCCCCATACTCACCCACTGACTGTGTTGTAGTTAAGATATATGAAAAGAATGGATACTTCAATGACGTCCGGAATTGCCTGTGTTACTTCTGTGTTTTATACTGGCGTCCTTATTGTTAGACGATGTCGCTTTTTCCTCCACAGATCGCTTGAGGTTGACGTCGATGTTAACTCCTGCTTTTGGGTATGCCAACGTCTCTTTTAGCTTCGCTGTATAAATGTTGGCGTCACGTTGACTGCTCCTCTAACGATGTCGACGTTGCCGCTGGCTTTACTTGACGACGCTGTCGGCGTCGGTCTTTATTTGTGGCTATAGATGTTGACGTTGCTGCAGGTTGGTGCGGGCAGAGCTTTCTGCCACCAACGAAAACTATTTTCCCAGTCACAACCTCACACGCGTACGTTTGAAAAATTACAGATCCCGATTTGCTCTCCGTTGGTGCTTTTATAAGCAGCTGTCTTCTTCTTTACTTCGAACCTTCTGGAATTATCGCGTGATGTTCCCGTTCGTTGGCTTAGCTTTTGTGTTTGTTACTCTCGCCAACTGCCTGGCGTGTGTTTATGATGCCCGTTATCACCATGGTACATGAAAGAAAAAATATAGAAAACAAGTATTAATAAGAGAGCCACCCCTGTAGGAATCTACCCACAACGTAACCCTGTGGAAGTGGTTGGTCATCTCAAATCTTTGACGGTAGAAGCGATAGTCTTTGCGACCCGGTGTCGATTCTAAACCTACCTATACTAATTAACTAACTCAGTATAATATATTATAAGACGTTGCTTTTCTTATCTGCTATTCCAGAATTATTTATGACGCTTACTAAAGGACAAATCCCACGACTAGTGCCTTCATAATGGAAAAGTCATAATATATTTTTTTAGTAATTCAATTTATGGTTTATTTTCAGTTAACCTTTCTTAACGAGACTTATAACTAGTAGATTAAATATTTATATTAAATATTAAATATTAAATTAACTTTACTTTGAATATTAACTATTGCATTAATATACTAGTAAGTATGTAATTCATGCAATATATTCATTACTTTATTAACTAACCTAATGATCATATTTTCATATGTTTAGCGCCTTTAAGGCGGCTATTTTTTACGCGATTATTCATTCGTGAATATTTCGTAATTTAACATTTACGTAAGTAAACATTTCTGGTTTACCTTTCTTTGATATAAAAAAAATTTGAAAAGAATAAATTTTCTCTGAAGCTCCATGGTCAGAGGTCTTGTCTCAGGCTTTCGCCTTATCGCAGCGATCCTGGTGGGGTTTACATCTCTCTCTTTTGGTCAAGTGAGCGACCCAGTCGCCAGCCGAGGGCAAGTCTAGAAAGAAGGTAAGTGGTGAAGTAAGGACACATGTGGGAGAAAATTTACACAAAATTTTGTTCCTTACAATTTATATTAATTACACCTTTAGTGACTTATGCTCTTTATATAAGATTCTAGTAATCTTCAGCGTAAGGATTTATTCCCTGTAATGAAAATTTAAATAAAATAAAATAAAAAATAAATAAATATAAAAAATAATAAAAGAGACCTTCTCTTTAATAGAAAAATATTTCTTTATAATACGTTCAACCATTTTCTTTTTTGTGTACATTTTTCCCGAAAACAGAGAAATATTTATTTCATTTTAATAAATGTTTTCTTTAAGTTGCGTTTATAGTTTCTCACAAAAAATAACACTTTCTTTAAAAGAAAGATATATTTTCTTAACATTGATACAACATATTTCTTTATTGCGTACATTTAAAACACAGAAGTATATCCGCAATTACGATTAAAAAATTATTTGTGTCAAACATTTGTTTTAACTCAGTTCTACGCAAAGTAGAAGTATTAATATTAAATTATGATTCGGTTTTAAAAATATTAGTTAAAAATGTGTAAGTGCGTGAAGATAAATTCGTCAATCCGACGCTAACTTAGCGAAGACTCAAGCCAATACTTTTGATCCGCAAAAAGTTAAAGTCCTACTTTTTGCTAAGTTAAATTTTGGGAGGCAATTAAATTTGTTCTACTTGCAAAGTACGAGTTTAACTTTTGAATTGAATTTAGCTTTTGGCACAATTTTGAGTGCACAATTAAGACGCTTGCCATAAATATTTTTTAAAAAGTAGTGAAACTGGCGTTCATGGTACTAAGTTTCAATGCAAAAATTCTCAAAATCTGATCGAAGAATGTTTTTGAAATGCATATCATTTCGAAACATTCTTCGAACATTTTTAAAAAGAAGTGAAACTTTAGTACCTTAGTACCATGAACGTCAGTTTCACTACTTTTTAAAAAATATTTATGGCAAAAGTCTTAATCGTGCGTTTATAAGCTATATATCGTTATAAAGGTGGTTGCATCACCTGTCCAATGATATGCACTTAAAAAAAAAATTCTTCGATCAGATATTGAGAATTTTTGTTTCACTATTTTTTAAAAAATATTTATGGCAAACGTCTTAATTGTGCACTCAAAATTGAGCCAAAAGCTAAATTCGATTCAAAAGTTCAACTCGTACTTTGTAAGTAGAACGAATTTAACTTCCTACCAAAAGTATTGGTTTGAGTCTTCGCTAAGTTAGCGTCGTATTGACGAATTTATCTTCACGCACTTAAAATGTGTTAAGAGGTGGAATTATTGTTGTGGCATTGTTTTCCGGGACTCTTTATAAATATTCCAGAAATTTATTCTGAAAAACGATTTTGTAAATGCATCCACAGAAACAGTTGTGCAATAAACAACATCACTTTGTGTAGCTATGTTAAGTAAAAAAAACCTTTTGAAGGAACAATCGTCATAATATGCAGAATATGCAACACTTGCTTTTTACAACATTAATCAATTGCTCTCACGCTTTCTATTTTTTTCGTACCTCATTCAATATAAGAAAAATATATCGATTTTTGAGAAGAAGCCTTTTTAATTTTTGAGAAAGGATTTGTTGTTATTGAAGAAAATATTTCGCATAGTGAATTGTTTATCAGCAATAGAGAACATTTTTCATTTTCTATAAATTTTTCTCTGTAAATGAGATTTTTTTCAGTGAGAGAAAAATACTTATCGTTATTAGAGACATGAAATATTTCCCATAAGGAAGGAAATATTTCTTCGAATATGTGAAAATTTATTATAATTGAAGTAAATTTTATTTATAATAAAGAAAATTTCTATTATCGAAAATATTATCACAAAAAGATAGGTGTTTTTTTCTGAGTGTAGGTCTTGGCCATCCCGTATAGTACATCTCGATGGTGGGCAAATGCGGCTCCTTGTTAAGTCAAGTGCGGCACTTCTTTTATTTTGGTATCAAAAAATTTAAAAAATTTTATATATCTTGTCAAATTTCATGGAATTTCATGTTTTCTCACCGCAGTTCTCACCAGATTTTCCCACTTTCAGGTAATTGCAACGTCATTCTCACTTGCATTGTTTCTGTAATAATATGAGATAAATCGGTAACTTATATTCGATTGTTTCAATTCTACTTTCAAAGAAATTCGATAACCGAAGAGTTTCTGTAAACTAAAATATGCGACTCAAATCGAGTGAAGTTATCAATATGTTTTTACTTGATGTGAAAAATGTTTGCTGGTTATGAGTGATTTTGCTAAAAAAATCTAAAGCAGTTAGCAGCTGGAAAAAATCTAAAGAAAAAGCATTCGTTTTATCTCTAACAAAAAAAAAAAAAAATAAGTTATTCACAAAAATATAATTTCTTTACTTTGCTTTACAAAATTTTACCCAAACCGCTTTTTGTACAACACATATTTCACCATGAAATTGTTTTTAAAATAAAAGATTTGGTGAACTATGCGGATAACCACTGTTTCAAAGCCAAATTAAAATAAAGGCATTGCAAATAACGCGCAATGTGTTATTGTTGAGTTTTAAGTCAGAGCTGGATATTTTGCAATTCCAATTACTTTCCAATTACAATTACAATAATAGTAATCTTTAAAATTAACGATTTAGATTACTGTAATTGTAATGCAAGAAAAGTATTATTACGATTACTGTAATCGGTATACACGCAAATTACAATTACATTTACTGTAATTGTAATAGAAAAATCTGTTGATTACAGTTACAGTAATCGTAATCAATGAAAATGACAATTAAAATTACTGTAATTGTAATCATGTTGTTTTGTAATTTAATTACTTACCATGTAAGTTATATCACATATAATGGCGTTTCAAAAAAAAAAAAAATGTTTATGTGAAAACGTTTATGTAAAGTCATGTAATTTAACTTTTGTCTTATTTTTCTGCTTACTAAAAAGCAAATATATTGCAATTTTATTCCGAAACTACAGTAAATATTGGCTATATGCAAATGTTAAAATGTTGAAATATTTTTGCATATAAGCAATATTTGCAAATAAGCAATAATTGGCTGTATGCAAAATATATGCATATATGCAATAATCGGATATATGCAAGATATATGCATACATGCAATATTTCCCTGGAAACAAAATAAATTATATTCGCTTCATTTTAAAGCGAATTAAATCATATTTTATTTCAAATACATATTACTGTGTGTAATATCAACTCAGTCATTTTGTTTCATTTACAGTTTCAGTTAAAAAATATACATATAAAAGGTACAAAATTACTTGAAAAAATCCAGAATTTTTTTTGGGTCTTGCTTTTTTCAGCATTTTTTAAGATTAAGTCTTCAATGTCTTCAAAAGCCTCTAAGGCATTTATATTATTATTAAAAAAGTAGTCACACAGCGAATCCAAACTAAGCAAAGCCTCTTTGGTTGAGGGATGTTTGTCATTAAAAGAAGACTGAACGAACACTTCCTCATCATCATTTAAATTTTCATTTTCTCCCAATACGTCTGTAACAATATCTTCGTCGGAAATGGTTCCAAAGCAAGCAAGATTGTTGTCGCACTGAATGTACTCGGTGTCTATATTGTACCATTCGTAGTTTCGCCTTCAACATCTGTCTCAGCTACCTCATCGGTGTCTGGAATTTGGTCAATGCCTGCCTGAAATTAGCAGCTTATGTTTATTACTTGTATTTACTAATGTGTATCAACTTTACGGACTTACCTTTTTAAAACAATTAATAATTGTTTGTTGCATCACTAAGTTCCAAGCTCGATATGCATAGCAAATACCATCCAAAACAGTAAGAGATTTCAAAAAAGCAATCACTGATAAGTCTTTCTCCAGTGCACAAATTTGTTTTTTTATGAAAATGTTCCGGTATTCCATTTTAAATGAGTGGATGATGCCCTGATCAAGCGGCTGTATTATAGTAGTTGTGTTTGGCGGAAGAAACTCAATTGTTATATTGTAGAATTTCGAATCTGTTTTGTGACAAGGAGCATTATCAATTATCAGACAAATTTGCTTATTGCTCTTTTAAAGATCTTTATTCAGATCTTCCAGTATGCTCGTCCAAATACCACTCGTCATCCAAGCGTTTCTGTTACTATAATATGGCATTGGTACGTCTTTCCCAGTGAAACACCGTGGCTTCTTTGATTTTCCAATGCAATACGCTCGTTTATATGTGCCAGTTGCGCACAACAACAACAGCAATGTGAGGCGTTGCTTCTGGGTTTTGAATCCTTTTGGGTTCTCATGCTTGCTTTTGTAGCTTTCATTCGGCAATGCCTTGTAGTACAAACCAGTTTCATCGGCATTAAATATGGAATCGGTAGTAAAAGTGTCCAATATATGCGGCAAATGATTAGAGATGAAAGCGGCTGCACTTGTTGCATCATTTTCACTGGATTCTCCGTAAATCTTAGCGTAGTTAATGACATTTCGCTTGCACCAGCGCTGCAGCCAGCTGCGGTCTGACGCATACTCTTCATTAAGTTTTATAGCAAATTCCTGTGCTTTAGCGAGGAGGACAGGACCACTTACAATTCCATTTTGCGAACGTATCTGGGTAAACCAGGACAAAAGTGCTTTCTCCAAATTAACATGTGTACTTTTTCTATCCCGTTTCTTATTAGGATTTTCTATAGCACGGATCTTACTTTCATTGATTTTTATCCGCGAAATGGTGCTAATGCTTTGAAAGCAAGTTCTTTTTGATTATTGTTCGTTTTTAAGTCATTTTTTTCATTTGCATAAATGAAATATTTGCTTATAAACGATTTGCATATAAACAATTTAATTCTAATATGAAAGTAATACATTATGCGCTAAAATTTTAAATATTTGCATATAAGCAGCATTTGCATATAAGCGGTTCGTCATATAACCGATATTTACTGTATGTTATTTTGAACAATACGTTTTTAATTACAATTGCAGTAATTGCCTTTCCAAGTACTTGAATTCAAGTATGTATCCAAACTTGAAAAGAAAGCTTTAGTCAACTTGCAAAAATACCAAACAGATACAAGTCATGCTTGCTCGTTGGCTTGGCTTGTTTAAACTTACTTTGTCGGGCAGAAAGTGTAAAAGCTTGAAACGATTGGCAAAAGCTTGCAAGCTCGTAAGTATCCACTTAATTGAATTTTAAGCAAGTATCCAAAAAATTCAATGAGCTTGTGTAGAGAAAGCTTAAGCGTAATAGGACTTTTAAGGGTTCTGTGGACTCCGTGGTTGGCAGTTTTAGCGGGTAGCTGATTTCGAAATTGATGTCAAAATTTAAAATTCTAGATACACAATAGAGTTGCATTGTAGATTTTTTTGTATTTTTTCGAATTCTTGTAATTTTGAAATTCCGACAACGGATTAGATTTCGAATCTAATGTCACAGTTTTTAAATTTAAGATAGAGGTTAGGGTTGCCTTTTACATTTTTACCACAGTATTGCCACCCAGCAAAATGTCTTTTTAAGAGTTTTAACATCATTTAACAGTGTTTCGAATCTGAACTCAGAATTTTAAAATTCAATATTCAGCCCAAACTGTTTCTCTTTCATCAACTCTGGTCGATTCCCAGGTTGTTCCTCTTACTTCTCAGGTTTCTATTCCAACTAAGCCATTAATTGCAATTCCACCAACTAAATCAATCTTTGTTTCTCGCTTAGCTGCAGATACAACAGAGGTTGATATAGATTTTTTTAATTTAATCAAAGTTTAAGTGTTCCTTGCATCTTTCGGTTCATAAATTCAAATATTCAAATGTAAGATCGATTACTTCTTTTAGATTAACTGTTCCTGAAAATTTATTTAATTTTATATATGATGTAAACTTTTGGCCGCCAAACACAATTGTACGCGAATTTGAATTTAAAAGCAATCCAAGACCAGTAAATGTTGCACATTTGCCGCGTTCCCGAAATAGCCCTGAATCTCATCCAAAAAACGATTAATAAACCGCAAGTCTAAATTAGAGCTTGTGTACCGAAATGTCAGGGGTCTTAACTTCAAACTTTCCAATATTTTCATTAATAGTTTTGATTTCGAATATAACATTATAATTTTGACAAAGACTTGGCTTCGCTCTAATATCTGAAATTCTGATATAATGTGCAATAAATATCAAATTTTTCGTAAAGATCGTCATAATAAGATCGCTGGTGGTGTTTTGATAGCTGTTTAAAACTTGATTGTATCTGAAGAATTGACAATTCTTGGCAGCAGTGATATTGAGTTCATTTCTGTTGCAGTTAAATTAAATAAAAGTATTATTATGTTACCAGCCCTTACATTCCTCCTAAATGTGACATATCAATTTATTTAAAACATATCCATGCACGCCATCGAAAATGTTTATAATTTGTTAAAAAATAAAGGCATTCTTATTCTGCTGGAAGATTTTAACCTTCCTTTTGTGACTTGGAGATCATCTGACGATTCTTCATTTCTTACACCTGTTTCCAATAGTGATTGGATAAATGATTTCTTAGATAAGCTGTCTGATCTGTGTCTTTAACAAGTCAATGATATTTTAAATACAAACCACAGAACCCTAGACCTTGTACTTGTGAATAGATGTACTACTGTTAATCTCCATTGTTCGAATCCTGTATCTCTTCCAGAAGATGTACATCATCCAACTCTTGAAATAACAGTTTTAATCTCCCACGAAAAAGAAAATAAAGAAACTGCTGATGCGCGAAATAAAAAGGTTTATAATTTTTAAAAAACGGACTATGTAAAACTTAATTCCTTTCTTTCGTAGACTGATTGGTCTCCAATTTTAACTAGCGAAACATCATATCCATATTATGAAGTCGAATCTGCGGTACAGTTTTTTAATGATGCTTTGCAAAAGTGTTTCTTATTGTCCGTCCCAAAAAAAAAGGTGTTGCTCCAATCTTTTAAATCCACCCTGGCTAACAAATGATCTAAAGGCACTAAGACCTGATTTGAAATTAGACTGAACTCACACTATCACCTGGATTGGTGTGCCAGAGTATATCTCAATTCCACACAAGTTTATGCCTGCTTTGGCCCAAACGCATATCCACCTAATTAGGATTTTGATTTGGCGGATATGAGATTTATCTCATTTCCACGTAGGTCCTTGGGTTGGACAATGGCCACAAACTACTTAAAATGAGTGGATTGTTATTTCGAGTACCTTAAATTAATAATCACTATCACTTAATTCGATGTTGCTTATTTATATAGAGTCAAATTTACTTAAATACGCGTTTTATATATATACTCAACTTTTACATTCCGCTGAAAAGCCAATTAATGTGCTTAGTGGAAGGTCCTAATTGCAAATAGGGGGTATGTTTTAGAACGTAGGTGCATTCTGTCTGTCCCGGCTGGTCCAGGCAGGATCTAGAATGTAAACCGTGCATGCGTATACCACGGCTATACGTATCTTTGGAAGATTTCATACCTCCGGGCGAATAAAAAAAAACAACGATTTGTAACGTTGGTTGACTAAACCCGTCCGACACTTGACAGTAGAAGCCTTTTTTTCACTTACATTTAATAAAATTTAAAGAAAGTTTTCACGTACAATGAAGAAACAGAATGCAATATATTTAATTAGACAAAAGGATTTCACTTCTAATGTGTAAATGTAGAATTGGCTGTAAAATAAACTCAAAAAAATAATAAAAAGTTGTCTGTACGTGACCGTGGAATGCTCCAAGTTAAATTCAAAAACTAAATTATATTCTGAACTGCCAGTTATATCAACAAAAAATACTAATGTTTTCATATACTTGTACCATTCAATTACATCTTGAGATCAATTTCTATTAAATATTTAGAAAAATTTTGTGCCTCTGAAATGAAAAAAAAAAACACAAAAAAATGCATCAGGCAACAAACCTAACTTTTCTTGCGCCAAAATTTTCAAAATGCACCAAATCTGGTGGAAAAAGCACCAAATTGGCAACAGTGCAGATCATATCGTCATATGAATAAAAAAAAGCCGTAAGTTACATTAAAAAATTTTTACAGCAGAAGCAAAAAATTTTCCAAAATTTTTCAAGCGCTTGCACTTTTTAGAATTTTGTTAATAAAAACGTTGTTTTATTAATATCGATCATGTATTTTGATATGGTATAGATTTCGAATTTTAGGTAATTAACGGCTTTTTTGTTTCATATGACGATATGTAATGTATGTACTAGGGAAGTCACTTGATCCCGGGATCCCGGACAATTTAAGCCTCTTTAAATCCCGGGATTGTCTTTCTTTGATCCCGGGATTATCAAATAAAAAATTTATACTACAAATATTCGTGTAAATGCAACCATTTTAAATTAAGTTGATAAATATATAGAACTAAAAAAACTTTTATTGAGGCTGAAAAATATTGTAAGGACGAAGAGCGTGAATCACTGGAGCAAAGACTTTGCAGAACCAGTAACATCGGGAAATCAGCTAATTATTTTAAGGGTTCTCTCTTTCAAAAGAGAAAAGTTCAAACTTTTAATAATATTCAACATTTAATATGTAATGTAACAATTTTTAAGTTTATTTTGCACTGCACAACATTTTTTTTTTGTTATGTTCTTTATGTTTTCTAGAAAAACGTGCATATTTTTAAATCGATATTAAGAAAACAAGAGAAGTAATAACGGTGTTCGTTAGCCTATGTCTAAACTTCCTACCGCGAAAAAGAGACTTTAAACGCGATTTAATCAAAACTAGTTTTTTTAAACAGTTCGATAGATAAATCGAAATCTATTGCCTCAAATTCAATCTTTTGTTTGTAATTTTGTCCTTTAAGCATCCCCGCTAAATTCGAGTACCTATTTTTTCGTTTTTTTTTTAGACAAAAAGTGCGCGAAAATCTACCTTTTTAAAAAAAATGTACTCCAAATTTCTTAATTTTTTCATAATTTTAAAAAAACCCCCGGGGTTCGTGCGTATGGGGATGCCGAATTAATGATCGATACTTGAAAATGACATTTATTTGATTTGGTTGTTTCCGATACATGGGAAAGGCCATATCCATCGAACAGTTTTGGATGTCTTTTTTCAATGTCATTTTCAGCACCCTCTATAAAAAAGCCTAAAAATTGTTTAAAAAAAAAATATTTTATAAGGTTCGAATCGAATTCGAACATTCTTACATTCGTAGCATTGCAACTACACATTCCGAACGTATCAACTTTTGACAGCTGTTTTTCGGATTTTTTCACGAAAGCCTTGCCTCGACGGATTTGTTTACGACAAAAGAAAACAATTAAATTTTTAAAGACTTAGGTCGTAAAATAGAACTTCTAATTAATTTTTGGTTAATAAAGTTAAATTATTTTCATTTAAACCTGTGAATATGTTAGTTGAAATTTATTTAGTGCATTTCCTACGTTTCGTAATCCATTTCCAAAGGGTTGATGGAATCTCGCAATATTCTTCGACGAATTTTCATAGATTCTCTATCTGAGAAATCTTCCTTTTATTGTGCGAAAATTGCAATTGCAATGAAATCCATTAAAAATCACAGCTAAAAAATACAATGTTGATCAAAAACACTTCAGTTTTTCAATTTTTCTTTTTATTTGTCTGCTGTTGAAACCAGTTGTTTTCGAACTTCCGAAAGTAAGTTCGAAAAGGGGAAGTTTCGTTCGGATTTTGGATTAGCAAATTTGTCGTATTTGTAGCGTAGCTTTACGTTCGGAAATTCATTAAGACGGATTCTGGAATTGGGTTGAATGATTAATTATTCATTTCAATTATTCATTTCGTTATTCAGAATAATGAATCAATTTTTTGATTCATTTGAATGCTATTCACAAAGAATTTCAGCATTTTCAATTATTCTTTTTTTATTCAATATTAATTTTTTATTCGTTATTCATTATTCATTTATTATTAATTATTAATTTTTTATTCACTATTAATTTTTTGTACATAATTCATTTGCTATTCATAATTAATTTTTTATTCATTACTCATTTTTTATTCATTATTCATTTGTTATTCATTTTTAATTTTTTATTCATTTTAGTGCTAAGCTATGAAAAAAAAAATTAATAACTAAAATTAATAACTAAAAAGTTAATTAATAAAAAATGAATAATAAATAACAAATTAATAATAAATAAAACTTAATAATAAAAAATTAATAATGAATAACAAATGAATAATAAACAAAAAATTAATAACGACTAAAAAATTAATAACGAATAATGAAAGAATAATTGAAAATTCTTATAATAATGAATAATGAAAGAATAATTGAAAATTCTTAAATTTCTTGTGAATGTCATTCAAATGAATGATGGAAATGATTCATTATTCTGAATAACGAAAATGAATAATTAAAATGAATAATTAATAATTTTTTAAAAATGAATATGAATCAAAAATTTTATTTATAAATAAATTTTTTATGTACAATAACCTGTATACATAAAAAAAATAATAACTTGTTGTATCTAAAAAAATTGTTAAAAAAGCTGTTTTTTCTTGTTACACGTATATTATTTATTCATAAAACTTTGCTAGTCATTAAAATTATTTAAGTTTTTTGTTTATTAATAATAAGTTTTGTTTTATTGCTTTAAATTACTTACTTCTAAAAGTTTTCAATCCCGAACTAATCCCGGGATTGAGATTTTCAATCCCGATAATCCCGGGATCGAGAAAAGCTTCCGGGATTGGACTCCCTAGTATGTACATTATTACTATTTATTTTGATTTTTTTTTTAATAGTAATATCTTAATTTATATTAAAATTCTTTTTGTTTTTTGTCTTTATTTGAAGTGCGATGTGGCTCTTTGGAAGGTTTTAAAAACCTTAACGTGACTCTTAATAACCTCATTCGTACCCACCCCTGGTATATATAATCATAGTAAGAATTATTATCTTATAATTAGTTTTTAATGCTGCATTTACAATTTTAATTGGAACTTATTCTCGAATCAAGATGAATAGCTTTAGAATAAAGAATTTCCTTAGAATCTAGAGCTTAAGACTAAAAATCTTCTAAATGGTTTTCAGAGAAAGCTTGCAGAACGAAAAGCTTTCGTTCATCATTAACGAGCAAGCTTCATACAAGCATCATTATAAACAATCAAATGAAAAAAACTGTAAAGCAAAAGTGAAAAGAAAACCAAGAAATACACATAATATTGTAACTAATACTATTACGCAAGAAAAGCATAAAATATTCCTTAGAACATTTTAATACAAACAATAATTTTCTGAGAAAAACTTTTTTTTTTCCTCTAACAAGTTTATATACGTACGTAGTAGCTTGGTTTATAAAATGCTGCGTGTTCATCATATTTCTTAGAATTCTTTCAATTCAACATACACAAATGAGAAAATTTTAAGTGAAATGATAATAAAACAACATGGCTTCAATTAGAGTGAAATTTACACTCCATCCTTTCACCTTGGATCAACTCGTAACGCAACATATTCGTCCGACTCTAGAATATGCTACAGCTATTGCTGGCTCGCTCGCACAGTCGGGCAAGATATCATGTATTTGAAATATTGAAAACATAAAACTCGTGATGCATGCAAAACAGGGTATCAGCAACACTACTGCTACAGAGAGGTCTTACTGGCAACTCGTCCTTTTCGTTCATGAAAAATTATCTCTTTAGAAATATTGTTGGCGTTGGATTTGTTGTTGTTGCTGCTGCTGCTGTTGTTGTACGGTGCTGCTTGTCAGTGCAGCATTATCCTGTTTTTTCATAGAAGTTGTTATATTTTGAAAACATGCTTGTACTTGTAATGTTCTCTCGTTATAAGCAGGATTTATTTATAAAATCCCCACCATTATCCTGATGAACAGCCGAAGAGACATACAAACAGACAGGCAGACAGACAAACTGACAGGCAGGCCGACAACGACAGCACAGTAAGAAAAAATCCTATGGAATAGAAAAATGAAATAAAATTTATTCTGAATTGAGAATAAGTTTTAAGCAACATAACAGTAAAACGTTGTAGTTGGTTGGAGAAAACAATAATAAAATAGTAGCTGAGTAACACCGGAAGCTTAGCTGCAAGTCGAATACGTTTTCAGAATTCAGAGTGCTTCACCGCATGTAGAAAAGTAGCAGCATGTTTGGCATGTGTCTGATGTGGAGAGTAGGGTCGGAAAATGGATTGTGAGCTATGTTTGTGGGAGAGGGGGAGGGGGTGTATGTATGTATGTGTGTGTGTGTATGCTGGAAGCATTGTTTACTATTTCAATTTGCAGCGAAGAGAGCCACATTTTTGAAGTGATTCTTGCCAGGTTTGTCCTTTATCTGTCTATCATTCACCCACTCCATCTATCGTCTGGCTTTTGGTTTCTCTTACCGTCTTTAAACGAGTGTCTAGGCCAAAGCTACAAATCATAAATATTTCGTCTTAACCATGCTTTCTAAAGTTTAAGGATTGCTGCATGGTGGTAAATCGGTGCTATAAGATCAACCGGGGTTTAAGGTATGGTTGTAGCAGGTTTAGCAATCGCAGCTGCAAACGAACAAAAATACGTGCATTCTTTACCCTAAAAGTATGCTTAAAATATTTTATGACACTTGAAGCAGCCAGCTGAGAGCTATTTACGTAATTGGTTTTCTAAAGATGATGATGATGAAGATGCTGCTGATTTGCTTGGGTGGGATGATCTGAAGAAAGTTATGTGCAAGAAAAATGCACACATTTGGAATTACACACATTTCTCTAAGATTAAATTATCTATCTCAAAATTAACTTGTCAAAATTTCAGCATTACATAGAAATTGCAAAGAAAATATAACAATTTCTTTTCTCTATCTTCTTTTCAGCTGAGCACCGCCACTCTGGCCGATCACAAACGCCGTCACTGTCGCTTTCAACGTCAGCAAATACATGAACTACAACTCGCCCAACACGATCTCAAACGCCAGCTGACCGAACTGAAATACCATCGTATTGGAGAGCGCGTGCGCAGCATTGAAATCGAACAACATCGCATTGCCGATGCCAACTTCAATCTGAGCCGTCAAATTGCCTCCCTCGATAAGCTACACTCATCCATGCTCGAGCTGTTGGAGGATGTTGAGGGTCTACAGAATAAGATGGACAAAAATGTACCCGAACTTCGTCATGAGATTTCCAAACTGGAGTTTTCGCAAGCTCAGCTCAACTCCGAACAGAGTCTGGTGCGCGAGGAAGGCAAAAATGTCGCCCGTTCGGTTCAAGCCATGGCAGTCAGTGTGAGCGCCTTGCAGGAGGAACGTGATGGCGTACGAGCAATGCACTTGAATGTACAACAGCTACAGCAGCAAGTCAATCGTATGCAGAGCAGTGTGAATGAGATGCAGCATTCCTTGTTGGCACATCCACATCAACATCAGCGCAGATCACAAAAAGTGAGTGTTCACAAAGATAAGAGATATAAACTTAAAAAATCTAATTAAATTCCACAAAATTAAGTACAATGACTTGAAAATCTGAATCATTACTATGCCCTCGATGCTAATATTTGGATAAAAACCACGACTTATAAAAGTGACGTCATCAAAATAATAAAACATTCGAGACTGCGAATAAACTAAAATAAGGGCGTGGGTTTTTCTGTAGCTTGGGTTCAGTTAAAGACATTTCCTTACAAGTTTATTATAATTTTAATTGTAATAAATAACAATTCATGCAAAACAAAGAGATATTATTATAGGCTTCCCTTTTTTGCATGCAAGGTGTTGCAAATGTTTTGAAAGGGGATCCTTTTTGCAAATTCTTTCAAGTACATTTCAAGAATTTTAGTTAACACTTTGGGGTATAGCTACAGCCTTGAATATTCATCTTACAGAGAAAAAAATTATACGATAAAATATCAGTTATAGTACGAATGAAACGAATATATAACTTTGGGTTTTGCAACTTCTTAATAAAGTCACAAAATAGCAAAACCTAAGAAGAAAAAATTTATATATTCGTATTAAAAAAATTACACACTGTAGTAACCCTCCAGTACTCGAAATCACTCATGACTTTGAATGCATGAATGGTAGCTAGTGAATTCTAGTACCCGAGGTAATGCAGCAGGTAATGTAAATGCATGCTTTTAATTTTTTCTTCTTCCACATAAATCCGCAAAAAAATTCATGATGCGAAAAGAAAATAACTAATAAAGTAGTGATAAAATAACTAATAAAGTAGCTATTGAATGGTAATGCAGAGAGTAATGTAATCATTACCGACAATGACATCTCCGAGTTAAATTCATTAGTGAAAGGTGTAGCCGGTAACCAGTGGTGATTACCGATAGCTAGTGAACTCACTCATTCGTCACTGGTGAGCCGTACTGCAGGGAAGTAGCTGCCGATGCTGTTGTTATGGTTGTTGGTTTTGTTGTTCTTATGGTTATTATTGGGGTTGTTGGTTTGGTTTCCAATCGTCTCCTTAAGATAAGTAATTTCGTTTACTAGCATCATCATATTTTTATGCGCATGGTTTGGAAACTGCTACTCAATTTCAATGGGTCAGGCATTCCAGCAGGCAACTAAGCGAGTGCTTCGCAAAAGAAGGCATGCTAGCACTGCTATTATTGGCGTCAATACACCTTCCATGATCACTGCATTGATGAGTGCTTCTGTAAGGCCTACTTTTTGAAGGTTCTGAGTCTTTCATATTATTTTATATGAAAAATTTTCTTAAAAAAATTTAGAAAAGTTATAAATGTTCAGAACAATTAAAAAAATAAATTTAACAAAAACAAAAAAAAAAACTAAAAGAAATTTCATAAAAAATTCAAGAATAAATTTTATATGAACAGAAAAGTTTGAACAACAAAATTTTAAAAAAAAATAAAAAAAATTATTTTGAGCTGAGTCTCGAAACCGCGCTCCCGAAAGCATACTTTCATTTGTAATGATGCAAAATGATGCAAAATTCATTTGTAATTTTGTTTAGAACTGCGGTGGACGAGTGGATAAGATGTTGGACTGCCACATGAGAGGACGTTGGCTCAAATCTGGAAATAGTTCGTCGTTTTTTATTTCATGTTGATATTTATATTGCTTTACTTTTTAACGTGCATTCTCAAAAAGGGCTTCTAGCAGGCCTCTTTAGAGCCGCGAGAGCGGAAGGCTTGAAACATTTTCTCGTTTCATAGAAAAAAGAAAGTATACTTGGATATGAGTGTGGAAGCAATTCGAAATCCATATGAAGGCCTGCTGGTAGTGCTTCAAACTTCTGCCATTTCCGACTGGGATTTTTGTAGATAAAATGGAGTTGTATAAGGATTCTTGAATCTCAGCAACAAAAAGTAGCTGCTTAAAGAGGCAGCCCCGGATCTAAGGGGGGGCAACTGGGGGCACTTGCTCCGGGCGGCAGTTTCGGGGCGCCAAATCCTTGAGACAAGAATTCCAAATATCAAACAAGTGAAGCCAGGGTTTGAATTGCATGCTTCAAATGAACAAAAGCAAACAAATTGTTGCTTTGCTTAAAGTTTTTTGAGTCAAGAAAAGAAACTGAGTTTCAGTTACTTGCCTCACTTGTTGTTATCAACAGGGATGCCAACTCAGTTCTTTTAGCACTAAATCTAGTGCAATTTGAGATTTTAAACCGCGAAATATATATTATTGGAAAAACGCACTGAGCTAGTGCTTTTCCAAATTGTATTTAGCGTTTTAGCGCTTTTTCATTTTCTTTTAAAGTAAACGATCTGGCAGCAAACGATTAAAAAATTAATTTATGTATCTATGTAAATACTTATTTTCAACTATGAATTTGAAAAAACGAGTGTTCAATTACGATGCACGTTTTTTTTTGCAGTTTTGTATGAAATACATGAAATAAATGTTATGTTTCAAAAATAAATTGTTTTAAGATATGCTTAATAATAAAAGTAATTGACCGTCTGAAAAGATAAAATTTTTAAGAATAACAATGGAAACTAAAACTGCTTAACAACGAATTTTGATTTTAAAAATGTTGGTAAAATTTATTTTTTTGGTATCATATGTATAAATTTTATGAAATATTATAAAAAAATACGTTGGATAAAAGATTTTGCAGAGAAACTTTAATTTTGTGAACTTAAGAACTTTTTTTTAAGGAAAAGACGCGTTTTTCATTCAGAAAGTTGCCAACACTGGTTATGAACCTATCAAAAGCAAAGAGCAAATGAGAAGGGGAAATATTTGCACAGCTGAGCGCATGCATTCACTATGTATACATATAAAACCGTTACTTTGCTTCGCTGCTTAGGCAAACGTCGCCTGCGCAGTTCACTGGTTGGTAACAACAAGTGAAAAGAGTAACTATTACTCAGTTTCTTTTCTTTACTGAAAAAAAATTTAAGCAAAGCCACAAATGTTTCTTCAGTGATCAGTCGAACGTCAAGTGACAAATACTGTTTGTTTATGTGGTTGATTGCGTGTGCGAGTAATCAGCGTTTATATAATAAGTAACTTGTAAAGTTTAGGTAAATATAGTCTATTACATTGTAATTTGTAATTCAATAAATTCTACGTTTGTGATGTAACTGTTATGACTATAGAAACCAGTTAGTGAGATATTTTAATTTACTGGGTTTTTTAGTATTGTAGTTATAACTAAACTCTACAATACAATAAAATAAAATCTTCAGGAAGAGGTAACGAAAAGTTCATACATATAGTTACTAAACATTGCAATCAGGCCCACGTTTCAGTGAGTTTGTAATTCAGCTTTCATCAAACTATGTACATACATATTTATTTATATTTTAAGGTTGGAAAAACCAAGCGATGAGCGCACCAAGAAAGAAGCTTTCTGGGGCTGAAAACAGAAAAAGAGCAAAAGATAAAATTGAAGATGGAATGAATTTGGCTTCTAAGATGAGAAAGTGGCTTATCGAAGCAGGCGGATCGTCAAGTTCCACTCATACTTCTGGTACAATGTCAGGAATTTCGAACAATTCTTGCATTTTGGACACTCAAGTTAATTCAACTGATCAGTCGAAACGTCAAAGCTCAGGTGATGGTGAACAGTTTTCACCGTCCGTATTATCTCAACAGGAAGATGACATTCAGATTGTATCTAGTGACTTACAGCAATTGAGTAGCAAAGACAAAATTATAGATGTGATAGATCCAGGTACTTGGTCGGGCCACGAGAAAATAACAGATCAACAAAGGTCATTCTTGAGCAAACAAGCAATATTACTAAATAATGAACATCCAAACAACATAGAGTTTAAGTACACTGAACGCAACTGTAGGCATTTAACACATAGCATGTGGTTCGGAAAAATGGCGAATAACGAAAGTATTAAAAGATCCTGGCTTGTTTATTCGAAAATAAAAAATGCACTCTACTGCAGTGCCTGCAAGCTATTTGACAGCACTTCTATATCGGCATTGTGTAAGGATGGTCTCACAAATTGGAAAAAGACTTCAGAAAAATTATATGAGCATGAAGTATCACAAGCGCATAAAGAATGTTTATTTAAATGGAAAACCCGTCTGCAACAAATGAAATCATGTCAGGGCATCGATCGCGACGTAGAGCGATTAATTCACTCCGAGAAGGAAAAATGGAGACATATTCTACATGTAGTAATGGACGCTGTCATGTACCTTGCCACAAACTGTCTTTCATTTAGAGGTTCGGAAGAAACACCGAGTGATCTCGCTGAAAGTGGTCCTCAGCCTAATCAAGGTAATTTTCTTAATTTGATAAGTCTGCTCGCTAAATATGATCATACTCTCAAGTATCAATTGAACCACTTAAAAAAAGGACATGTGTCCTATTTGTCAAAAACGATACAAAATGAAATCATCGAGATAATGGCAAACAAAGTTCGAAATACCATTTTGAATGAGATCAAGGATGCCAACTATTTCACAATCATGTTTGACTGCACTCCAGATGTATCTCACACAGAGCAAATGAGCCAGGTGATTCGATACATAAAAATAACAGAAACTGGTTGTGAAATAAAGGAAAGTTTTATTGATTTTATTGAAGTTGACGGAAAGACTGGAGAATATATCACACAGTGCATTCTAGAAAAACTAGAAGCTGATGGTTTGGAAGTGCAAAAATGTCGTGGACAATCTTACGACAACGGATCCAATATGGCCGGCATATACAAAGGAGTCCAATCCAGAGTTTTACAAATGAACGAGCTGGCAGAGTTTGTACCGTGTCTAGCGCACTCCCTAAATCTTGTTGGCGTGCATGCAGCTTCAACATGCCCACAAGCAGTTAGCCTATTTGGGCTCGTACAAAAACTTTATTGTTTCTTTGTCGGATCCACCACGCGGTGGAAAATAATGCAAAAGTGTACAAAGACAAACTTAAAAGGAAGTAGTCAAACCAGATGGTCGGCTAAACATCAAGCTGTTACTGCTCTATTAAATAATTTACCGGAAGTTGTCAAAGCTCTGGAAGAAATTGAAGAATCCTCTCTAGCCGCAGAATCTAAGTATGAAGCTGGTCATTTGCTGCATGCAGTATTGGATTTTAAATTTATCCTCAACTTGACAATTTGGGATAACATTCTTCGAGAGATTAATAGAGTGAACGTTGAAATACAAAAAGACGATATTATCATTTCGCGTTCTGTGGCGATAATGCAAGGCCTTGTTAAGATCTTGCAAGAATTAAGAGAAAAACCGGTAGAATATTGGATCAAAGAAGCTACACCTGTATCAGAAAAGTTGGAAATTGAGCCGGTTCTTAAAAACAAACGCATTTCCAAAAAGAAAAAGCAACACGACGAAATCTGTGAAGACGAAATAAGAATGCTAGATCCGACTAGGCTATTTTTCAAAGATATGAAAGTAGTGTTTGACAAAATTGTAACAGAAATTGAGGCAGGAGTAGAGAGTGCAAAGAGTCTACATGAAAAATTCGCCTTCCTCAGTGGCCACGCTTTTTTAAATATGTCGACAGAAGATCTGCAAAAAAAAGGAGCCGATCTAGCTTTAAAATATTCGAAAGACTTGAATGCAGTTAGTTTTTGCCAGGAACTTGCCGTATTTAAAGAGCTAGTGCATGATATTAATGAAAAATCAAGTGCCTTCGACCTGTTACAACATCTGTACAAGCATGACTTGAAAGAAGCGTTTCCCAATGTTAGTATAGCTATAAGAATTTATTGCACATTACCAACAACATCTGCAAGCTGTGAGCGAAGCTTCAGCAAACTAAAAATAATTAAAACTTATCTACGTTCAACAATGAGTCAGGAGCGTCTATCTGGCCTCGCGATCCTAGCCATTGAAAATAAAACTGCCTATGCGTCGGACTTTGAAGAGCTAATAGATTCTTTCGCAGAAAAGAAAGCACGCCGTGTAAAGTTGTAGTCCTTCCTGGTTGTATATTTTTCCTGTGTTTCTATTTTATGTCATAAATGAAAGTTATAGATAATAAAAAGTTTAAATTTATTAAAGGATTTTTATTTTCACAAATGGTCACAAAAAATGCTGCTCATTTGTCAGTTTTAACAGTTTCTCTCAAACATTGAAGGGAGGGGGCGCCACTATCAAGTTTTTGCCCCGGTTCGAAAAAATCGTAGATCCGGGGCTGTAAAGAGGTAGTCTTTGCATGGGAGGTAGACAAAGTTATTGTTCGATATTCTGTTCGAAAGCTTATACAAAAAAAAAAATTAAGCCATTTAATTAATTTATATGAAGTTTCAAGAGGTTTTTCAGTTTTATATGGTAATTTTAAATGGGAGGAAGACGTGTTTTTTTTTTGTCAAATTCCAAAGTTAAGGCTTTGTGAAAAACTTCGAGCGTTAAAAAAATTTTTGTGTAGTTCTAAGAGATTTTATCGATTTTACATAGTCATTTTATATGGAAGGTCTGCATGATTTTGATCTGATGTGGCTCATTTTCGAACCTGATCTTTATTTTTTAATATATTAAGTTATATATAAATATATCATAAAGGGTGTTTTTTATAGAGTGATACAACTTTGAGTTAGCATCACTGCTTTATTTGACCACCCATTTAACAGCTGATAGTTGATTTTTGTTTAATTTGACATTTTATTATGGATTGACTTGCAGCAGAGCAACGCGTGCAAATTGTGGAAATTTTTAATCAAAATAATGGTTCTGTTTGTCAAACTTATCGTGCACTTCGTCCATTTAATGGCGTACATAATCGTCCTTCAGAGCTGCTAATTCGAAGAACAATAGATCGTTTTCGGACCACATTTACTGTTACTAATAATGTGCATCCCGTGAGATGCCGAACAGTGCGCACTGAAGAATCTGTAGCTGCTGTACAGGAAAGCATTGAAGATGATCCTAATCAATCAATTCGTCTTCGTTCTCAGCAACTGGGGTTGTGTCCTTCCACTTTATGGAAGATTTTACGAAAAGATCTTGGCTTAAAACCTTTCAAGATTCAACTTGTGCAGGAATTAAAGCCCAACGAGTATCGTATGTGCCGCCAATTCGGCGAATAAGCTGAAGCGCAAATTGATATTGATTTTGAATTTCCATGGAAAATTTCATTTTCCGACGAAGCCCATTTTTGGTTGAATGGGTACGTAAATAAACAGAATTGTCGTATTTGGAGTGAGGGGAATCCACAAGCTTTTGTCGAAACACCATTACATCCACAGAAAATTACTGTTTGGTGCGCTTTATGGGCTGGCGGAGTCATTGGCCCATATGTCTTCAAAAACGATGATGAATCGTCAGAATGTTACTGTCAATGGTGAATGGTATAGGAACATGATTCGAAGTTTTTTTCGTACCTCAATGAGCTGGCATTAATCTTGCTGATGTGTGGTTTCCACAGGATGGAGCCACATGCCACACAGCGGGCGCTACAATTGATTTACTCAAGGAAGTTTTTGACGAAAAAATAATTTCACGAAATGGCCCAATTAATCGACTCCCAAGATCGTGTGATTTAACCTAATTGGATTATTTTCTTTGGGGTTGTGTAAAGTCACTTATCTACGTCGATAAACCACAAACTATTGAACATCTGGAAATCAATATTCGAAGAGTTATCGGCGAGATACGGCCGCAAATGCTACGAAAAGTTTGTGAAAATTGGTGTTCCAGATTGCGCCTTGTACGCGCCAGCCGTGGTTACCACATGGCCGAAATAATATTTAAACATTAATGTCATAAAATTTTCTATCCAATAAAGCCCGTTTCATTGATAGTGAAAATATATTACTATGTTTTATTATGATTTAAGCTTGTATTACTCTATAAAAAAACACCCTTTATGTGCTCTAATGATAGCTCTAAAATTACGGCAATAATCGTGGCGGCAGACAGAAAAACATGCGGACATGACAAAATCGAGTCATTAGGTTATTCTGATAAAACAACTAGTAAGGTATTATCTAAAAAAGGTTTTGTGCAGAGTTTGAAGTCATTAGATAAATTTTTTGGGAATTGAAATATATTTTACAATTTTGGTGAACTGGAATCGACTTTTACAAATTGTATACTAAAAAAGCATATTAAAGGTTAAAGCTAATGTGCAAAATTTTAAGTCATTAGATTAGTTTTTGTGGAATTGAAAGAGATTTTACCGTTTTGGGTATGTCACTTTGTAAGAGAGGCGGGCATGGTTTTCATCCAATTTTTACACATTTCATACTCAAAGTTTATAATAAATACTAAAGACGCTGTGCAAAATTTGAAATCATTATATTAATTTTTTTGGATTTCAAAGAGATTTTACCTTTTTGGTTAAGTCACTTTATATGGGAGGTAGGCGTGGTTTTCATCTGATTTTTACAAATTTCATACTCAAAGTTTATATTAAATATTAAAGACACTGTGCAAAATTTGAAGTCCTTAAATTAGTTTTTGTGGAATATAAAGACATTTTACCGTTTAGGGTAAGTCACTTTGTATGGGAGGTAGGCGTGGGTTTCATCCTATTTTTACAAATTTCATACTCAGCGTAAATACTCATAATAAATATTAAAGATGCTGAGTTTTATTTTGTTTTCGTTGTGTATTTGCTAAAGAGAGGATTTTGTTCCATGTTTGGTTTTATATTCTCTTACCTTGTGCATACCTACTCCCGTCGTCGCTTGCTGTGTAAGGTAGATGTCATCAGTGTTTCAGCGGCCATGTTCGAACAGATGTAATTTATACCTGCAAACAAGCTTTGAAGGCCTCGCAGCTACATTGTATATAAGAAATACTTGATTTTATGTTATGTATTTTATGTTATGTATTTATGTTTTTATGTATCTATTTACCACTGGGTTAAAACTCAGAATAAAATTTTATAATGAAGCAGACAAAATTGCTAGAATTTCGAGTTATTTATATAATTGCGTTGGCCCACTTTAATCTCAAATTGGTTGAGGTTACTCTTATATACAAAAACAAAACCAAAATAATACAAGCAATGTTAATAAAAAAATAATTAAAAATTAAGTAGCTCTTTCGGAAATATTAAACTTTAAATGTAAAATGTCTGCAAATATTCTTGGAAAACTCTGTTATGCATTGAATAAACTGGCCAACATTGATAACATCCAAATAAATTCCACCCAAATGTTGTACCTGAAGTCATAGAAACATTCAATTAGTGGTATTTATGATTGGAATATACTGAAACCTGAGAATAACTGCACAACTCCGCAAAACCCTAAAAGTGCGCTTCAAAAAACAGCTATAAACTCGTTCGCAGAATGACACAACTGCAGAGCTATACGAAATGCCTCAAAACTTTTCAATAAAAATCAAATAAAAGTTGAATGAAGCTATAATTTTCTCAACCACTTTAATTCAGTTTCAGTAAAAATTGAAGTTTGTGGCAAAAAATTCAAAAAAATTTTCAGAAGGACTGACTGTAGAACGATGGCGTTCAATGGCAAGCCAAGTCTGTCTGTTGCTCGAGTTGTGTGCGCTGAGCAGCTCAACCAAGTTTTTCGCATGTCAAGCGTAGGTTTTTAATTTTTCGCCATGGTTTCCAGTTTATTTTATTTATTTTTTTTTACTGTAGCCAATTGTAGCCTGGCGGATGCTGCTGATAGAAAAAAATAGCTGCAAGTGAAAATATGTAGAGCTTTCTTTCTACTAGGTTTTCCTGAAATTAACTTTAACAAGATGTTCGAGAGAGGAGCTACAAAAAAAAACACAACACAAGGAAGCCAAAAGATTTCAAACCAGATTTTTTTTTCTTGCCACTATTTTTCTGCTCAATTGTTAGAAATCATTTTCAACGCTATATTTTTTATTTTTTTTATTTTTCTCATACAATTTTGGTTTCAATCGTTTGCAGAACGTGACAGTTTTTTATGTCTTCGTCAGAACGACAGAAGAAAGAGCAGCATATAAATATATGTGAAAAATTTAGAAAAAATGAAAAGAAAAAAATTTGTGAAAAATTACAACAATGCATACAAAACATGGCAAAGAATTAGAAGTTGCAGAATAACTTGTAACGGAAGCGGAAGCTGACTTTATAAGAGCGCAAGAAAAAAGGACAGTCAGACGGCAAAATATGGCGGAAGCAGAAGGAAGAAAGAAAACAAGTACGCATAAATGTAGCATAAGTTAAAAATCCGGTCAAAATCAAGGCGGGCCACGAGGAGAAAAAAATGTGCAACAAAAAAGTTCATGAACATGTAGTAGAAGTACGAAGAAGACGGAAGAGGGAAAACAAGATTGCTGGAAATGTAGCTGCCATTGTTGGGTAAGCGAGCAAAAAACGTATGCAAGAACGGAAGGAAGCCAGTCAAGCCAACCGGAAGTTCTGCGGATAGAAAGTCACGCATTGCTTTAGACTTAAATTGTTGTCGTCGTTTAGCTTTAAATACTCAGAGATTTTTTTGTTACATTTTTTCCATTTTGTTTTTTATGTTTTGCTGTTATGTTTCTGTTTTGATTTTTTTTGCCATTTTTTTTTTGTCTTCTCTGCTGCCCTTTTACCACTTGAACACTGTGTTGACTGACTCTTCCTGCTTCTTTTTGTTGGCGCATAACTTCTGTTAGCATTTTTCGCATTTTTCCAATTTTACTGAGCGTAAAAGGAAATTAAAATACAAATATTTTCTACACCAAGCTTTATTGTTGTTGTGTTGTTGTTGTTTTTGTTATTGTTATATTGGCTGTGTTACCGGAATTGCTGTTTTTGTTGTTTTAGTATTAGTATATGGCGGAAATTCACTTTCTTAAATTGAGCCAGAAAAAAATTCAAGTGATCGTGTTTTTTTTTATATTTGCATTTATTATGATTTTTTTCTTGTCCATTTCATTTCTTCACTTCATGAAGTTCATGAATAATCTAGGTCAGCCAGCATCTTGACAAATATTGAACCTTATTAAAGTGGAAATGAAAAAAATGACCTAAATCATTGGCATGCATAAAATATATATATATATATATATATATGTATATGTATAGGTATGAATTTATGTAATAATATTCATTGAATGTATAAAATTTTAATGTGACAGCTGAGGTCGAAGAAGTATTTTCTGCAAACTGTGTAAAAATCATGGCAAAACACTTTCAGTTGCTTTACATAAGCTGGAAACAATTTTTAAGGAGTTGTTGGATGTTAAAAATATTTAGTACATTAACTACTTAACTAGTAAATAATTGCAGATCTTAAGTTAATAATATTTTTTGGTCAGCAATTAGAAATAACTAAGTTAAGTTTGAAATAGCTTAAGTTTTGAATTGAATCGTTTCTTGCCGAAACAACACAAGCCACTCAAATTGAATTTGTAAGGAATCAATATAAAATGTGTCTTAAATTGTGCAGAATGTTGTTTTAGCAATAAACGAAGAATACTAGGTATTGCTTAACCCTTTCAATACCACAAGGTTTCCAGAAATGAAACAAAGTTTTTGAGATCATCAAATGGTTTAATTAGCTTTAATTAAGCATATTAAAAAACATTTATTAAAAAATTTAAAAAAAAATTAGTTTTCTTGTAATTTCTTGGGACATGGGTGTTCCTATGATCCTCAAAGGTAATTTTTTATTGTACCCTGTAGATAGAGGTTTGAATGTAACAACAATATGGATAAACAAAAAATAAATTGAATATACATATACGGTTTATTAAGTTGAGGATACATAGTACTCTTGCAATCTTTTCTCAAAATTTTTTCAGGAAGTTTAGGAAAAGCATAATTATCCATCGAATACTGATTTTCTGAATTTTGAATCATTTGGTTCAGATCATTTTGTCAATTTCCTAGTGTCTGAAAATGATGTCTCAGAAGCGACTTATTGTCTAAAACCAAGTTTCAAGTATGAGCAGGATGGTTGCCCCTCAATTTTCTTTATAAATTTTAATTTATCTATACTGAAACCAATTACAAATCTATTTAACGCGTCTTCAATCAGGTGTTCCACCACAACAAATTTGCTATTGATTTCCAATAATATAGTAGATGCCATGGTAGACCGCTGCCAACTTGATGTGGTGTACATTCACCAGCACTCGACAAAGTTGACCAAAAAAGGTTTGTTCAGCAAAGCGTTTCAGTACATTGTACTTAAAAAACTTTCCTTCAAATTTGCAAATCAAAACTAAAAAAAAATGTGTCAAAAAGACAGAAAAAAAATTACAAAAATTATTGTACACATTACTAAAGCGCTAAACCAGGGGGCTAGAGACAGGATAAAAATTATAAAGTTTTTGTTTTATGGCCACTTAGTTTCTGTCACGTCCGTATGTTTGATTTTAATGTTTACTCAATATGAAGAAACTAATTTATTCCTCAAACTAAGGTATGACAACAATCTTTCAAACTGTCCTACTACTCATAATTCCTTATATAATTTTGAGAAAACAATTTTTTCTTAAAACGCCTACCTAAATATGATCGTGCTAATAATACACCATTGATCGTAATATAAAATTAAAAGCCTAAAAAAACAGGAAAAATAATGACCTGAACAAACTAATATGTATACAAAAAGAAAATCTTCCCATCTATATTAAGTAAAAAAATCAACCTATAAACCTAATCAATTGCCATGCAAGCATAAGGGCTACCTTAAAACGTTTTTCGACTATCGCCAAGCAGTCTCATCAGAAGGCTTTAAAGAACTAACAAACACCTAACCAACCTTTAATTCTGAATGCTACGCATTCGAAATAAGCTTATCTAAGCAGCACATTAGCACATTCAAACATTCATACATTAGCACATTCACGAAAACCTACAAAATGAAATCCCTAAAAATTAGTATAAAACCTCAAAAAAATATAATACCTAACAAATAATAAAAATTAATAAACCTAAAAACCTAAAAATTTAAATAGAAAATATTGTCCTAACAAATCCCACCAAAAAGGGCCAAAAATATGAACCGTCCATAGCGAAACCTGTCAGAACAATGCCTAAAAAGCTAAAAATCTGCGTTCGATAGGCAATAAAGTATTGCTGGAGAGCATCGTACTGGTTCTCTCCATCCGCCTTCTAAATCCCCCAAAAAACCTACAAGGAAACAATTAGAAATGGGTGAGCCCCCACTTTCCCTATATGATTATTAGTCACTAATTGATGAACAATCATTTTAGCTATTTTTACTCCAAAGCCACTCAAAAGCATGCGGTGACGAATGGATCAGAGGAGGATGTGTAGCGACTACGGTAACGTGAGCCTACTACGGATATGCTAGTAAAATTTTGTTAGTATTACAATCTTAATTCTATGCTATTAATACAGACCGTCGATCATTCCGAATAACGAACGATAACGGAATGTTCAGCAATAACAAATTACCAATGAATACCCTACCAACGTCCATCCATCCAGAAGAAAATTAAAAGCAACCTCGGTCACTTTCCAATCCTAAAAAAACCGACGTTCAAAAAATAGCGTTTAAAATTAGGGGTGAGTTGGTGCAACTGCTCTCGTAGTACGCACAAATACTCGAATTATGAACGTCAGCAAAATGTCTACCGAAATAACTATCGATAAACCTCCTACAAACGTCCATACATTAAAATGAAATGGAGAAGCGTTACCCAGAAGAGGCCACCTTCCCAAACCAGAACAACCACCGCTCAAACAAGAGGACAGACATATATTTTTCTATAATACTAATACTAATAAAATTAAAACTAAGAAGTTCAAAAATTAATAGATATATATAACAAACCCCCTTTACAAATGGGTTATGGGCCTGCCCCCAAGTCAAATCTCTTTTTGGCCATTAGAGATTATTTTTGACCGCGCATCTGCCTAGAGACAGTTCAGCAAAGACTTTCAGTACATGCTACTTAAAACACTTTACTTTAAATTTGTAGAAAAAAACTACAAAACATTATTGTACACAGTACTAAAGCGCTAAGCCAGGGAGCTAGATACAGGATAAAAATTATAAAGTTTTTGTTTTATGGCCACTAATTCTCTGTCACGTCCGTGTGTTTGATTTTAATGTTTACTCAATTTGAAGAAAATAATTTATTTCTCAATTTAAAGTATTACAATAATCTTTCAGTTGTGTAAGTCAATGTTGTGTTGTATCATATACGAAGTGTTGTATCGAATACTCTAACTAAATTTGATTACTATATTAATAATTGCACTCCTACCCGCACACAAAATATTAAGGACTTAGGTGTAATTTTTGATTCAAATTGTAGTTTCTAAATTTATTATGAATATGTTATTTCAAAATCATATGCTGTGTTTGGTTTTAAAAAAAGAAATTCTCCGAATTTTAAGGATCCTCTTACCGTTAAATCTCTTTATGTGTCTTTGGTCAGAAGTATTCTTGATTATTGTTTAATAAGGGATCCATTTTATGCTGAACATTCAAATCGCAATGGAAAAATTTAAAAGCATTTTACTAAATATGTGTTTTATAAAATGCAATGGCCTGCCTGATCATCTACTAAGAAGTTCTCGGACCCGTCCAAAATACATCTTTTGATATAGATTTAGCCAACATGAACCTAGATGAGCCAACATGAAAAAAATTAATAAACATTAACTTTTCCCTTCACTTTTCCACATGCATATCTGTATTATATGTTTAATAAGTATAATTAATTGTTCTTACATTGAAGACAATTTATAAGAAATAAAAGTAAGGTAATTTCCAATAAAATATGGAATTAAATATAAAAATATTAGTCAAACAAATCAAATGGCGGCGCCTGAAGCCTCCCTGTGTCTAGGCCTCCCTGAAGACCGACGAAGGCTCCCTTAAGAGGGGTTTCGACATGTTATCGAAATTAAGTTGTTTGTTCACAGATTAGAAAATAACAAAAAATTTGAGTTTTTGTAATTTCTAAACGTAGCGCACATATTTCTGCCCAACTTAGGGGTCGTCCATAAACTACGTTACTGATTTTCCGGTTTTTTTACCCCCTCCTCCCCCTGCGTTACTTTTCGTAGTGCTTTTCAAAACCCCTCCCCCCCCCCTCCTTAAAGTAACGTGACATATGAAATTAATTCATTCGAATGATTATATATTTTGACTAGCTCTGACAATTTTCACTAGTATTAGTGACTAGTATGACTTGATACATTAAAGGAACAATTGGAAAAAAATCAATAATTAATATCATCTGTAAAAGCTATTCCATCTGCGATCCAAGATTTGATGCTCTCAATCACTGGGATAGAAGAAGCTGGTAGCTTTGTTGAGGATTCTTCAAAATAGAATTTTTCATCGGATTCTATGTCGACCCATTCAGGTGAATCCTCATTTCTAACGCAAAGAAATTCACCTGGTCTTTGACAGAGTACCCTTAAAGGCTGCACCCGAGCTGCACCAAGTTCTGTGTTTTTGTGTTAATGCTTTCTGAAAATTGATTTATTTAAATAGTATTTTTTATTCCGATTTATTGTAAACGATATAATACAAACTTATGGCAATTAATAGAAGTTCTAAAAACGAAATACAAGCCGCAGGTAGGACACGACCTTGAACCGATTTCTTCTTTCTGAGAAGGACAGTACATGTCATACTCTCCTTTACATGTCATAATCTCCTTTGATCAAGAACATTCAGGCCTTAACGTCAAAGCCTTGTGCAAAAGCAAAGACCCAAATTTTTCAGACGTGTGCTGAGATGGTGAAGGAATACCAAAAGGTTCCTGTGTCGAGGGAAAAGGTGGTGGAAGAAATAGTTGAAACAAAAGTTAACCATCAATTTAGACGATCAAACATAAACATGTAAGGTTAAAATTTTTTGAAATGATTGTGTTATTAATTAGAGGTTTTTCGTCGATTTTTTTAATTTTTGGTAACGTTACAATATCTAAACACCTCCCCCCCTACCGTTACTTATCGTAGTGCATTTCAAAACCCCTCCCCACCCCTAAATTGGTAACGTAGTTTATGGACGACCCCTTATGTGCATTCAAAACAATCGGCACCATTGCATTTGGAAGGTAAAATTACTGTTTTGTTAGGGTGTCGAAGCCTCCCCTTCTACTCTATTTCACATCCCAAGGATGTAATTGATGGAATCCCATGAACTCTAAGACAACTGAGTCAACTAAGATGATTTCAGTAGATTTCGTTTTTTTACCTGTTTATATATCAAACTGAAACAAATATCTCGTATCTTAATCAGCTCTACGCCACATTTTGCAACCCCATTTTACAGGATTATTTTTTATGTATTGTTTTAATACATTATGGCCTTTGAATTTTATGTGTTCGTCGATTGCTTGGTATTTGGTATTATTCATTGTTGCTTCAAAACATTGATTGAAATGGGTTATTATGGTTCGGACCTTATATGCCCTATCATGACTGGCAGAATTTTTTTCAGGTTGATTTTCATTGTTGCAAAAAAGTAAGTTACTGCGGATTTCCTCGAACGGAGTGGGAGACATAATATTTGCAATATAAGGTACAGACATATCCGGTTCAGTTGACCATTTGGTAGTTCATATCTAAAAATTATTAGCAAATGCTCTTCCCTGATACTGAATGCATTTCGAAATATTTCATTTCAAAATATCAATTATTGATTCGAAGGGGGTGCACGCGTAAAAAATGTTTGCAGGTGCCTGAGCTAAAGTTAAGCTTTCGCTTCCAAAAATACTAATTTTACCAAACATAAAGTCGTTTTCTTGAAATGTATGTAGAATATGCGAATGATGTCTCCATCTGAAATTTTCATCAGGAATTTTGGAAGGCTCTGAGAAATTTTCACTGACACAGTTTCCTCTCTCAATTTGCACAATTTAAACTTCAACATCAATATCTCGCTCGATAAAAATTTGATCTTCCTCATCAGGAGCCAGTGCGTCCTTCTCCTCGCTATTCTCAGCTATAGGTAGTTTCAAAATCTCATCATCTCTTAAATGGAACTGCCTGGTGCCGTAATACGTCATTCCTATTGGCGTTTGCAGAGGGGAAGGGGGCTCCCCTAGGCAGGCAAAATTTTTTAATATATCTTCATATTAAATATAAAAAGCTGTAAGGTACAATTAAAAAATTTTACGGGAAAAGCAAAAGACTTTCTAACTTGTAAGTTCCACTTAAACTTGGGTTTTTTAGAGCTTTGTTTATACAAACGTCATTTTTAGTTGTTGGAGTGCAAAATTTTCCAGCAACTTTTGTTTTGATAATGTGCATCATAATTAATCAAAAAGTTGATTTTAAATTGTTTGAAACTTACTGCTTTTTTGATTTCATATGACGATATGTTCATTATGTATGTTAATATATTTTGAAGAAATTACAAAAATACTTTTTTTTATGTAAGTTTATAAATAAAGCTGATCTAAACCATGCATTTTTTAATCGACGAATTCTATTCGTAATCTTAAGCCACAAATAGGATTCATAGAATGGACGTAGGTTGGTACATATTACGAACTTTTTATTCGTATTCGTACAAAAAAAGAATGTATTTAGTGCGAATAAATTTGTTACATCATTCGTAAGATCCTAATACCTAATTAGGAAAAAAAAAACTTTCTGTCTGAGCTCAGGTTTGAGCCGTGGTTATTTAGCTTACAACTCAGCTACTCTACCAGTAGGATACGGCCACCTTGCAATCATACATTTCCTTATCGATGGTTAAGCGCATAAAAGTGATAAGTGAACATTTTTTAATTTCAGAAACGCTTATTTCAATATATGTATTTCAGTTAAAAATAAAAAAAATTTTCTGGAAATTTAAAAATTTTGATTTATTACTTTTGTGTGCTTAACCATTGTTTTATTTGGCAATTTTTCGACAAACCATGCTGAAAGATTTCGGTTCCCTGATATCCCTTATTAGTCGAATACAGGCCCGTAGCCAGAAAGTAAGAGCCGGGCAGGCTGAGCCTCTAGTGTTTTATGAGTTTATTGTTCAAATGTATATTTTAGTAGAAAAAAAAGTTAAGTATATTAACATATAAAGCCTAGTACTCTGTTCGCTTGCGTGAAACTTCGCTGGCAACATCTATTTCTTTGTCGCGTGAAATTTCTGACATAAAGTTTGTTGCGAGGAATTTCTATGGCAACGTTTCTCAGAGAGACTCAGAAAATAAGTTGGAAGATTTCATATGATATCTCTCTTTTCACTTCAAAATAAATAGGCAGTACAATTAAATTGTTTGTTGCTCAGAAACATGTTGCGATAATTTCACGCAGCGGAACAGAGTACTACTCTGACGAACATGTTGTGAAAATTTCCACACTTGTTTCGCAGCTATCAATTAACAAAAAGTTGTATGGAGATTTGAGTGGAATTTCACATGAAACTGAACAGAGTACTATGCTTTAAATATAACATAAATAAGTTCAATGTTTGATAGCGATTTTCTAATGTATTATATTGATTTCCATTATAGTCACAGCTCTGCTGTTTAATACAAAGGCAATCGTCTTAGTTTCTCATTAAATTTGCGAAGATCATCTTTGAACTCTGTTGAATTGGTTTACACGGGAAAATTATGCTTCCGCCGTACCGCCGGAATACCGCCGTACTGTTGTCGAATGTTTCGATTGCACAAAACAAATTATAAGTATCAGGAAACGCATCGCGCATTAGATACAATTCATTCAACGTATCAAAACTGATTGAATTTGGTGATGTTTTCTGATGCTCATCCCTTTTTGTCCAGATATTTCTTTGCGACAGACATCTCGGCATCAGAGGGTATTTTTAAGCCAACAATATACGATCATTTTTGGTGAAACGCTTTTTTAATTTGAATATAATATTATCAACGATATCAAAGTAAGCCGGCTTAATTTCAATAGAATATTCACTTCTCTCACCAAGTGATTGTTTTACTACTGAGTTTCGCGTGATATAAAACCTTGTTATTTTAATTGTTTTTGAGCAAAAGTACCTCATTCAATCGCAAGCTATGTCTGCAACATCCATTATTTTCCTTTCAGCCTTTCCAAATTTTTATGCTCCCAATTAGTAGTTTTAGTTAGACTAATTAGACTAATTATTATTAGTAGATTGGGGAAAGTATGTATAACTATTTGAGAATGAATGCAAAGTATTTAGATTACAGGAATAAGACTGCTGACCTGGTACAGCCGCTTAAAGTTGAAAAATCCGAAATGCAGTCAGCTGGCGCTTGAATCATGATATAATTTCAAAATCCTCCCCATTCATCCTCAAGTAGTTGCAAGTCCTTTTCCTAATCAGAACAGCAAACTGGGAGACACAAAAGCTGGAAAAACGACTTCACCAAATGCAATTTTTTTTTGTGTATATTTAGTTTAAAACACTTAAAATAATAAATTATCTAAAAAACTCGCTCAAAAAATCTTGAAAACAATTAAAATAACAACATTCTATAAATTTTCACCAAAAATTAACTTTCTTTACAATTTTTTGCCAGCTGTTATTGGCAATGACTGACAAAAGAGGGCAGTTGTAAAAGCATACGGAAATTTGGCTAGGGCAGGCTCGACGGATTCTTAGGCTTAGCCTGCCCTAGCACCATACTAGCTACGGGCCTGGTCGAATATCATTCTTCCCTTGATGATATCCCTTATTAGTCGAATATTATTCTTCGTAGCAACAGATAGCAAGGGGCATTTAATTTAAAAACGGATATAAACTTTGACGAAAAGCAAATTTATATTTTAAAGTCCTTGCAAGCAGAAAACAAAGCAAAATAAATTTTATAAACATATATGTTTTCCAAAACATCGGCATAAAAAAAAAGAATTTTTCTGTCATAAAAATTATCCAATTTCGATAATTTTTTAATTTTTCCTAAATTTATAAAAATAGCTAACAATCCTGCAGCATCTAAATTTGAGAAAGTTGCAGCGATCTAGGCGATAGCAAGGCTTCTAATTCAAAAGCAAAAGAAAGAATTTGGAAATTATGAATAAAATAGGCCTAAATAATAAATTTAATATAAAAGACAAATAAATAATAAATAAAATTTGGAAATTATGAATTTGAATCAAGGGCTAATTTTTTTAAAAATCGTATTAAAAATTCGGGTAGGAAAACAATTTTACATTAGAATATGTTATGGTCAAAAGTTTTTTATTACCTTAATGTAAATAGGAAACTTGATCTGAAACATCCATTAAATACTTCTTAAAATTCACGTTTTTTAGCGTCACGTGCTTATATTAAATTCAGGATTCAGAATCAAATCTTGCAGGAAGGTTCTGGAGTATGTTAAGAAAATGTATGGAACCCACAACCCAGAAATATATTTATACATTTTTTAATTTTTCATATTGAATTCACATTTTGAATTAAAAAAAAAACTTATTTGAATTAAAAAAAGAACGGTGTGAGATCCAGTAAAAAATATCTCACTTAGGGAAATGCGGGAAGCATTTTTAATGCTTCTTATTTTTAATTATTTGCGGATTATAGGGATTTTGACTTCCTCAATCCAAATCTAAAAAAATTTCAGGCCACTCCCAATTGCTTTAGAAGTTATAAACCTTCAAAATTGAAAAAATGGGTTAAAAATCTTGTTTGTTGTTTCTAGTTTTCCAACAAAACAAAAAACAAATATTGCTTAATTTTGGCCAATTTTTGTATTCTTATTTGAAAAGTTAAAAACTAGGTGGCTTAAAAGTAATTAATGCAATTTCATTTAAAAATAAATGAGACCTCACATTATTTGATTTTCTTAACAACTAAAAATATTTGTTTTTGCAAAAAATGTATTGCAGGACAAAAACATAAAATAAGATAATAATAATAATAAATAAAGATTTTTACTCAATTCTTAAGATATATTGAATTTTCCTATGTGTAATTAGTACCAAAAATCTCAGAAAATAGAATTGTATAGGCTACATTTTCTTTATGGTCATTCTAGATCCTTTTTGTCTTTGCACCTCCCCTAGAAGAAATCCTGTGGACGCCAATGGTTATTCCTATAATAATTTCAACAAAGCAAAACTTTTATTAGCATGAAATATAGTTTTATGGCCTTAGAGTTCGCATTTATAAAATATACTGAAAAGTTGCACTTGAGGACCATAGGGTCACCTGTGACCCATGGGTTTTTCCTTAAAAGCCTCAACTATTTTCAAATTTTCAAGATAAAAACTATTCCAAAACAAAATAGATTTACCGATTAAATAAAAAAATAGAAATTTATAATTATAATAAAGCAATAGATACGAGTTATAATGCCATAATATTCAACTCACAAAAACTTGCGCAACGTGATTTTAGGCACGCTCAATTTCGAACAGCTGATTTTCAAACAGGGTTGCCAAATCAAAAATGCTTTATTCACTATTCTTAGAATCCTATCTGTTGAACAAAAACATTTTTTGGACACCGGTGTCTCTTGGCCCTGAAAAGGTTAAAGAGTTAAAGGTTAAAGAGTTCACTTAAGTTTTTGGATTTTACCCAGATTATGGGTCTATCTTAAAGGAAGCGTTTGCAACTAAAAAACTATGTTTGAAAAAAATTTACTTATGCTGTTTCTGAAATAATAGATTCAATTGTTCTTAGAATTATTTAAATTTATTTTTAAATAATAATTATTTTAAATATATTGATATATTAAGAGTTTAAATATTTAAATATATAAAACACCAAAAAAAAAAAACTATGGGAAATAAGTTAAATCGAGAAGATACATACAAAATCTTTATAAATTGCATCAAAAATGAATGAAGAGCCGAAAGTAAGGCACTTATTTTCGCTTAAGAAAAAAAAAGAAAATCGTTCCAATTCCTGTTTCAGAGAGTGTTTCTTTATACTTTAGTATTTCTTTTTATTCCTGATTTACATAAAATTTTTAAAGTTATGCTAATAAAATGTTTAATATTCCTAGTGGGTATAGTTCGAATACAAATTAAAAACTATTAAAAATAAAATTTTGGTAAATTTTAAATAATTTTTTTACTGCTGAATTCAATTAAGATTCAACATGTTATAAGTGTTTGTTGGGGTGTCTTTTTGCTGCCTCCATTAAAACGATAGACCAAAATAACAGGAGTTGTTTGAGATCCAAGCAGTTTTCTGCGTTTAGTTATTTTCAGTCGCTAAGCTCAAAAATTAAATCAGACTTATTGTAAATATTATAGAATAAACATTTATAAATATATTAGGTCTCTATATCATATGTGTAATACTTCTATTTTGGAATCAACCTACTTTTTCAATGAATATAAACTCAGAAATCAAAAAGATATTGCCTTTATTCAAATTTTTTGTTGTGCTTATGGTAGTATATGTAAATAATATCGAATTGCTACATCAAGCAAAAGTCAAACCGTTCCAGGGGCAGTTGAAATTTTGATTTTCTGCTGCAAAATTTCTACCCATTTTTGGCGCCTTTCTATATCCTTTGGAAATCTGTATAAATATAAATATTTTATATACGAAAGCTTCCCATATACTTTTTGAAAGCCGCTTCTGATTTTTTGATTTTGAAATTTCATTTCGGGTACATTCGTTTAAATATTTTCTTGCTCATAGTTATAACAATATATCTGTACTCTAATGTTGGGGAATGTATCTTTATAGTCTTATTTTGGTGATTGACAATTATAAATTTATTTACAACTGTAAACATTTCTTATTCTAAAATGTAATCGAAAGCTTATTATTTAACAAAACTGTCCAAACTAAAAAAATTTTCACAACAAATAATTTTGCAAAAAATTTGAAAGTTTTCAACTCTATGAACAAAAAAAAAATATCACATAAAAGACTAGCTTGTCAACGAATATGCAGTTGTAAATAACCAGAATAAGACTATTAGAGTAATGCCAAAATAGAAGTTTTATATATATGCTTTACATAGACATAAGAATCCATTCAATGAATGCAAAATTGATTCATAAAAACACTTCAAATTCAATAACAGTTTTCGTTATTCAGAATAATAAATCAATGTTTTATTCATATGAATGCTTTTCACAAAGAACGCAATTCACAAAGAACTTTAGAATTTTTAATTATTCTTTTTTCATCGATTTTCCGAATTTCATCGAATTTTTATTCAATATTCACTTGTTATTTATTTATTATTAATTTTTTATTCATTATTCAACAGTGAATAACAAAATTTTTTAATTCATTTTTTTCATTATTCAATTGTGAATAACTAAATATTTTATTATTTTTTTTTGTTCAAAAGTGTATAAAAAATTAATAAGAAATAAAAACTAAATAATAAATAAAATTTTATAATAAATAAGAAATAAAAAATTAATAACGAAAAAAAGTTAAAAATTAATAATAAATGAATAAGGAATAAAAACTGAATTATGAATAAAAAATTAATAATTACTAAAAATTAACCAACAATTCCATTTTAAACGTTCCCTAAAAATAAAAATTACGTAATGAACATATCCAATGTGAGTCAAATTTTACATGAAGCACCTCTGGTGGAAATAAAAACTTAATTTGCAGGAAAAGTTTGGTGTGATATTTGGCTGAGTTACAGGGTGCACAAAATGGACCGAAATCGGCAAAAACGTCGAAAATCGATTTCGGCAAAAACGACGAAAATTCATATCTCAAACACTTCTTAACAGAATGTTCAGTTTTAACTATCGTTGGAAAAGTAATTAAACAGAATTTATTTATTTAGGGACTTAATGGGCTGATGAGATTTTTTTTTAAAGATCAAAGAACCTAGGAATACACAGAAGCCTAATACAAACAAGGTTTGGCCTTTGACATGAAAGGAAAAAGATAGATTATTTAGAGGAATTGATTGGAGCCACACGTGAATTATTGATTAGGCAAAACATCCGTGAAAGACAATTTGAATTACTTTTAACCAAGGCTAGTGTTATGCTTTAACCTCGGCAAACATTTTCAGCCTTTAGATAAGTTCCTGCCCTTTAATTCAACATTTGCCACAATTGATTTGTGGATTTTTTAGTTTTCCATAATTCTGAAATGTAGGAAAGAACAAAGAAAGTGAAAAGATCTATGCTCGAGCCCGGATTCGAACCAAGGACCTCTGGGTTGATAGTCTCGCGCACTCTTCACTAAACTTCAAAGGCTGATGTGATCATTTTAACATCTAAACACAAGTATTTTTTTATTAGCAAAGGAGTTTCTTACCGGAACTTTAATTTTGAGCAACCGTTGGAAAGGTAATTAAAGGGATTTAAATCTAAAAATAATTTTAAAAACGTTGGTGCTTAGGGGTTACACACCCTTGCGGTAAAATAATTGATTTTGAAGAAGGGATTCGAAGAACACCATTCAAAAATTTTAATTAGTTTTTCTATATGCTGGTAAAATTACGTTTTCAATAATATAAAACTTATGGTGGTCAATAATATAACCATGGGCTAATGAGATGTTTTAGTATCTAAATACATATTTTTTTTTACAAACGAATTTCTTAACCGAATTTCATTATTTAAAAAAAGTTTTCTTATAGCTTACAATTAAGTACCTTTTCAACAATGGTGGGGACTCAATGGGTTCATAAATCATCAATAATATAAAACTTATGGTGGTCAATTATATAACCATGGGCTAATGAGACATTTTAATACCTAAACAAAATTAAAATTGAAAAATATTTTTGTGATGGAATCCCCAACCACCAAAATACTCAAAATTATTTTTAAAACAAAGTCAGTTTAGTTACCTTTCAAACGGTAGTTTTCAAGCTTTCTTTTAAACATACTTACCTTTTAACGCTCTTTAAATATTGTTATGTTTCCTCCTCAACCTAAAGAAAAGTCAATAATAAAAAGTGAGTGTTGGAAAAAACTATCTAGCAATGCGAACAATGCCCTATTGAGAAAGTTGTTACATGTTACCCCAGGTTTTGTTATAACTTGCCCCATCGCAAGATTTCGGACATTTGTGTTTACTTACAAAAAACTTTGTTAAGTCATCACAATCATGTCCATTTAGTTTGCCTCATTGATGTTCCTTTGTTGATTGGTTTGATTGTTGTGAACAATGACCCTGACAAATAAAAATACTCGTAAGATTTAAAAGTATTTTTGTGTGCGTATCGATTTTTTCAAGGACAAGTTATTGCTTCAGTTTTTATTCATACAAATTTCAATAATAAAGATTGACACATACCTATGTACATAGCTTCGGTGTCACATTCAAAATAGTGCCACCCTCTCTCTACCCCTTGCTAGGCGTCTGCTTACCTTTCTAAAGAAGTTGTTCTGATGACAAGGTCGGATGCTTCTTTTTCTAGCAGAATTTAAGCAGTTGAAAAAGAAAGAAATTTTGGAGCATTAAAGTAATTCCTTTGACGATTACAAAGGTCAAAACAGCTTTAGAGAAAAATTTAGTAAAAAAAAAATTATACATATAAAATCTTTCAACTTAATTTCTTCAATTCAAATTTTGAGATCTATATAAAATATTTATCTATATAAAAGCAGCTTAATCAGCATATTACAAGGAATAAGTTTTTTTTCTATACTCTGTATTCTACTTTACTTCTGCTCTATCGTTCCCTTCGGAAAATCCTTAGCAACAATTTATTTGCATAACGTGACGCTATACAGCAGCTTAGCTTGGCTCAGTTCAGTTCTATTCTTTACAATCCATACAAATTGTGCCATTCCTTCCTTGCCTGCTTCGTCTGACCACACCACCTGCTTACCTGCTAGTTTTTCGTATGACTGCTTTGGCAAGCAATTTGTTTGAACATTTCAAACATTTCCGTTGTTGGAGTGACAGCAATTTTACCCACACAACTCGTCATCATAGCGATGGAGCGCATATTGACCATTATATTAACTTCAATAATGTTTGCACAGGCATCGAAGAATCTGGGGTGGCCAGTCTTTTTTTTTTTTTTGTACTTGTGTCAACCTGATCCACATTCGTTCTAGCTGACCTGACCCCCTTCAAACTTTATCAAGCTGCTTTAATATTTTATGCTACGAATTGATTCTGCCAACGGGCAAAAGCAAGTGTTGCCATTAGAAACTTTATTTTTTTTTTCATTTATATTCCTTGCTATTCTTTTCAATTCTATTCTGACTCAAGTCAGGTACTTATTTCTATTTATTTGATATTATTTTATTTTATTTCTTTTTATGTTATTATTTGCTATTTTACGTTTACAATTGATTTCAGAGCTACAAAGTTTTAAAGCAGACCTCACTCAGCTGGAAGAAGTGGCGGCAGTCAATTTTGAGAAAGAAATGATTTTATGATTTTGAAGCAATGACAAAATAAAATAGAAAAACAAAAACAGGAAATATTCCAAAAAAATTCGAAAAAAAATTCCAAATCTTAAAGGAATTCAAAAATAGAAGAGCTGAAGAATCTATTTAATGTAAAAAATAGCAAATGATGTCATATTTAATAAACAAAAATCGATAGATTGTGTACGAATTAAGTAGTGGACCGGTTTTAAAAAAGTTCGAAAAAAATTAAGAATTTCAGTTTTTATTTAATCTGCAATTCTGTTATTTTTTAGCAAACTTTTAATTTTTCTTATTAAAGAACAGTGGAATTGTACATTTGCTTAAATAAATAAAGTAATTTTATTATATATCTATTAGACCAGTTCATTTTACAAAAATGTTAGAATGCTTCGATGCGCCTCCATTTTCTGAGAGTTCCATTCCTAGTGAGAACAAAAATACCTTAAGACCCAAAAACATTTGATCTTTAGATATAGCGCAAATTGTTTTATGGTCATTTTGGAGTTATTTACGACTTAAACCATTTTGAATAATGTGTTGTCCAAACAAAAACACATATGGAAAATATATTGACGAAAAATCATTTATAATAATCTAAGCTTTAATAAGTTTTATATTTTAATTTTTTAAATATGCACCTGATATTTTTTGGCGAAGCTTTAAAGATGTAATTTAAGTCGTAAACCAAAATTATCGTTTTTCTACATAAAATTTTTTTTATTATCTTGTTTCTGTTTGTGATTTTGTATATTTGGACAAAGCTTAAGCTTTCTTACGATATAACATACTTTCACATTTTTGAACCATAACATTTAAAAAAAAAATTAAAAGCACTACTAACATTTATTTTTCTTTATATTTATGATTATATATTATATATTATGATTATAAAAATATGATTTTCTTAATGTTAATAACATTTTTTCTATGCCGAAACCTTGATAACATTTAGCTGTGTGACCATTTGAAGACCCCTAAGATTTGCGCTGTTATTAAGCCACTCAGTTTTAGGGTCAAGTTGTAAAAACTCAGTAGAAATGTCACGTTTTTTAAGAAACAATCTAGTGTTGATTGCAACAAAATCATACAAATTTAAATTTAAATGTGTTGGTTTACTTGAATCCTTTTTTAACGACTTTTCATTTCCTGGCTTATTTTGTATCGACTCCGCTATTTTTTTGTAAGTGTCAGCATTTAGAGACCTTTCGAAAAATGATAACCCTACAAGTTCTTCACTAATGGCGTTTTCGTTTCTCGAAAAAATGCTGCATTTTTTCTGCCCTCTTTCTGCCTTCTTTGAGAAATCTGAATTTTTTTCTTCTTTTGAGGTCAACATTTTTGCGAAAAGAACGCGATTCAATTGTAGTGGTCACTATTTTTATTCTCAAGAGGGCAGAATTTTCAAAAGTGCAGAAAAAATGTTGCACTTTTTCGAGAAACGAAAACGCCATAAGATACCATAAGTGTTGCTCAAATTTTTACACCCTGCTGAGTGTAACAGCGCATATGTTAGTGGTCTTCAAATGGTCACTCAGCTCAATGGTATCAAGGACACAGCAGAGAAAAGTGTAGCATTGATAACTGACTTAAACAATTCGATATCTTCAAATAAAGAGTAAAACAAAATTTGCTGCAAGTGGTTGATAGGCATAATAAAAATTTTAAAAATCATTACAAAAAAATCATACTTTTAAAAAAATATATATAAAGAAAAATAAATGTTTGTAGTGTTTTTATATTTTTTTTTTTTACATGTTATGGTCCAAAAATATGCAGTATGTTATATCGTAAGAAAGCACAAGCTTAAAAATACAAAATAAAAATACAAAATAAAATAACAAAATATGAAAAAAATTTCATGTGGAAAAACGATAGTTTTGATTTACGAGTTAAATTGCATATTTAAAGCTCCGCCAAAAGATTATCAGATGCATATTTCCGATGCATATATGATTTTTCGTCATAAAACATTCAATATGAGTTTTTGTTTGCACTCAGAACAAAATTGTTCGGAATATGAGGAAAAAGGCATCATATTTAGAGAAAAAGATAACTATTTTCTCATCAATACAAACACATTCTCTTTAGCAGAAAAATATTGCTTTATAACAGGTTCAACCGTTTCTTTATTGTATCAATTTTTACCGAAAACAGGGTAATATTTATCTAATTTTAATAAATCTTTTCTCTAAATTGCATTTATAGTTGCTCACAAAAAAAGAACACTTTCTTCAAAAGAGATACATATTTTCTTATTGGTACAACATATCTTCTTATTGCATAAATTTTTTTTCTAAAACACACTTTTTTTCTTTTTGTAAAGAAAATTTGTTTTATCTCAGTTCTAATGTGGTATTGTGGCTAATGTGGTATTGTGATTCGGTTGTAAGAATATTAGTTAAAAATATGTTAAGAGGTATAGGTAGAATTATTGTTGTGGCATTGTTTTTCAGGACCCATTATACATATTCCAGAAATTCCAAAGAACAACTGGTAATAAACAACATCGCTTTGTGTAGCTATGATTGTGTAGCTTTTCACAACATCATTCACTCGCTCTCACGCTTTCCATTTTTTTTACCTAATTCAATATAAGAAAAATATATCGTTTTTAAGAGAAGAAGACTTTTTATTTTTGAGAAAGGATTTGTTTGTATTGAAAAAAATATTTCGCATAGTATATTTTTTATCTACGATAGAGTAAATTTTTAATTTTTTATAAGTTTTTCTTTTAAAATGGGAATATTTTAGTGCGAGAAAAATAGCACTCTGCAACACATTTTTCTAACGGAAAAGCGGATAGCTCAGGATGATAATACTAGTGTATAGTAAGAAAACCCTAAAAGGAATTTGCAAAGTTAGCTCGCTTTTAAAAGATGTAGGCATTAAAAGTTTACCTCTTGCAGAGTATTTTTTAAAAATAAAGTGCTCATTAAGGCGTATCGAAGTACAATTTTTTCGAATTTCACATTCTAAGAGGTCTCAAAAGTTGCAAAGTGGTCAAGATCTAAAAAAAAGAAAAATAATGAGAAAAAAAGGATGTCTTCCTCTTACACAAGGACAAAGTTGTTTTTTGAGAAAAATAGTAAAAAATATCGATCTATAAATGCTTTGATTTTTGCAAGAAAAACTGCATATGTCTTAAAGCAAAATTAAATACAGACTTTAACATAGAATATCTCGCCAAACAAAATGCAACTCCCGATTTCTACTTTCATTGTCCTGTGTGAGAGCTCTTCGAAATAGCACAGAACTTTTGATTGTTATCTGATTGTCTAAATATTGGTGTTATTAATTGAAGTGTTTACGTTTTCTTTAAATTTGGCGAATTAAATATTTGCATATTTTTCGCAAATGCATTTTCTTGTTTTCGAGAAATGTATTGCATTAATTTTATAAGTTTTTAAAAAAAAATTAAGATATGCTTTGATATATTTTTTGCATCAGAAGTGGTACCGAAGATAATTTTGTGAATTTGGATTCTTAAAATATTTCTGAACGAAACACTGTCTGAAAATATTTTTTTAAAACACCAGGTTAATGCCAAGATTCTTTTTTGTGTTTCAATTTCTTAAAAAATTTTTCTGCTAAGCATGAAATTTATTATTTCGTCAAAACACCTCATCTAATCATTTACCAAAATGTTAAACTAAAATTTTGAGTTTCTGAGTCTGCCATTCGATGAGTCTCAATTGATTTATCAATTGCTTTTAAGATGTGTTCTTAAACAAAAAACAAGAACCTTAAAAGAGATATCTGAAGAATTCAAAAAGTGAAACTTTTTTACCACTTCTGATCCCTGAGATATAATTATATTAATTTTTTTCAAAAAGGTTGAAAAATTGCGTTCAAATATGCTTTTCTCAAAAACCAGTAAATTCATAGGCAAAAAATGTGCAAATTTTAAATACACCAAATATAAGGAGAACGTAAACACTTTAATAAATACCACTAAAATTAACATAATCAGATAACAATCAAAAGTTCTGTGCTATTTCGAGTGTACCTTAAGATTTGAATATTCTTCACACAGGACACTGTGAGTAAAAATCAAGAGTGGCATCTTGTTTGGCGAGATATTGTTAGTTAAAGTCTATATTTACTTTTGCTTTAAGACATATTTAGTTTTTCTTACAAAAATCAAAGCATTTATAGATCGTTAATTTTTACTGTTTTTCTGACAAAACAACTTTGTCCTTGCGGGAGAGGGAGACATCCTTTTTTTGGGAGATCACTTTGATGGAACTTTGGAGAACTTTTGGAATGAGAAATTAAAAAAATAATTTTTAATTCGATACGCCCTTATGAGCACTTCGTTTTTAAAAAGGTACTCTGCAAGAGGCAAACTTTCAATGCCTATATCTTTTAAAAGCGAGCTAACTTTGCAAAACTTTTTTAGTGTTTTGTTGGTCTAGATCAGTACCATCGATCTGTGTTGGTCGCTTTTTCGTTAGATTCCATGACCCTTGAATTGTCGCATAGTGTAGTTATCATTATTAGAGACATGAAATATTTTCGTTTCCCACAAGTGAAGAAACATGAAGGACAGTTTTGGGTTTCTTTCTCTTTTATAAATGTTTGATTTTGTAAAGCATTACCATTTTGGTAGGCACAGCGACGATTTGTTAATTGTTGCTAACAAAAATTCAATTTTCTTAATGGAAAAAATTGCAGGTTCTTTTTTTACTCATTTTGTTTTTTTTTTTTTTATTGAGACTTCAGATTTTACATATATTTATGGGATTTTTTTTATGACGTTTACTGGTGCTGTCATATCAATAAACACAAATGTGCGGGTTACTTAACCAAGCACTGAAAAGTGATTGTGTGGTTAAACTCTGGTTAATTTTAATCTACGATTAACTAAACTCTTGTTAACTGTAATCTTAAAATTTTTAAAATTAAAAGTAGATTTGATACCAGATGTTGAATTTTGTTTCATTATAAATAATAATATAAATTAATTTTTTTAGTTAATGTTAAGTTTTAAAACTGTAAAAGTTAATTCAAATGACATTTTAAGACTAACGAATAAATTTACATTTGTCTTAAAAAAATGATATTTCATAAAAAAATTACATTTATTAAGGTACAAAGCTTGTAGAATAAAATTCTTATAGAAACGTAATCGTATATAAATATGTAAATAAAGACAAATTAAGAAGAACAACAAACACCTTTGTTCAATTGGTGCAAAAAATAAAAACATAAATGCAACTCTACTTAATAATGAAAAAATAAAATTAAAATTTTCTAACACTTTTTGAGAATTTGGGAAACAATTCCAAGAGCTTTCAAAATTTGAAACCTTTACTTGTGCTTTAATTTGGTGGTAATGACAGGAAATAATATTTTACATGCAAATATTGTCTATCGATAGAGATGAATTCATTTAGTAGCATTTTCTGCCTCCTAAAATGCTGCTAAAAGTACCTTATTTTTAATTAAACTCCCTTGAGAGCAATGCTTGTTTTAATGCAATTTAATTTCTTCTTTAATTGCAGCTCGAATCCGGCCAGGCAGCAACGCATCACCATCATGGACACAACAACAACAACAACAACAACAACATCAACGACAACATCAATAACCACAACTCAACATCAGCTCTGAAGAGCCTGCAAAGCGCCGAAAACCTCGTCACAAAATTAGAAAATGTCGAACATCAATACGAGTCGATAATCAATAAATTACCACATGACTGCAGCGAGATTGAAACGAGCACCAACGGCACCGGACTCTACCTAATTGCACCTACCGGCCAGCATCGCCCCCTTATGGCGCACTGTGCCCACGATGGCTGGACTACTGTGCAGCGTCGCTACGATGGCAGCGCCGATTTCAATCGTTCCTGGGAAGACTACGCCAGTGGTTTTGGTTCGCCATCCGGTGAATATTGGATCGGCAACGAACAGCTGCATGCACTCACGCAGAACAACTGCACTGCGCTACGCATACATATGCAAGATATCTACGACAATAGCTGGCTGGCCGAGTATGCGCGCTTCTATGTCTCACCACGCAGCGATGGCTATCGTCTGCAGATATCCGGTTATACCGGAAACGCCTCCGATGCGCTCGACTACCAACAAGGCATGCAGTTCTCGGCCATCGATGTGGATCGCGACATATCGCAGACGCACTGTGCTGCTAACTATGAGGGTGGGTGGTGGTTCTCTCATTGTCAGCACGCCAATCTGAACGGACGCTACAATCTGGGTTTGACGTGGTTCGATGCGGCGCGCAATGAATGGATCGCCGTTAAATCAAGTCAAATGCTGATAAAGCGACTGCCGGCGGCAGCATGTGAAGCTGCTGCTGCTGCAATTGTTGCTAGCGAGTCGTCGGCGACACTGGCAATGACAGCGACGCGAACGGCAAAGGTGGCGGCGGTGACGACGCCTAGCTCTGTTGTTGTTGTTGTCGATGCGTCGAATGAGGAGGCACTCGCTAGAGCTAGAACCACCACAACCATCGCTTCTGTAGTTTGAAGTGTATTGCGTGCTGCTGCTGCTGTTTAATGCATCTACTGCGAGAACAACACAAAAGATTTGCAGCAACAGTTGCTGCTGTTTATGTAAATTTGAATTGCTAGTTTTGCCCATTAAGCCTAGTAGAGGAAAACTACAGCTTTTGTAACTACTCTAATTGTTGTTTTATGTTTATCTTTTTTTTTCTTTCTTTTCTTTCCCGCAACTCATAGTCTAAGCATCCAAATAGTTCAGCTTTTAAGTAAGTTTTATATGTAAAGCGCTATATATCATAAATATATATATATATAAATATATGTATAAATATCATATACATATGCATATTGACATACCTACATGATCTTGTACATATTCACTGTCATACAACTAGTTGTTAATTAATTACTAGAGACTTTTGCTCATTAGTAGTTGTATATTTGTGTGCGTGCTAAGCGTTTTGATTGTTTGTTTGTTTGTTAGGATGTAGTTAAGAAACTTAAGTCCAAAATAATAGGCAGAGTAAAGTTAAGTAAAGTTTTATTTGGATGAAGAGCCGAGTTAAGCTACGATTTTTTGTTTGAAATGATAAAAGGGATTAACAAACATGTAGCTTCTTAAACAGGTCTTCTGTTTAGGTAGTTCACTATCAGTGGGCTTCAAGGAGAAAAAATTAAAGTTAGGTGCTTAAAGCTTAGCCAACATTAATTCTTACAGACCGGAATGCATCGATTGTGCGGGTAACTTTCAGTCTAAATATCTTCAATTATTTTTTACGAATGTTACACAAATTTAAATACATCGATTGATTGGTTTTAAAAAAAATTTTGCAAAAAATTGATTCATTGCAATTTATGTATAAGAACTTTGTGTCTAGGTTGGGCCGATTTGATGAAATAACTTTTTTTACATGGATTTTTTATAAGAGAAAAAAAATTTGGGCATCATTTTTCTCTGTGAAATAAAAGGTTTTGCTTTTTTTTTTTAATTTTTCCAAAATTTTGTACTACAGTCTTCTAGTCGTTCGTTTTTCTTAACTGATGCCGAAAATTAATTTCGCGACTCAAAAAACTTTACCATGCAAAATTTTTAAAAAAATCGAACGCTCTATAAAAAGTCACAGCACTTCAAAAGTAATATAGCACAAAAATTAATCGCTCGGTTAAGTTAACAGAATTTCAGCGTCTACGTACCACTCTAAATGAAAGGTAACTTTTATGAGCGTATGAATTTTTCAAACCAACCGTTGGTTTGGCAACACAAGCAAGTACGACTCTAACATTATTGGTATTCCCCGAATTAATTTTTTTGTTTGATTTGCAAAAACTTTTGTTCATCTTCAATGCCAAACAACATTAGGGGTATTCATGATTCAGTGAACTTGACAGTGCAGATGAGGACTTGCGCAGTTTTGCACTTAGATTTTCGTGAACACACCACACTTTTGGTCGAGAGATTTATCGAAGTATGTCTTGTTTATCACAATCAGTTAATTGTTATTGTTATCGCCTAGCAAAAGAAATAGCTATTTAAACAAATTGTCGCTACGCGAACAAAAACAGTTATGTGTTTTTCAGTAACTTTTCAGGAGAGCAAAAGAACGGATTTTTTCAGAGCATTTCTAGTACTGTGAGCGCATAGCTGTTTTTGATCACTTCTAAGCCAAAAGAGATAAAAGAAACGCCAAATGCAGGAATGTAGGCAATTGATAGTGTTAATTATATATGCAATAAAAAAATTTACAAAAATCATATAACTTTTTTTGTTGGAGCAATTATAAGTATAAATAAATAGTCGAATTATACGTTTTGCCTTAATTCACTAAATATGTTTTTCAAGTAATTGCTACATAAACTCTTAAATGTTGCATCACTATTTCAAAGCTGTCAAATTTGTCAATGTGAACAACTGCTCAAAGCCTCAAGTCCTCAAGTTTAACCTTCACTCATCCTGGTGGGGTACATACGAACCCCAGTGACTAAAATCTTTGTAAAAATTTAAATATTGATTATTTTGTCTCAAAAAAATTTAGACATCATCTTTAGATACCACTTTAAACTGTAGAATAGTTTAAGTTGAAAAAAAAAGATCAGCGTTCATAAAAAATCCGAAAAACTAGAAAAAATTATAAACAAATAAAACAAGAAAGAACGTGGGGTATGTACGTACCCCACGAGGCCAGGTGAAAGTTAAGGCTAAAGTAGTAATGCAGTTGTGCAGATTTTTAACGTACGTGATTTTTGTTTTTGTAAATTGCACAAGTCCTTAACTGCACTGGCAAATGCACTCAATCGTGAGTACCCCTATTGATTTAAGCTGTGTTCGGAAATGTTAAAAGAATGCGCATCATGCTATTGTAGCAAAAATAAAACGTTCTAAAATGCAAATTAGACAAAATCTCTATTATTAATAGTATTTTTTTTTAATTTTGAAAACCGCTTACTTAGTTAGTTGTTCGAAAAAATTAATTGTTAATTAAAATAACCCTTGGGACATTTTCGAGATTCTATTGTTCTTATATTGCCGAACATATTTTTTAATATATTGGCAATTTAGTTTTTTTATTGGCAAAAAAAGTGAAAAAATACTAATAAAAGCCATTGACATAATTATTGTGTTCACAGAAATTATTTGCGAAATATTTTGGTGGACTATTTTTACACTCTACGGCCCTTTTTATGGGTCTTTTTTGACTCTTGGTGGAAAAAGGTTGAAAAAAATTACACTTAACTCTTTGCAGCACAGATGTTTATCTTCAGAGATATGTTTTGTTTTTTGTGTGTTCATAGTTGTTCAGGACCAGTAATTATAGTAATGTATAAATTTTAAAGTTTGAAAATTTATTAGGGAAATATTTTGGTGGACTATTTTTACCCTCTACGACCCTTTTTTATGGGTCTTTTTTGACTCTTGGTGGAAAAAGTTTGAAAAAAATACACTTAACTCATTGCGGCACAGATTTTTATCTTCAGAGATATGTTTTGTTTTTTGTGTGTTCAGGACCAGTAATTATAGTAATGTATATATTTTAAAATTTGGATAGAAATTAACTTATGGCTAACCACCGTGAAGAAAACCGCTTCTTGTAGTATACAGCATAATTACTCATTATCAGGGCTTGGATTTTGATGACCTAAAAATCTGCAAAAAATTACAAAAATTGCCTAAAAACTTCAGAAAATGACCTATAAACTGCCAAAAATTACCTAAAAAACGCAACAATTACATAAAAAATAAACAAAAAATAAACCTCTTAAAATAAAACATTACTTAACTTTAAATTTATTTTATATATTTTTTTATACATAGCTTTACAGTATATTAAAAGGTACATTTTTAAGTTGTTAAAATTGAAAGAACGTCAATTGTCTGGCAAAATGTATTCGTAAACAAAAAAACTTCTTACTTCTGCACTGACGACAGAAACATATTTAAAAGACGATATGTCATCGGATCTAAGTTCCTCTTCTAATTTCATGGTATTAATATTTTTACCCCCTAATATTTCAGCAATAGAGCATAAAAATAGAGTTAATGAAAACTAGCATATCCTGAGTTTTTATCTAACCCTTAATTCATCTTTCTACATACCCTTTCGTCGGTTTCACAACGCGCAGACCTATTTTTTTAATCGAGGTCTATAAACAAAGCTACTCCTTTTTTGAGAAGTAATGTTTTTGTTTAAGAGGACTCTATTTTTAAAGAAATTTGTTTGAAATTGGCATTTTTACATTTTTTGGTGCGAAAAAAAACGAAAAAAAAATAATTCAAAATTACACGAAAATTATATAAAAAACCGAAAAATGCTCTAAAAATTAAAAATGTCCAAAAATGACAATAAAATAAAAATCGCTTAAAATAATCTTAATATCGTAAAAATTACATGAAAACAAAATCCGACAAAAAACGACAACAAATGACGAAAAATTGCCTAAAAACTTGAAATGTAGGAATCATAAATGGACGTTCTAAATAACCAGGAAATGTCTTAGAAGCAGCAGAAAAAAGATAACATGTCATCGAAATCCTAGTACTGGTAAAAACAAATGCTAATAAATGTCACCGTAGTGATATACAAAATATAATTAGGTGATTTTATAACTGACCTGGCAAAAAAACTGAAACATAGTCCTAGAGGATTAAAATATCATCATTACTATTGTGTAAAAGGGTACTCACGTATGTTCGCGACTGCAAAGCTTCAGAATGCCAGGCGCTATTTCAATAATTATTTTATTATTGGAGAGCTATGGTACCCAATTGAGACATAAGCTAAATAAATTTGCTAATAATTAATAAAATAAATAATTAATTAAAAGAGATACAATATCTTTATTTTTATTTTTAGCGAGAAAAAAAGGTCTGCTGTTTTAAGCTCTCACGGCTGAACCTTTGAAAGTATTCACCTTTTATTCACGCCATCTGTTGGTATAATGTTTTAGATTGGTTTTTGTGTTGGACCTCCCAGGTGGCGCTGGAGTCGCTTTTTTAAAATGTTTTTCTAAAATATATAAAACGTTGGTGTGTATTTGTGTCTGACAATCAAAGCTGAACCACTGAAGCTTGTCACCTTACATTATATATACAGTGACGGGCAAAACTTTTCACGATAGTAATGAAAGTCACCATTTTAGAAATTTTGTACTTTTTAATGTATGTTTGACAACGCTTTTCGTTCTTTAAGGATCATGTATCAAATCTTTTAACGGTTCTTTTGCATGTTTTTGACAAGTTTAAAGAAAACATGTGTTTGTGAACAGTTTTGTCCAAAGAGAAGACCTATTAACAATTCAAAGATATTTTGGGTAGTCCCCCACAGTAGTTCTGTAGTTCTGACAAATTCTGTAGTTCTGACAAATCTGACAAAAATAAAGCGAAATTCTTAAAATTTGCTTATGTGTACAGAAAAATTAAGGAAAACTATTAATTATCTTAACCATTAGGAAATCGTAACCATTGGACATGGGAACAGTAAAAAACTCAGTTTTGAAAACTCAGTATTGAAGAACGATATAAAAAATAGAATATCTTTTAGATAACTTGGAAGCAAATATAACATACCTCTTGAATTTTTAAATAAAATAAAAAAGGAGTATAATGTGTTTTCTCCAAGGAAATGTGGCGGTAGGACATGAAGCTATCTCTGGGCGTAGAGCGCTTAGCCAGTCGTTTAATAGTCACTGGGATTACAAATACTTTAGTGAATACCAATCAGGTCGAGGAGATCGAAGTTGAGGTCAATGGCAAGACAATCCACATGAGCCTAATGAAATGTGGATTTTGTCCTAGCACCAAAGTGAAGAAGCCTTTTTGCACTGATAAGAACCGAAAGCAAAGATATGAATTCGAAAAAAGTATGAGCACTTTACCGTTGATGATTGGATGAAGTTAACATGTCCAGATAAAACTAAAAGAAACCGTGTTGGGTCATATGGGCGCATGTGGACTTGGTTTGATTCAGGTATAGGGCTTCAAAAGCGAACAATTTGTTAGACATTAAAATTTGGAGATGGTGTACTGATGTTTTGAGTATTCTTTCGTGGCAATTAAGCCGGAGTATGGCGACATACGAATGGTATATTGAAGTCCACGGATTATATTAATACTTTGGAAGACTCGTTTTTCCTTAGTTTGGATATATTAGAGGAATCTTGATGTCGGATAACGATCTGATGGTACTACGATGTAAAAAAAGAGGGATTCGCAATTTGCACCGGTAAAGGTGCACAACCCTATTTACCTAATCAAACCTAACGATCTGAAGCAATCGACTAAAAGAACAAAAAGGTGGTTCAATGAAAATAGGATCAAACTTCCAGACTGACCAGCACTGTACCCTGATATGAACTCCATGGAACAACTGTGGGCCATCCTTAAAAGTAAAATATTCGAAGAAAAAAGTACTCCAAAGAATATGAATGAACATTGGGAACGATCCATACAAATATGAAAACAAAAATTAGTCCTGACACCTTGGAAAATATTGTAAAAAGTATTCCGAACAAAATACAAGCCCCAAAAAAAAAATCACGAAGTGGCTATGCAAAATACTATACGATGGAAAACATAAAACTGTTAGCTGGCGGACATAAGTGTTCACACTCTTAATACATAAAAATTCCCATTTTTGTATAAAGTACTAATTTTATTTTAGTTTTTTTTTTTTGTTTTTCACTCATTGCTGGATTAATAACGGTTCTAATTGTGTCGTCTTATTTTCAGTAAATTAAAGAGATAATAAAAGTAAAACCTTTTGTGTATTTTAGAAATTCGTGAACAGATTTGTCTGTCACTACTGTATATGTTCGCGTGGTGCTGCGAGTTGTTTTTGTTTGCATTAGACCCTGGACATTTACGAAAAAGTAGTTCTCCCTGCAGAAAAATTTTGATATCAACAATAGGGGTATTCACGGGTTAATGCGAAACGCATTTGCGACGATGCGAAAATGCATGATTGCGAACTTTCGCATCATTCTAACAACAAACACAATGGAAGCAATTTTGCAACTCTTCTTGAATTACGCACTGCTCAAACCAATTGCGAGAACACACAAGCAGTGATGCTAAACTGATGATTCATGTTTTGGTTGTTTTTGAACGTAGTTGCCACCTGGGTAAAACTTTAAAAAGGTTATGTATGTACGTAGATTTTAATAACTTTTTATGATTTTGAAATAAGGTGGCAAAATATTTACTGTTCATTCGACATTTAATTTTATTGCATAATTAAGTTGCAATATTGATGTTCACTCGTTAGTGCGCAAAATATCTTGCATTTTCACATTCTTGCAATTCGCAACAACCCGTGAACACCCCTAATATTAAATTTGAATGTAATATAATATAGTTAGGTGTAATCACAAAAACTTCTAACAGGTGGCATTTGTTGTCTTATAAGCAGCAGTTCCTGCACATATTTGTAAAACTCAGAAAATTTATAAAAAGCAAAATTATTCAACAAACTCAAAAATTAGAGATTTTATTGTTCTGTGAAATCGTTTAGAATTAATTTTAAGAAAAATTTTTTATCTTGAATTAACTTTCAATCAATTTTAAAGAGATAAAAAGGATATTTATGTTATAAATAAAATTCGATTCGACTTTCAATTCGATTACCGACACAAATAATATAACCAACGAGTACAAATTGAAGTGGAATAATACTGCGAAAAATGCTTGGATGCCTAGATAGGAATAAAATTTTGTATATAGCAGTAATACGATCTGTGACATGAAAACGTCTGCCCGAGAAGAGTATTCTATAAAATGTTTCTGATAAAATTTCACTATAGGTATGTGAACGCAACAAAGGCAACGATATAAAAGGGCAATTCACAATCTCGTTGCATACTTGAAAATGTAAAATCAGCGGACAAAAAGCATTGATGAAGGCATTTCCAAAGAAAAGTCTACCGTGACCAAAAAATTAAAACTTATTAAAAACTTATTATTTGATGATATTGTCTTTAATAACTTTTTCTTTTTCGTAAATGTATAGTAAATGTTTCGTAAACTTTTTTGTTTTAGTAAAAAAGGAAGGCATTGGATAAAGATAATGAAAAAAGGACAATATATTAAATTGGATTTTTAATTACTAAATTACATACTTACTTAACTACCTAATTACTTAACTACTCAATGAAACTACAATGAAAATTTAAGTAACGTAACGCTAGATCAAAAAGCCTAATAAAAAAGAAACCACAGAAGATTTTTTAATTTGATCACATACACTTATGTTAGTTTAAGAGCTTCTAAAAAGAGTTGTATACTAAAAGTCTTGCCCAATTCAGAGATTTTTGTAAACCAAGTCAAAAATCACTTCCGTTTTTTGTAACGTAACGCCAGCACATATTTTTGCTCATATCTTCAAATCCTTAGCGCCGATTGTTGTTATTGTTTTTACTTAATGTTGTGCTACTTAATTACTACGCAAATATAAAAAACTTTTTAAAAATTAGACATTTTCATTCTTTTTTGTTAATACTTCTTCGTACTGCCCATATTGGCATTTCCAAATTGGCGATACGGACGAGTTGTAAGAATAAATATTAAAAAATAGAATGAAAAAGTCTAATTCTTAAAAAGTGTTTTTTATATTTGCGGAGTACTTAAGAAATACTATATTAAGTAAAAACAATGACAACAATTAACCCAAAGGATCTAAAGATATAAAGAAAAATATGCGCTGGCGTTACGTTACAAAAAACGGAATTGATTTTAGACTTGGACTACAAAGATCTCTGAATTGGGACAATTTGCAAACTCTCTTAATTGGGCAAAACTTTTTGTACAAAACTTTTTTTAAAAGGTTTTAAAATAATATAAGTTTATTTTGCAAGTGATCAAATTTAAAAATCTTTTCTGGTACTATTTTATTAGGATTTTTGATCTGGCGTTACTTTATTTGCGTTACGTTACAAAAATTTCCATTGCAGTTTAATTGTGTATTTAAGTAATGAGGTAGTTAAGTAATTATGTAATTAAGTAATTAAAAAAATATTAAATATATTGTCCTTTCCTTGCCTCAACCATTTTCTCATTATCTCTTGAAAATGTCTTCCATTTTTACTAAAACAAAAAAGCTTACGAAACATTTACGATAAAGAAAAACTACACTTGTGAAACAGTGCAGACGATTTGATCATCACGATTAACGAATTTATGTAGAAACTGCTGAAACAAATAAAATGAAAATGTTTCTCTTAAATGATATACTAAAATAATAAATTTTAAATAAGTTTTAATTTATATGTCACGGTAGACTTTTTTCTGGAAATGCTCACATGCATTTGCTATAACATAGCATTTGCTGGCTGAAAAAGATGCAAATTAAATAATACTGCATGATGCCATTATGAATGCATGTGTTCATTTTGCATTGAACACCACCACCGATAATTTTTGAACACTGCTGATTGAGCAGCTATATTTATTATTTACAATTGTAGCGTTTAAATAAGAAATTTCATTTATAAGAAAAGAAAAGAAGTGGTAAGGAAATGGAAGGAGTTTTTAAAAGAAATTGAAAGATAAAATGCCATTTCATACACCCAAAGAAAAATCGTAGTAAATCTTAATAGATAGTCACACCTCGATTTAACTATTTTTGCCTATGATCTAGCTTTAAAGGGTGAAATATTTTTTTTCTGAAGTGTGTCCACATTGATTTTTAAGTATCAATGAAAAAAATTGTTGAAATGAAAAGCTAAAATATTTAATTTTATTATTCTCCAAAGTAAAAATTAATTTTTCCATAATGATTTCAATTATTCCACTTTAAATTCAATTTTATGTACTAATAATAAAGTGTCTTATTCACTAAATTCAAATGCATTCATCTTCAATTATTTATTTAAATATGTTTTTAGTTAAAATAAAGTATATTCATATTTCACGATTAAAGTATATTCATATTTGTTTTTACCATTCGGTTTTTCTCTGGGTGTTTACTCATAAAATATTGCATTCAACTATTTCAAAACTTTTCACAAACAGATGATGAAAAAAGTGAACAGAAAAAACAGGTGTTGTAAAGTATTTGCAACATCATAATATCTAAGATGTGCTCACAAACATCTACCCTTCCAAAAACGCATTTGTAACGATGCAATAAGATCGTGAGTTACCCTATTAAGTAGTTTTCTTACGTTTTATATTATTAAGAGCTAAATTACTTTGTTTTCGACAGAACGATTTCGTTCAAAACTTTATTTTTGATATAAGTTTTTTAAAAAAAAAGAACAATAAGGAGTTCCAGTATAAAATTTTGGAATAATAACAATCAACTCAAAATGTAAACGGAATCGGAAAAGCGAGTTTTTACTTTTAAGATAAAGCTTAAGAACATTTTGGAAATTTTTAATGCAGGGGTATTCACGATTCAGTGCACTTGCCTGTGCAGTTGAGGACTTGTGCAGTTGTGTAGCTAGGTTTCCGTGAACACACCACTATCACTTTTTCAAAGCTGTCAAAATGTATCAATGCACACAAGTGCACAACTGCTTAAGTCCTCAAGTGCTCAAGTTTTAGGCTATAGTAGAAAAGCACTTGTGCAGATTTTTGACGTACGTATATTTTGTTTTTGCAAATTGCACACGTCCTCAAGTCCTCAACTGCACTGGCAAGTGCACTGAATCGTGAATACCCCTATTGTTGCATTGCATTGTTGTCAAAATGTTCTTGTGAGTTTATCTTAAAAATCAGAAATCCCTTTTCCAATTCCGCGTGAAAAATTATTCTCGATAGGTCTGATTAACATAAAAACTTAAATTCTACTAATCGAACCCGCCTAAGAAACTATTCATTAAATTTTACTCCATTTTGTCAGATGCTAAAACTACCTACTAAATGACATAATTAAAATGTGTTCGCTGCATTTCGAAAATTAAACTCTAATTCTGTATCTGCAGTATTTACTTAAATCATGTCAAATTCAGTGAATCTTTTCTGGTAACTTCTTTCTTCTAACTAGTTGAGTTTACGTGCTCGCGATACGACAAATGTTAGAAAAGCTGCTGCTGCTTTTCGGCAACAACTACAAATTTTAGAGTGCTGTTTTTTCAAGCACATCTTACAATATGTAGCAGCGACACATTCGAGCAATAATTTTTTTGTTGTTGTTTTAGAGTCTCCATTGTTTTTCGTAGTTTTGAATGTAGTTTTAATGCGACGTTGTTGTTGTTGTTGTCGTCACTGACCTATTTCCATGGTTGCATTCATATAAAGCTTGCCGCCTGGCTGGTAGCGTAATGTAATTTGTTTTAAAAGCAATTTATCTTGGTATGCAAACAGGCACAAAAACTGCAACAACAACAACTACACTACTTTATTATGCTAAAGAACTTAAATACTAAAGTAGTGATAGACATACATTTTTACCTAATACTATGTTCACACACAGGCCGAAAAGCCGCTTTTCAGCTGAAAACTCTCTTTTCAAAATATGGTGTTCACACTGAAAAAAGGACTTTTCATTTGACATTCAACTTGTAGTAATATGTTTGTTATTATTGCGCTTTGCTCAATTTTTTTTATTGTATTAAATAAAATTATTTTAAACCACATTATCAAATACTAAATATATTATTCTTACCTGCATTTAATAGTTAAATTGTTTATTTTGGCTTCCGCTGCATTTAACAAAAGCCCATGTCGCTGGCCATTTCCGCATATATATGCATATTTTTCCGTGCACCACGAAACTCTTCTGCCTCATGGCCTCATGCAGCTCACTCCATATAACTTGTTCTTTGTATTTTTTTTTTATCCAATACAACAAATAAAATATTCAATTGGAGTTTGACCAAATAAAAAATATCAGCAGACAAACAAAATGCCAAATATCAGTGACAACTTTTTTATTTTAGTAATAGATTTTGACTTTACCCCAACAAATAGTCTGTTCAACAACCAAAATCAGGGTTGTTTTTTAGCTTTTCAGAGTTTTTCGCTGAAAAGCAAACAATTAGCAGCTTTTCATTTGACAGTTCTTCTATGGCGAAAAACTTAATATCATGCAGCTTTTCAGCTGAAAAGTCATTAATGTCCGAAACGCGGCTTTTTGGCCTTAGTGTGAACATAGTATAAAATATGTATGGCGTTAAATGCTGCATGCAGCATAATTGCATTGCATTCAAACCGGTTTGTTGCTAAATTAATGAATAACTGAATGTTGAAATGAATGAACGAATGAATGATTGCGTTGAATGCATCATGTATTAAGTATCATTATAAATTCAGCAGCGCCATTCAAGAAGATTTTATTTCTAATGATGGCCCATGAGGAACATACAATATTTCGGAGCTTACATTAGATGAGAGATGGAGAGAGAGATAGAGATAAAAATAAACAGAGAATAGAAAATATTTTCAAAAATTCATAAGGACTAGAAAAAGGACGGGAGTTTTAGGTTGTATGCATTTGTGCGTGTGTGTTGATGTGTGTTTTAGAAATTATGTTAAGTGTTGCTTACACTAGCATCAGTCCATTATACGGTATAAAATGCATATTTTAAGAAAAAATAGCAGACAAATAAATAGCATTAAAAAAGTTTAGCTTAAAGTAGATTTTTAAGTAATAAAAAAAACTTATATCTAAGTAAAGCATAAGTTTAATGAATGTACTTAAATTTGTTATTGTTAATAAGAATTAAATAAAACAGCAGTAGTTGTTCAGTTAAATTTTTTAAATTTTTAAACCTTATCAATCGACTTTGTCATTAAATTACATCTCATAGCCTCTCCCTCATATATTCTTAAGTGATTTTTTTAAGCTCTTAAAATTTAACTTAATTATTTTAAGTTCTTTAATTTTTCATGCTTTTCATTGTTTTATTTCTAAAATATATATTTAATTTTTTTTTTTCTTTTACTTAAGTGCTTTAATTTGTCCTCTTTTATTGAAATAAGGTGAATTTTTACATATGTTAAAAAATGCTGTCAAACTTTTAGCATTCATATCATAGAAAGTAACTATTAAAAAATGTCATAACTTGTAAAAAAATATGCCAAAGATCTTAAAATAGATTCGCAAAGAAAAAAACATTACCAATATTTTTTTCAAAATTATAACATTATTAGACAAAAGTTTTCAGCTCACAGTCAGCTATTTTTTCTCAAACTCCACTTTTGCATACAGAAATCAACATTTTAAACTTGAAATTACACTTTGCACAGATCAATGTTAAATGGATGAATTAAAAGTTTTTATACAATTCAATTAAATTTGGAAAAGTAAGTTTTGTGAAAACACTTGCTAAAACTTAATCAACTTAACCAACCGTGGTTTAGAAACAAAAAATAAAACGGTATATAAAGCATGGCTTAAATCTGTGATTCAGAATTGCTTAAAAGTACAATTCCATACTTAGCTGAGACGCAATTGCTTCCGTTAGTTTCTGTGTGAAATAATTTATTTTAACATAGACCAAACAACGACTGCACAAAAGCCAAACAGCGTCCATAAAGTGGCCGAACAAGGGTCGAACAAGGGTCGAACAAGGATCGAACAAGGGTCGAACAATGGTCGAACAATGGTCGAACAAAGGATGTATAATGAACTTACATAATGATTACAAGAAACAACCATATATCATTCGAACACTAGCAAGCTAAAATCTCTCTGTGCTGCCATACGAAACGCATGGTGGCCACTAATAGCTTAGAAATCATTAATGCATTAAAAGAACCTGACACAACGAATGGTGTTTGTAAACTGCATACATATGTAAATGACAGTTCACTGCGACTGTACTGAACTTTTATAGCGAAGTTTAAAAGCAAATAGCTTATTTAATCGGATTTATAGCAATAGCAAATGCAAGTAACGGAACCATCAGTGTAAGCAACATGTGTAGTGAAGAACCTTTTTTGCTCTTTGCGAATGCATATATTGTCGTATAAGCGCTTTATGAACACCCTTTATTTTTTGTTGCTACGCGTACGTTTGCTATACACATAGAATGCTGTTTGTGTTGTTTTAATGTATACATGTTTTGTTTTGGCATAAACTCGTAGGCAAATTTGATAAGAGAATTTTGTTTTAAAACGGCCATTGTTCGATTCATGTTTGGCCGCTGTTCGGAAAAAGGCGGCCTTTCTTAATATGTTTATATCATATTTGACCCCTGTTCGGCCGCTATTCGGGCAAAGTGGCATTCTTTTGTTATGTTTACATAATTTTTGACCCCTGTTAAGCCGCTGTTAGGTCAATGTTTAGATTATAGTTTTACTTGGATTAAGAGACAGAAAATTATTTGTATTTATTTGGACAATTCTGACTCGTAGAAGGAGAGGATGAGCAGCCACAAGGCTACCTTCTTTGTTCTACTATGTTTTAACCTCTGCAATAGTGTTTTATTAGTAAAAATTCCATTTAAGAAAATTCTATTAGAAAACACGTTAAATTGCAAATCTAAGAAGTTGAATCTGATTAACTTATAAAAAATTGAACTCCAAGCTAAAAATATGAATGTAATAATGTTATAATTTTGACTATTAAAAAGTCAGTACCAAAAACATGCATACCTACAAAATAATTTACCCAAACATACAGTAGACTAAAGCAAAAAAGAAAAAAAAAAAAAGCAGAAGCATAACTTAAGCCAACTTAAGCAAACAAACAAATAACTATAGCCATAAGTTTAGCCATAAGCGATACATTTTAAGTCCCACAGCCCCCTTATTGTTGTAATAAAGTGTAAGCAGTTAAAAAGTTATTTCAAATATATAAAGTAAGTCATTTCTACTGTATAGCATTGACACAAAGCCAGTTTTAAATACATATATATATATATATATATATATATATTTAGACATATTTCGTGTAAAAGTAGTAAACCAAAAAAAAAAAACAAAAAAAAACAAAAACAAAAATCATGATGTTCAAAATGTTAATAGTCGTATTTTAAAACATACAAATTTACATATAAATTATAATCAATTTTGATACATTCTGTAAATAACGCTTCATTTTTGTTGACATTCGAAAATTACTTTTTTTTTCATTTTAAATTGTAATTTAAGTTGCATGTTTTTCATTTTCCAATTATTATATTGATTATTTTAAGCAAAAAAAAAGCTGTTAGATTTAATGAAGTCAATAAAATTAAAATCTCATGATGATGAGAATACAAGAAATAGAAAACTATATTACATAAATAACTATAAAATTGTATGTAAACTAAACACTATAATAAAAAATAAAGAATTATTAAACTGTGGATTTTATTTTGCAAATACAAAAGTGTTTAATATTTAAATTTGGCTTGCGATGATTCAACAAAACTAAAACACAAAAGTGTTTAATATATAAATTTGGCTTGCGACGATTCAACAAAACTACTTAACTTAACAAATTAGGACTTTTTTTTTATTGCTGAGTTTCATGTACATTTGCTAGATAAAAATCACCTTATCAAAAATTGTTTTGATGCAATATTGCAATAATTTTTATGAGCAATAATCTATAATAATAATTTTAAACTCATAAAAGATTCAAACCAAAAACGCAACAGATTCGTAACCCAAAATGTATCTACCGAACCACACGCGATGGTGCTTGAACTCGCCAGAAATAGGTTTTTTTTTAAAATCTTTGAAAACAGATATTCAGACTCATCCAAGGAATATGTCAAATTTTTGGAGGCTTTTTGGAAAAGTTATTGAAAACAGAAGTTTAGAATTATTCAAGAAAAAGTTGCATTTTTTTCCAAAAACATGCGGGCGTCGTGTGTTTTTATGTTTTTGTACACGAAGCAGTAATCGGCTAAAGTAGTGGTGGCGGCCGTAGCCTAGTGGGTAGAGTGCGTGGCTCCTAAGCTAAAGAACCGTGGTAGCCCGGGTTCAATTCCAGCTCAGGCAGAAAGTTTTTTCAATTGAATTAATTTTTCTGTTCGGTCGTCACCTCTCTGCAGACAATGGCAAACCTCAGAGAGTAAAAATTGCCATGTAAAGCTTCTTGAGAACATAAGCCGTTCGGAGTCGGCATTAAACTCGTAGGTCCAGTTCTCGATCATTTGTGTTCAAATATTTAATAACACGCACAACACAATTGATCAATAGAAGCTAGATCAAAGTCCTTCCAAGGGCTGAAATGGCCAGTTAACTTTTTTTTTTTATTAGTAATCGGCTCGCTATGTTTGTACACTGCGTAAGAGTTTGTGTTTTCTCCTGTGTTTTCAATTTTAAGTCAGTATGGTTTGGGCGTTCATTTGGTAAGGGTGTCGCTCGCTGTCTTATTTTAAACTGTTTCTAATTAAAATCTGTCATTTAAATTAAAACAAAACAATAAAACATTAAAAATTTAAATAAAAAATTAGAACACAAATATATAATACAGATATTAAAAAACATTGATACATTCTATTCAACACTTTTACCTTTTTTGCTCTTTTCTATGTTAAACTAGCAAAAACCAAACACAAAAAGAAATCGTCATATTGAAAAATCAACACGACAATGTGTCCTTGAACCAAATTTTTCGAGAGCTTTTAAGGACTTCTTGTTTCAGTGTAAAGCTGTGCACACGGAAATCTCTTTTTGTTGTTGTTTGAACCCTACCCACTAATTTGAAGAAACCCATTTTCCTAAGAACTCAAATAAAATATCTTAAAAATTTTCCATGTAGTTTTTTAATTGTTCCAAACACTTTTTGTTCTATTAAACTATTTCTTAAAGTTGAGGGTTTTCGAGTTTTCAATTTAATTTACGCTATTTTGAAGGCGCCTTTTTTAAGTTAATATTTTTTAGGTTCATATCTTTGTAGTACAAGTTTCACTTAAAAAAAGGTATTTCAAAGAAAAATTACGATACGAAAAGATATAACTAGTAAAAGGACCGCTTTTGACTTAGAACTAAAAAATCAATATGCTTTTGAAGTTGTTATGATTGTTTTATAATATAATTTTTCAAATATGTATCTAAAGTTATTTAATTTTTGTTTTCTTTTAAATTTCGCTGCAGTCAGATAATTAAGGGGAGCAAAAATTGAAATCACTCAGTATGCGTGTATGTATAAAAAGCAAAGTTTTAGCTTCCAAAAAGTCTCGTACGTGCATAAATCCAAAATATGGAAAACGGAAAATTTCGGTCGTCAACAAGAATTGTGCGTCGTGCGGTGTTGTATTCGCTGTTCTAATATTGCTTGTTGTTGTTTTGTGCAGTGTCTTTATAAATACACTGTGGGCTTCATTAAATGTCTCACAACATATTGTGGTTTTTGTACAAGAACTCCAGAAGGGTCGCAGATAGGATATGAATATATTCAGAGGAAATGTTGAGGGTAAACAAATTATAAAACCAGCTCATTTATTTTAGCCCTAGAGGGGTCAGTTCGGAAGAGATATGAATCATTTACGACATATTTGTATGAGGATACCCAGAAGAGTGGCATCAATGGGGTAGGTATGTTTGAAATAAATGTTGGAAGTGAAAAACAAATAGGACCAGGTCATACATTTGCCCACTCTTCAGGTCCAATCCAGGAGAGATATAAACTATTCTCTTTACTGTATTGTATTAAAAGCAACAAATATTTATATAAATAAAACAATATATTAAAAATGGCTGTTTAACAAGTGCTTCATAGCTAATTTTGGTGCAGAAAAATCAACATTACATTTAAATGGTATTAAGTTAAAATTAGAAAAAGCTCTATATACTGCAGAATTAATAGCATTATTTCTTCTGCATGTATCCAAAAGAAATACAAAATATCCGATATTCTTAGCATTGAAATAAATTAATTCTAATAATAATGGACAATCAACAGTCCTCGCTGTAAGATCAAAAATGAATCAGAGAGATGAAACTATTCTTCTTTTTTAAAGAAATTTTATATGAATAGAAATGATGGACTAGAATCTTCAAAATAAATGTTTCTAAGTGCCAAGCGGATGAAAGATTTTTGGACACGCTCAAGTAGTAAAATATGAACAGCATAAGAAGGGATCCATATAAAGAAAACATATTCCATATAATTTCTTGCAACTTGTGCTCAGGCTAAATGGTCTATGGTTTTTGATGCAAATAAAAATTTATTTAATTTTTCTCCTCCGACGTTTCGCTGGTTATTTTTCAGCTTCTTCAGGGAAATTTTATTTCATCTTAAAAACGAATACAAAAAGAGATTTTTTGGGTCAGTACGTCGATCAATAAATACAAAGAAATTTTTTTAAATTTACATATGTATAAGAAAATTAAATAAAATTATGACAGAAAATTATGACAAATTCAAATGTTACATTAAAAACTGATGATTGGTGGTTTTTTTTTAACAAAAAAACATTAAACAATTATACATTAATCAATTAGAACGTCACTATTAGACAATTTTTGTCAAGTATGCTTAAACTAATAGTGCACCCTTCATTTGAATTTAAATTGCCACCGAGTATGTTAGATTTATATTATCCTTGTCTTCTTTCGTGTTCATAGTTCTTCTTAGTTTTTGTTGAATTCGTAAGCTTTCTAATGTTAGTATCTTGTTTGTTCTATTCTCTTTGTCAAGAATTTTAATTTTGTCAAAATCAGCTGTGTGCCTTGTTTCGAAAATATGTTGAGCGAGTCCCGTTGATTCTCTTTCGTTTTTTATATCTGCCATATGTTCCTTCATTCTTATAGCCGATACACATTGACTGCAACAGACGTCCACCGACAAAACGAAAACTTGCCGTCAGAGAGAAATGTCGCAGTATTCTCGACGACTTGATTATAATGAACGCAACAGCGACACTCTCTATTTCATACAAAACATAAACAAACTCTTCCATGTTCGCTTTTGTTGTCTATCAAATTAGAAATAGATTGAAGCCAGCGGCAGCAACAATTGTGCTCGTGTTCGCTCTTTATGGAAAATGTAAACAACCAAAACATGAACTGTAAATTAAACTATCATAATTAAATGTAAAGATTTATTATATATTATGAATAAGATGTATGGAAATTATTATATTATATTATTAGGTAAAATATATAATATCAATGTTATAAATATTCTATTGAGGAAATAATCATGTATTGAATAACAAATAAGTAAACAAATGATAAATACACACATACAAACATGCAAAGCCATGTACACAGTCACATACACACAGGCACGGAAATCAAAACAAGTGAACATGGAACAGAAAGGCAACGGGAGAATATAAAGCAGTCGCGTTTGCTTAGAACAGGCAGTCTTGTCGCAGGCGCAGTAGCATGCACATGCTTTGAGACTGAGTAGTTAGTTCAATCGTAGTTATCTTAAGTGAAGGTGTCCTCACCCTTCGAACGTTGTTTACTCTAAGTCAGGCGTAGTTATCTTAAGCGAAGGTGTACTCACCCTTCGAACGTTGTTTACTCTAAGTCAGGCGTAGTTATCTTAAGCGAAGGTGTACTCACCCTTCGAACGTTGTTTACTCTAAGTCAAGCGTAGTTATATTAAGCGAAGGTGTACTCACCCTTCGAACGTTGTTTACTCTAAGTCAGGCGTAGTTATCTTAAGCGAAGGTGTACTCACCCTTCGAACGTTGTTTACTCTAAGTCAAGCGTAGTTATATTAAGCGAAGGTGTACTCACCCTTCGAACGTTGTTTACTCTAAGTCAGGCGTAGTTATATTAAGCGAAGGTGTACTCACCCTTCGAACGTTGTTTACTCTAAGTCAGGCGTAGTTATCTTAAGCGAAGGTGTACTCACTCTTCGAACGTTGTTTACTCTAAGTCAAGCGAAGTTATATTAAGCGAAGGTGTACTCACCCTTCGAACGTTGTTTACTCTAAGTCAGGCGTAGTTATCTTAAGCGAAGGTGTACTCACCCTTCGAACGTTGTTTACTCTATGTCAGGCGTAGTTATCATAAGCGAAGGTGTACTCACCCTTCGAACTTTGTTTACTATAAGTTCAAAACGTAGTTATCTTAAGCGAAGGTGCACTCACTCTTCGAACATAGTTTTACTCTAAGCTCAGGCGTAGTTATCTTAAGCGAAGGTGTACTCACCCTTCGAACTTTGTTTACTATAAGTTCAAAACGTAGTTATCTTAAGCGAAGGTGTACTCACCCTTCGAACTTTGTTTACTCTAAGTTCAAAACGTAGTTATCTTAAGCGAAGGTGTACTCACCCTTCGAACATAGTTTTACTCTAAGCTCAGGCGTAGTTATCTTAAGCGAAGGTGTACTCACCCTTCGAACGTTGTTTACTCTAAGCTCAGGCGTAGTTATCTTAATCGAAGGTGTACTCACCCTTCGAATTTTGTTTACTCTAAGTTCAAAACGTAGTTATCATAAGCGAAGGTGTACTCACCCTTCGAACATAGTTTTACTCTAAGCTCAGGCGTAGTTATCTTAAGCGAAGGTGTACTCACCTTTCGAACGTTGTTTACTCTAAGATCAAAACGTAGTTATCTTAAGCGAAGGTACCTCCACCCTTCGAACATTTAATCTGAGTTTTAATCTGAGTTCTATCATAGCCACTCACAGCGAGAGGGATTATAGCAAATAACGGAATAAATATGAATAAGCAAGGATTAATTATATCACTTTAATTTATATAATGCTTAATAATTAATAATAATTAAGTAACGTACTCGTTAAGTAATAAATAAAAGAAATGAAAATAATAAAGACTTACTCTACAGTTTAAAACTAAAACGCTGACTTTCTTATTTAAAACAACGGAATCATTGGTAAATAAATTATTTTGTAAGAACCCCTGGTTTACTCACTGAGCCTACCTCAGCAAAAATCAGTAACGAGCAAAAGGGTTCGTTACAGTGTATCGGCTATTACTCCGAGAGATCTTTTCGTTGTCCCAATGTAAACTTGTTCAGGGCATGTCACACTTGCGCGGACACGGACAAATTTGTTGTTGTTTTCGCGGGTAAAATAAGAAACTGGAAATTGAGAGAGCTTCTTTTACCCGCGAAAACAACAACAAATTTGTCTGTGTCTGCTGCGTGTGACTTACACCTTCGCAGTCTCCCCCGTCTTTTCCTTTGCAGCTAATTTCGTACACTACATCAAGGCTCATGTACTGAACACATTGACGACGACTGCACAACAGTGCGAAACAACATTAAGAAAGAAATAACAATCTGGAAGTATCATTAGCAACGAGTATAAATTATACCAAGAGATTGCTTCATCCAGCGTTCCAACTTCTTTCCAGACTATCAGCCATCCACCGACAGAAAAACCAAAACAATGACAACAACGAGTTTTTGTACTCGTTATTGACGCATTGCTGTGAGTAAGAAGAAGTAAACATGAAAATGAATACGACAAGTAACGAAAGGAGAAGAAAACAATATTATAAGTATGTATGTGAATGAAAATGTAACTTCTATTTGCCACAACTTTTACAGCTTATTTTTTTGTGTTAATTTTTGGGATCTTCTTGTGTTTGACGAATCGATGTTGTTTCTAGCTGGACATTGTTGTTGCGATTTTATTCTAGCTAGATTTTGGTTGCATCTGCAAATAATAATTTTTTCATTAGCCGAATAAAAAGACGGAATTCAGATTCGGCTAAAGAAATAATTATTCTTTAATAAGGAGTTGCAAATATGTTTTTTTTTTCATGAAGAGAAGAAAATTGCTTGTTACCCATTTGCTTTAATGTTGTTGAAATGGTTTTTATGTAGGTATTTTATTAAAAGATACCAAAGTTACAAGCAGTCATGATTTTATTTTAAGAAATTTATTTAAGAAAATGATTTTATTTTTTATTAAAATGTCAATTTTACGACAAAACCATTGATCGTAGATGCATGTATATATATATATATAGTATAGAATAGTATAGATATATATTAATATTATATTTATTATTATATACACATATACTTATAATTTTATTAGTATTCTTATTAGGTTATCTTAAACCACCAACAAAAATATACCTATCTGCCCAATCAGAAAACCCTGCAAGCATAATCAAAAGTATATTTTGATTCAATTGGAAAATATTTAAGAATTCCATGTCGTTATATTAAGATATTTATTTCAGATAGATTTTATGTTGAAATGTATATAACTAATCCGAGTAAAACAATTTCATTTAGAACATTTTATTTTTTTATATATTTTTATATTCTTTGTTTATCACGTAATTAAAATGCAATGATAAAATTTTTAACATTTATTAGAATAATTTTGTACAAATGTAATATTGTGACGAAATTTGTTGTGAGCATTTTTATCATGCATTTCTTAATTGGTTGGTTTTAAGCATTTTGAACATTTTAAAAATAAACAGTTTTAAACATAATATATATATACACTTTTAAACATTCATAATATATATGAATTATTTCATATATATTACTTTTGAGTAAAATTTCATGTGAGTATAATAGCATATATTGAAACGATGGTATTTTTTTTTATTAAATATTTACAAGTTATTAGTTTATTTTATGAAGTTTAAGGTATTTATTTAATACAATATGTGACTATTGTCTTCTGTACATGCTTTAATTGGGTAAATTTTGATGACCTGTTTTTGGTTTTTAAAGCATTATTAAAGCACGAGAGGTTTTCATATTTTTATGTTTTTGTTCAATGTAAAAACTGAACATTTCTGTATTTTATTACTATGTTTAGAGGTCAGTTACATGTAAATGCAGACGTATTAACCTCGTATATGATTATTGCCATTTTTTTAAAAGTTTGAAGAATACGATACTTTTGCATCATCGGGAGAATTAAATGGCAAGTTTCATGGTTCCGTATGGTAGATCAATGGATTTAATTTTTGCGATAAATGCCAATTTTCACAGTTCTGTAAGGTTGATCAATGAATTTAATTATTGCGATATTAAAACTGCAAGGACCCCCATTTCAGGAAGCGTCCTGTGTTTAGAAATTGCAACAAAATTGCCTTTATAAAGGAATTTATTGGCTTCTTGGAAACTCTTCAGCTTCCACAAAACAAAGTTAATAAGGTGCAATGCATCAATGGGTTCAAATTTACCCTAAACTCAATGATTTTGCTTGTTGATGATCTCTTCGATCTTCGAACCAGGACTCTTTAGAGAATTTCTTCTCAGTCCTGAGATCGCAACTGGGGAGCAACACGGAACCATTAGTGAGAGAAGTGCAATACCTTTCTGCACAGATAATGTCCATGAAATTCCTGACCCATAATTTTCAGTGTCGCAGCAAAAATTGCAAAAATGACGATGATTTAATGCTAGAATGGAACTTTAACCCATCCGCTGAAGACGAAAACACCAGTCCAAATTGTCCGTCCGAAAAAATTAATAAAATAACAGTGGAAGAGTTTGAAGAATCCAGTATGAACATACCACCCTTAACTCCTTTGGAAATTTCTGTGGGTCGATATTTTGTAGGATATGGGTTGAAGGCAAAATTTGGAAATAAAATAAAATGCGACGCTTGTCAAGAAAATCTCTTCAAGATGGAAAGTTATTCTTTTGACTCGGAGACTTTTCTTGAAAAGAAAAATTATAGTGACACTTGGCTTCTTTTAAAAAATCCGTCAGATGAATTTTTTAACATTTGCTCACAACATTTTTCTATTTACAAATACCTATTTGAAAAAATTTGTCACGAAGCAAACTTAAAAAAGCGAATTATAGAAAGTTGCATACAGCAAACAAACATAACAAACGCTTTGTGGTTTGATAAAACACAAGAATGTTATGAATATCGACTGATTATTCTTGACCACCTCATCAAGGTTTTGATAAGAAAAAATGTGAGGTGGTTAAAAGAAAAAATAGTTTCTGAAGAGTTTAAGAGAAAGGCAGATAACAGAGAAAGTAAAAATAAAAAAAAAAAATGCAACGACTGTTAGAATAAGAAGTATGCTGTATGCAACTTTTTGTAGTTCGCGTTTTTAGTTAAACAATTGATTTCTCAAAAAAGTATTTGTAAATAGAAAAATGTTTTGCGCAACTGTAAAAGACTTCATCTCATGATTTTTTAAATGTTCCGACTGTTACTATAGTTTTTGGTGCGTTTTGTTTTATTTATAATTTTCGCTCTAATGCCATACCGAACGAAAACTGACCCACTGTAGGTAATGGATGGCTTAAGGTACATTCTAACATAAAATTATCATCATTTTTGCAATTATTGTTCAGACATTTAAAAAAATGTGTCAAGGAACAAAATTACAAAATTCTTGAAGATAGGAATTGAACTTATTTTACGAACGTTTCTGTAATGTAACAGAGTTGCGATCGAATTGGTTTAATCTTCCAAATATTCAAAATTTTATGTCAGGCTCAAGAGGTCACCAACCAAGGCTGTCATGGTTTAGGGTAATAATTACAACATTGATGGATCGCATGTTTTTATGCATACGTTTTACTTAAAAGCTTAATGATTTCTAATTAAACAATAAAATCTTAAATTTTTCGGTGCAATTAAATGTTTCTATATTGAAGGATGCTTAAATAAATTTGTGTCCCAAAGTCTTGATATCGCAATAATTAAATTCATTGATCAACCTTACAGAACTGTGAAAATTGGCATTTATCGCAACAATTAAATCCATTGATCAACCATACGGAACCATGAAACTTGCCATTTAATTCTCCCGATGATGCAAAAGTATCGTATTCTTCAAACTTTTAAAAAAATGGCAATAATCATATACGAGGTTAATACGTCTGCATTTACATATAACTGACCTCTAAACATAGTAATAAAATACAGAAATGTTCACTTTTTACATTGAACAAAAACATAAAAATATGTAAACCTCTTGTGCTTTAATAATGCTTTAAAAACCAAAAAAGGTCATCAAAATTTACCCAATAAAAGCATGTACAGAAGACAATAGTCACATATTGTATTAAATAAATACCTTAAACTTCATAAAATAAACTAATAACTTGTAAATATTTAATAAAAAAAAAATACCATCGTTTCAATATATGCTATTATACTCACATGAAATTTTACTCAAAAGTAATATATATGAAATAATTCATATATATTATGAATGTTTAAAACTGTATATATATATAATGTTTAAAACTGTTTATTTTTAAAATGTTTAAAATGCTTAAAACCAACCAATTAAGAAATGCATGATAAAAATGCTCACAACAAATTTCGTCACAATATTACATTTGTACAAAATTATTCTAATAAATGTTAAAAATTTTATCATTGCATTTTAATTACGTGATAAACAAAGAATATAAAAATATATAAAAAAATAAAATGTTCTAAATGAAATTGTTTTACTCGGATTAGTTATATACATTTCAACAAAAAATCTATCTGAAATAAATATCTTAATATAACGACATGGAATTCTTAAATATTTTCCAATTGAATCAAAATATACTTTTGATTATGCTTGCAGGGTTTTCTGATTGGGCAGATAGGTATATTTTTGTTGGTGCTTTATATTTGACATTTTAATAAAAAATAAAATCATTTTCTTAAATAAATTTCTTAAAATAAAATCATGACTGCTTGTAACTTTGGTATCTTTTAATAAAATACCTACATAAAAACCATTTCAACAACATTAAAGCAAATGGGTAACAAGCAATTTTCTTCTCTTCATGAAAAAAAAAACATATTTGCAACTCCTTATTAAAGAATAATTATTTCTTTAGCCGAATTTGAATTCCGTCTTTTTATTCGGCTAATGAAAAAATTATTATTTGCAGATGCAACCAAAATCTAGCTAGAATAAAATCGCAACAACAATGTCCAGCTAGAAACAACATCAATTCGTCAAACACAAGAAGATCCCAAAAATTAACACAAAAAAATAAGCTGTAAAAGTTGTGGCAAATAGAAGTTACATTTTCATTCACATACATACTTATAATATTGTTTTCTTCTCCTTTCGTTACTTGTCGTATTCATTTTCATGTTTACTTCTTCTTACTCACAGCAATGCGTCAATAACGAGTACAAAAACTCGTTGGTTGTCATTGTTTTGGTTTTTCTGTCGGTGGATGGCTGATAGTCTGGAAAGAAGTTGGAACGCTGGATGAAGCAATCTCTTGGTATAATTTATACTCGTTGTCATTAGATTGTTTCATTCACGTATACACACACACACTTATATTGCTCTGTTGTCGCACGTCAAATTAGGAAAATATTCTAAACCGACGACAGCGACTTTGTTGTAATCACTCGTTGTCATTGCAACATTTTCACCACATTCACCTCCATAAGAAAAGCATGTAAAAATAATTTGACATTTGACGCACTGTTGCTGTCGTCGTAAATGTGTTCAATGCATCATTTATAAGGTGTGGCACTTGAGAGCGCGCTCGGTCGAACTGTCAGAATAGATGAAAAGAAGGCAAGAAAATTTATGCATAGAACAAAGAAAACCACAGTGGCAGTTCAAGCAAAGGCGGAAAATGAGTGCATTTCTCTCAAGAGACAACCTTATAAATGAGCCTTGCACCATGAACCAAGAAACAAAGATCATGCAAAGAAAAGAGCCGCCATATTGTAAACAAAAACAGCTGATAGGTCTGACGTCATCGGTCACAAAATCTTTTGTTTACGATTAGTGATTGGATGTTGAACGTTATTTGTTAAAATTTTAAAGAATTATCATATAAATGTAATGTGTTTTTATATTAAAACGAAGTGTGCTGTAGCGACATGCATTAATTGCAACAGCAAAAAAAAAACAAATACGTTGGTTTCTACCGTTTCCCCAAGGAAAAAATTGCTTGTAAGCAATGGGAGATTTTTTGTCGGCTAAATGTCGACACTGCAATGGCAAGAATCCGTGGAGATCATTTTCTGCCTGAAGACTTCGAAAGAAGGGTCCAAGTTCAAATGGGTAAGTACTTCTACATTTCCACGTAAATATTCTTTTAAAAAATGTTACGATAGGTTTTGGCAAAGCTATGCGCTTAAAGCCGGGCGCTGTCCCAACAGTTATGACCAAGGAGGTGCAGCCAGCAAATGCAGAACGATGTCAGCGAATTTTAAAGCGCGAAAACGAAAAAATCGTAAGTGCTCTGCTTCAGGAGCCGTTGGTAATGGAGAAGTTTTTCCTGTAGAGGAAATAGAAAAACTAAACAGGGACGCTTCTATTTCTAACCGCTCTTCAGAGCAGTTACTTCAAGCGAAAATACGGCAGCTATATTTGCAAGTGATTCGCAAGTAAGTAAAATTTAACAATTTTATGAGTTCAATATTTTTAATCTTTTTCTTGGAGTGAATAGCGGTTTGGAAAACCTCGCGTGATACATCTGCCACAAATTGCATTAAGACGTTCTGAACATAAGGCTGGAAGAAGAAGCGGCAGCATCACTAAGTTAGGTAGATCATTTAAGCGAAGGCGGTTCGCCAAGCCAACGGAAGAGCTCATGGCGCATATGACTGCGTTGGAAAAAGTGTTCAACGACGTAAATGGCGACGGTCTGCTAATAAGCAAAAATTATTTGCAGACGCACATTACAAGTGCAGAGCATGTTATTTGTGACAACAAAATAAAAAAAATGTTTTTCCGCGCACGAATGTTTTCTAAAAGAAGATTATTAAATAAAGAAATTGTGAACAATTCGATGCAGAGGAAAAGAAAATTGAACAAAACGGTTCAATAATAAAAACAAAGTGAACATCCAATTTTGTATTCTATTTATTTGCAGTTTTTCTTTTTACAGCGTTCTTTACATTTAGTTACTGCATGGATATATAAACAAACAAAGTATTCAAACACTTTTTTTGCGAATTAAACTTATTAATTTTATAATTTTTCACTTTTATCCGAGTTTTCACAAGTTTTGCATGCAAAACATATGCAAATTGACAGTTTCATAGCATGCTTGTGACCGATGACGTTGCACGAAAAATTACTTTTTTCTCGCACTGCTCTTTGCGTGATCTTCTCTTATTGGTTCATGGCCTTGCACTACATTGTCTTGTTCTAACTTGTGTATTTTATCCTTAGTGTTGGTGAATAGACTAGCAAGTGTTTGGTTTCATGTGTGTGTGCATAAGATGCGTTCTCTTTTTTTATAGTTCTGTGTAGGTGTATACTGTTGGTCAGTTTTGGGAAATATGCTATGCGGAAGTATTGCTTGGTGTTGCCAGATTGAACCGTTGTTGAATTTATTTGTTACGTCGGTGAATTTTGTTGTTAATTAAATTATTGATCATATAGTTGGGGTAGTTGTTCTTTTTTAACGTTGAAGATCAACGTTATATTTTTCGTAATGATGAATCAATTTTAGTTATGTTTTCTTCTCGGAATTGTGTATCACTGATGTCAATGACTTTGTTAATGAAATTATTTGCATTGTTGATGTTTTGTCTGAGAGGCTGGTTTGAGTTGAAGTTTATCATTCGTCCCAATGAAGTTGGTTTTGTACACCATGTAAGTGTTAATTTGTTATCGATTCTGTGTATTTTTGTGTCCAAGTATGGTAGTTTTCGATTTTCTTCGACTGTATGTAATCTGTAGCTTATCGTGAAATTTGTTTAAAGTGTTTAATATTACTTCCATATCTTTTTCTTTTATTACAGACAATATTTTATCTACATACTTAATGATGAATCTTACGTCAATGCTTATTTTCTTTAATTCTTCCAAGGTGTAGTCAAGAAGTGTGTCCAATACGATGTCTACTTGGGTTGGGGAAAGTGGATTTCCAATCGGCATACGAAATATTTGTTTGTATATCTTGTCATTAAATTTAAAATAGTTATTTTCTCTTAGGCAGAAATGTAAAATAGATATAAATTTTTGTTTGGGAATTTTTGTGTATGTTTCAATTAGAGTCCATGAGCTTAATATTTTCTTGAATGACGTCATATGATACCAAAATTTCGTCCTCATTCAAAATAATGTCCTTAATGTTTGCCTTAAGCTCAAAGGACTTTTTGATGCTGTACTTTTTTGATATTAAATTTTTCAAAATACCGCCAATGTATTTAGAAAGTTCGTAGCAAGGTACATTAAAAGACGATGAAATAGGTCTCAGTGGTATATTTTCTTTATGAATTTTTGGAAGCCCGTATAGTCTTGGAGCTGTAGACGCAGAGCAAAATAGTGCGAATTTATCCCTTATATTTATGTAATTGTTTTTGAGTAGTTCGTTGATAATGGTGTTGTTTTGTCTTTGTAGTTAAGGTGTCGGGTTAGCTCTTATTGTTTTATAGGTGTTTCTGTCTTGCAGTAGTTCTTTCATTTTGTTGATGTACCCTTCTCTGTACATCACAACCGTTTTGTTCCCTTTATCTGAATTTGTAATTATTATTTTATCCTTTTGGGCTATTTTGTTAATTTTAATAATGAATTTTTCTATTGTTGCATGTTGAATTTTTCTTTTGTACGCTGCTACTTGGATCGTGATTTTAGATCTGGCAATCTCCTTTTCTGAGTCTTCTTCAAGTTTTTGTATACATTGTTCTTTGTCTGCTATTGTGTGTATTGGTGAAAAATTATCAGGGCGAACTTTTTCCCCAGTGAGAGCAGCCCTTTGCTTTCCTCAGGAAAATCTATATTAGTTTTATTGACGAACTAATTCGCGTTGTATGAAATTCCCAATTTCAGTAAATGTTTCCCAATTTCAGTAAATCTATTATATTTTTAATTTTGGTCAAATGTGTTTTTTTTTTTTGCTAGAGAGAGTATGTTTTAAAAGCTTTCAGCTTGTCTGGTCGTAAAGGATAAATATTCATGGTTATTCCAGTTTAGAGTGAACGCATTCATTCACAACAGCATTCATTTACAATAGCGTCGTGCAATATTATTGCAATTGCATATGCAACAACCCGTTGTTATACCAAATGCACGAATGCTACAAATGCATATCAATGCTTTTTGTTTCTGTAAAAGCAGCTATTATATTATGAAGTGGCATAGCTATGGAGGGATATATTCCCCAATGGCCTATGAATGAAGCTAATTTTAAATCTTGAAAAAATTCAATCAAATTTTTTACGTAAATTGTTCGAATAAAAAATATTTTGCTTGAACTGCGCATTAGGGGGTATCGAATTACAATTTTTTTTTTAATTTCATATTTCAAGAGGCCTCAAAAGTTGCATTGGGTGGTCAGAATCTCCCAAAAAAAATTTTAGGATAAAATAAGGATCTCTTTCTCTCCCGCAAGGACAAAGTTATTTTTTGAGAAAAACAGTACAAAATCAAGATCTCAAAATGCTTTAATTTTTGTAAGGAAAAATACATATGTGTTAAGGCACAAGTAAATATAAACTTCGACTAAAAATGTTTTGGCAAACACGATGCTGCTCTTGATTTTTACCCAAAAGGTCCTGTGTGAAGGATATTTGAATCTAAAGGTACACTCAAGATAGCACAGAAGTTCTTATTGTTTTCTGATTGTCTATATTTTGGTGATATTGATTACAGTGTTAGGGCTTTCCTTAAATATGGCGGACTAATAATTTTCGCATATGCATTTTCTTGTCTTGAAGAAATGTATACCTGCTTGCAATTTTTTAACTTTTTCAAAAAAAAATAATATAAGGTCTTATACCTGGATCACCAGATGTGGTACCGAAGATACTTTTCTCAATTCGGATTCTGCAAATAGTTTTGAACGAAACCCTGTTTTAAAATATTTTTTTAAATCAGCAGGAAAAGGCCACGATTTTTTCCCCATTTTGATGTTTAAAAAAAGTTACTTCAAGCATGAAATGTAACAAATTTGTTCATATCTCCTTTATGGTTATTATTTCATTAAAACACTTCTAAACAACAATTGTTAAGTCAATTGAGACCAATCGAATGGCAAGCTCAGAAACTCAAAATTTTAATATAAAATTTTTGTGAATGCTGGTGAAGTTGGTGTTTTAACGATATAATAAAATTCATGCTAGGACGGAAAATTTTTAAAAAAATCGAAATAGGAAAAAAATCGTGGTCTTAACCTGGTGTTATAAATTGATTTTTTTGGACAGGTGTTGTTTAGAAATATTTGAAGAATCTAAATAAAGAAAATTATCCTCGGTACCACTTCTGGTGCTAGAGATATAAAACCTTATATTAATTTTTTTGAAAAAGTTAAAAAGTTGTGTTCAAGTATACATTTCTCAAAAACAAGAAAATGCATACGCGAAAAATATGCAAATTATTAATTCACCAAATTTAAGGAAAACGTCAACACGATAATCAAAATCGCCAAAATTTAGACAACCAGATAGTAATCAGAAGTTCTGTGCTAGCTCGAATGTACTTTTAGATTCGAGTATCCTTCACACAGGACCTTTTGTGTAAAAATCGAGAAATACATCGTGTTTGGTGGGCTATTTTTAGTTAAAGTATTTATTTATATTTAATTTAAGACATATGTATTTTTCCTTACAAAAATTGAAGCATTTTGAGATCGTGATTTTTTAGTGTTTTTCTTAAAAAAAACTTTGTCCTTGCGGGAGACGAAGACATCCTTATTTTTTTCTAAAATTTTATTTGGGAGATTTTGACTATGCAACTTTTGAGACCTCTTAGAATACGATCTAAATTTTTCGATACACCCTATTGCGCATTTATAATTTTTTTTAAACAAATTTTACCAAAATGAGCCGAGTTACAAGAAAGTTACTAGAAACACCATGTTGATATTGTATTGAAGGCTAATTGAATATGATGGTGCGTGCACAGAATCTACCAATGAATCACTAAAACACCTACTCAACACGCATTTCTCCGGCTGCAGGAGTACAGGGTTGCCAATATTCGAAGCGCCCATCTGGCAACACTGTAACTTTCCGCAGTGATGCCAAATCGACTAATGACATACCGCGTTTGAAGCGTCAATCCAAGCAAATGTTTACAATGGAACAGTACACGCCACGCGAACGCTCTAAAATTGTTGAAATTTACATTCAACAAAACAAGTCAATAGTGAAAACTCAACGTGCTTTCAAAAAAATAAATAAAGTGAAAAGTGCGCCTTCCAAGAAAACAATTTATCGTTTGTATGAAAGATTTACAGCTGGTAATACTCTTGGTAACCCAAAGAGGCCAAATAAAAAGCGACCAAGGCGATCGGATGAGAATATTGCAGCCGTACGAGCCAGTATTGAGCAGTCACCAACAACATCCCAAAATCGCCGTTCTCAGCAGCTCGGCATTCCCCGATCCACTTTACAACGCATTTTACGTGTTGATTTGAATTTGTTTCCGTACAAAATTTAATTGGTAAACAAATTGTTGCCTACCGATAAGCCACGTCGATTGGAATGGGCCCAAAGTGTCATCGAAATGGCTGAAGAAGACGAGCAATTTTGGTATAAAATTATCATGAGCGATGAAGCTCATTTTCTGTTGAACGGAACGGTAAACAAACAAAATTGCCGTATTTATTTGTATTTGTATTTGAGTTATATATATTGTTGACAAATAAGATTAAATCTTTTGAATGCCACATAGATGATGGAAATAACAACATTATACTTATATTATAAAACTAACTATAACTAACTTAAACTAACATCAAAACTTATGTTGTACATGCTAAAAAGACAATATAGTATTTAAGAATTGATGACAATTAAAACTGTATAACATAATGTAAAGCACTTCAAAGTTAATCAAGAGAATAAAGCAAAAGAATAGAAGTTAAAGGAGAAAAACATAGAAAGAAATATTAGGTTTTTAAGAAAAATGTTCGAAAACTAAATGCTTAAAGGTATTTCTATTAGATATATTTTTAATATGTGTGGGTAAAGAATTCCACGATCTGATTGCGCTTACAAAAAACAATCTACTGGAGTTGATGAAATTATATCTGGGAATTAAAATGTTCATGCCTCTGCTAGATCTACAAAAAGATAGTTTTTCGAACAAGTAGCTAGGGCTCTGTGTGATAATTATTCTATGCAGGAACACACAGCTTCTTGCTTCGAGATGATTTAATAGGCCTCTTCCAAGTAATTGTTTCGAAAACATAGTTACATGGTCATATTTCCTTAGGCCATAAACGTAGCGAGCAGCATTGTTAAAGGCAACTAAAAGCTTATGCGCCGACCGCGAATCAAGCTTGCAATATACTACTTCCGAATAAGTAATTAAAGGTAACAAGAGCTGCAATACCAATTTTCGTCTAATTTCTACGTTTACAAAATTTTCAGTTATTCGCATGCTTCGTAGGCCAAAATAAACTTTTTTAACACAAGAGTTAATATGATCCTCACATGACAGAGTTGAACTTATTATAAAACCGAGGTTAGTTACTTTGCTAACCAAATTGAGCTTCACGTTATTGAGAAGAATTGGAGGCAAATCTTGAACAAAAAACATATTTTTCATTATTGGTAAAACATGTGATTTTAAAGGGTTTAACATGAGCAGATTATTCTTTGCCCATTCAGCTATCATGTTTAAGTCCTCATTAACTCTGACACAAAGATCCTCTATCAGACCGATTGGCCTGGACATATACAACTGGAGATTATGCCACTGAAAATCCACAAGAGATTCAAGAGGTACCTCTTCACGATGCAAAAGTCAGTGTTTGGTGCGGCGTTTGTGCTAAAATGCTCATTGGGCCGTTCTTTTTCGAAGATGATAATGGCCACAGAGTTACTGTCAATCAGGAGCGTTATCGTGATATGATAAACTGATAAACAATTTTTTTCATGCCAATCGTTCGTCGAAAGCGTATCAGGCACTACTGGTTTCAACAAGACGGCGCGCCACCACACACAAGCCGCACTACAATCGATTTTTTGAAGCAATTGTTCCCTGGCCGTTTGATGTCAAAAAATGGTGATTTCGATTGGCCGCCAAGATCACCAGATTTAACGCCTCCAGACTTCTTTTTGTGGGGTTATTTGAAATCAAAGGTTTACGTCAACAAGCCAAAGACCCTAGAAAAGCTAAAAACCAACATCCGTCAAGAAATAACTGCCATTCCCATCGAAATGTTGAAGAAAACCATGGAAAATGCTGCAAAACGGGCACAATATGTCGTAGAGGCCAATGGCGACCATTTTCGAGATATCATATTCAAGAAATAATGTAAGCAAATCTACTTGAACCCAGTTAAATGATATTCATGACGAACAGACAAAAAATTGTGGTTTCTTTGATTTATTTAAAAATAAAATGGGCGCTTCGAATATTGGCAACCCTGTAGCTTCAATGAGAACTTAGGTTTAGAATCACCCAAGGCCACTACTGCGGTTCTTACTGACTCCTTTCTCACGATGAAAAGGATTATCTAGGCCTTGAAGAGCTTCTCTCGGCACAAATTTTCAGGTCCCGACGCAAAATGGCCGAAATGGCCTATCTAGCAGTATTTAATTCAAAACATGTGAGTATCATCTGTACCCAATCATGTTGTGAGGCTACTTTATGCTTGAACAATTAAATATCGCAGTATTTAAGCTTTATTCTAATACTTTAACCCTTTACGAAGCCATGTAACGTAATTATAACACACAGTACATATATTGTATGTTTCTGCACAACTACAATATCAAAGAAAGAATTTTCCCATAACAGCCAAAGAGAAAGAATATGATTTCAAAGTCAGACAAAATAAAATAGCAGAGGTTTGTTTTCGGGTTAAGCATATAAAGTTAGAAATAATAATACAGAAACACATAGTTTTCCAAAAAAAATTAATGCTTTTTAATGGGTCCAATTTATTATTTTATTGGTTTTTATTAAAAAATGCTAAGATATAAACTCAAGCTCATTCAGAATCAGAGCTATTTGAATTCACTGCTTTTTGTTGCAAATTTGGTTCTGGAAGCAAATTTTTAACGTTCCTTTCTAGGGTTATAATTTTCCGGTAGTAGGAAGATGTGCTTTTTGATATTTATGATATTGACAGATCTGAGGGAAAAAGAAACGCTTGCATTATGTCTTCAATAGTGTTTTTACGTAAATTTTTACGGGTATGATATTGTCTCAATTTTCTAAATTCTTTATTCAGTGCCGCGAATCGGCTAAAATAATGCCATTGTCCAACCAATCTTTATTACGTTCTTCAAAAACTGATAACATTCTATTGCAGTTCTTCCACTTTTCTACTACTTTGCTTAAGGTATCATTACAGTTTCGAATAAGGAAAAAAATAATCAAAATTTAGGCCCTTTATCAGAGATACGGATAAGGATTCTTAAAGCAGCGCCAACTAAGTAAGTAAGTAGTAGAAAACAAGTTGTGAACAACGAAACTAGTTGCAATCAAACGAAAGGTGTTGGCACTTTTTCAAAAATTACTTCAAAAAGCATATGTTTTTATATTAGTGCTACACATGGTAGTTTTAATTGTATGGTTTTATGTATGTATGGTTTTAAGTGTATGGTTTTAACCAGGCAGCACTGAGAAGCAAAACTGTTTTTGAAAAGTAACTACTGTATAAACTGCGGTGTTCACTATTTGCAATTTATTTTTATTTGCAAATAGCTGGCGTAAAAATGTAGTAATAGAAGATTGTTTCCAACACCTTTTCCATTAACTCATCGTTTGTTTTTTTATGGGCGCCTTAGCCGAACGGACGTCCTTTAAGCCATCAGCATCGACCTGGAACCGCTATTTTTTTCAAAACATGTGTATAGAATAAACGATAACTACCATAAACTTTTGCAATTTATTCATATGTGTGTTTAAAAGTTTTACCGCGTTAAAAACAAAATTTTATGTTAGTTTTGTGCGCCATTAGTTTTTGTGCACAGTTTTATCGATTGCAACGATGGTGATACAATTTTAAGTTCTAAGATACAGTTTTTATAATTCAGCAAATTGAATTGAAGCTTAGAAGAGCTAACATTACAAACAAAGAACAGCACAGCAAGAATTAAAATCTTAAATATTGTCGCTTTGTGACTTCTTACCAAAATACTATACAAAACTAAGGTGAATGATCTCTTATCCATTTGAAATGTAATATATTCCCTTTTATTTATCATTGCATTTTGTTTAGGTGTATGTAGTGCATAAAGCTCAATAGTACTTTGATGAAAGCTTTTTGATTTATTTCAGTTCTGCAAGATTGACAAACTGTTTGGCAGATTTACAGGACAAGGCTTTAAACAGGCAAACGTAGAGAAAAGGATTAAGACTTACTTGGTCTTAAAATGAATTTTAAGAAGCACAAAGCTGTCAGGTTTATTTTGAAATTATTCTCAAAGGTGAAACTTAAATGTATAAATCGAAGCTGAAAGCGTTGCAATAAATGACATATTTAATACCAGCATCGAACAAAAGACCAAACAAAGAATTCTTAGCAATGCCATCACTCAAGGCAAAATTAATTTGATGAAGTGATAAAGAGATGTTAAGAGTAGTTAAATCTTTCATCTATTTATGACATGCACATTTAAAGCTTAACAAAATAATGTAATATTAGGGGAAAACCACGTCAGTGCATTTGATTTATGCAATTCAGGATGGAAATATTGCACTAAATACTTTTAGAGTTTTTTTAATAGTAATTCGAATATTAAAACAAATTAATAATGACAAAAGAGATATTTATCGTAATTTGAAGTCAAAGAAATAGTGATGTGTAAACTCGATACTTTTTGGCATAAAATGATTTGGTATCGAGTATACCTCGAAACTCGATGCTTTTTACTTTTCTAAAAACCCGCGTAGTTTCGCAAGCAAACACTAAAATAGCTGCAGTTAAAGCTCTACTTATTTTTGCTAACTTCTTGGCAGAGACAGAACATTTCATGACGAGTAAAAATGCCTCCCAGACACGTTTGAAATTAGCAAAAAGGAGGCATTTCTTGGGATAAATTAGAACAACTCTTGCCTCATAAAAGGTTAACAGGAAATCAGAAGGGCTTATTAAAAATTATTTGATTTAAGAACTCTTAAGTTAAAAAATTAAATTATTTCTGCATTTTCTGCATTCGATAAAACTAGTTCAGCTCTAGAAAAAAATACCTTCACTTGGCACGGATGTTGCGACTATTGCTTCCACCAATCTAAAAGATTCACGCTACGGTTTAAATATTCTTCACGAAGATATTGGTTCAGTCCTATGATATGATTCTGGTTCTTACAGCTTTCGTTTTGGCGTCGAAATCTGCACAAATAGAGTCTATTGTGTGATTTTTGATTTCGCTTTCTTTCATGAGACTAGGGTATGCAAAACCGGTTCGAATTCGGCTTTTCGGTTTTTTTTTAAACCGACCCGGTTTTTTAAAAATCGCAAATTTCGATAATTTCGAAAACCTGTCTTTTGGCTCGAATTATTCGACTGCTCCAATAGTCAAGAAATGTATAAATCTGCAATATAAAGTTGTCTTTAAACCACTTTTTTTATTGTATTTGAGCGACGCTGTTTATTTTCTACTTGCGTTTTGACATTTCACCAACGTTGCTAACATTTCTTATCTCTGATCTTAATTCATTTTGTTAAAACAGCACTTACAAGCGGCTGGCGTATTTTATGAAAGATAAACATGATTTTTATTAAATAATGCATTATTTTTCAAAAAATATACCATTCAATTTCCCAAGAAATTTTTAAAAGGAAATAACCCAAATTCCTTAATTGAAGACTTTAAGCTTTTCGAAAAATTTAAAAAAGAACTGAAAAATTAGATAATATATTTACCGCATTGTTGACAATATGCTTGACATCTGCTATAAGTGAACGTGCTTTTTCAGTCTCTTTTTTTTATAAGAAATAAATCCAAAAACCGTCTAAACACTTAAATTGTATTTTATTTTTATGGTATTATTTTAAAACAAATCATTAAGTACAAATTATCTCTAAAATTTTAATAATATAAGTTCCTTAATTTATTTTTTAAAAATTAATTGTTATTTTTGTTAAATAAAAACTGCATAGATATATCATGTGTAGGTATAAAATTAAAAAAAATCTTAATTAAAAAAACCGGTTTCCCGGTTTTCCCGGTTTTTTTCTGATCGAATAATTCGAAAACAGGTTTTGAACAAATTGTACTATTCGGGACCGATTTTTTTATAATTTCGAATAGTTGCATACCCTAGATGCAAACCTCCTGTAGCTCTTAAGCAAATTCACCGTATTTCACTTTTTAATTAAGCATAGAGAAAAACCAAAAAGCATTGAGTCTTTTCCGGTACTGAGTATCGATAACGAGTATTTTCGAGCATCAAATATAAAATACTCGATACCAAAAATTTTTCCCCATCACTACAAAGAAGAGCTTGGACTTAGTGAGTGAGCGCTGACGACGAAAAAATGTTTTCTTCCAAAACAAAGTGCGCTATTTATTATTTGAACAAAAATTTTCTCCAACATAATTTTTATGAGGTACTTTTGTGTGTAATTTTTGTCCGACATTCAAATATTGTGATATCGTAATATGCTAAATCTGTGCTGAATGTGACTCAGAAATATTTAAAAAAAAAATATTTGTACTTTTATGAGCCTAAAAAACTCTTTTTAACAAACTTGCTAAATTTTTATTCGAATTTTTCAATGTATAAAAATAGAGAATGCATGTTTTTTAATTAAAGCATTACTAGAAAGAATTAAAGCATTAAAAATTAAAGTAAATAAAATGTTAAAAGCGATTTCTCTAATAACCCGGAAATGATGAATTTTTACTAACGGTTTTTTAAGGAAAACAAACATGAATAGAATAAAAATCACACACCTATTAATTGTTCCTTTTATAAAAAAATCACGATTTTTTGCACCAACGAGATTTGTGATTTTCACAATCGATTTTCCACATCAAAATAATTTTTTGAGCGAAAATTCGGGATGAAACCCTTTCACATTCTATCCTTTCTTTGATTTTTAGTGAAAAAAAAACATTTTCCTGAACGTTATTTACCATTTATTTATGAAGCACGATTGAATTCGGGAAGGTTGGCTTAGGTTAGGTTGACGTCAAGGACGCTTGTCCTTGGCAGATTGTCAAACTTAAAAAAACACCTCAGGTATGCGTACTAGGGCGAAGCGATTATATATGAAAAAAATGCCCTTGTATCGAACTGGCTCAGGGGGGTATCGACAGATATGGTATAATAATGGTTACCATATTTTTAAGAGCAAAATACAGGACAAACCAAAGTTTTAAATATTCTATATACAGGTTATTTATTGGATATTAGTATATATAAGTATTGGATACAGTATACATTCAGAACAGTATACATACGAGTTCATTAAAATATATTAAAAACAGATTAGCTTATATTCCGCTTTATTGATTTGCAATTTTGAAACGCTTTTGATTTTTTGTAATATAAAAGACTTTTAGTGTCAAATTGACACTATGTATTACAACCAAAGATTTTAGTTTAATAACACGGAAAATCAAATTTTTTGCTTATATTCAGGTTAATTTAAAATATTTATTTTAAAAAACTTAAAAGCAATGCACCAGATTTGTTTGCCATATCTATGAAATTAAAATAGCTCATAAAACGTTAAAAATAAATATTTGTTTGTTATTTACTGAGTTTGGGCACATTTCTCACATGGGGCATGAACATGAATTGAACAAACTGAAGATGACTAGTAAAAAAGAAAGAAAATATTTTTATAAACATGAACAAAAAATTTACAGTTATAGTTTTTATATTTTCTTTTCGCTCTTTTCTTAGATTTGTGTCAATTTGACACTGTACGTCGTTTGAGGGAAATTTTGTGTACAGCTCAATACTACGTTTGCATTGGACCAAATGGCTCATTTGAAATTAGTCATTTAAAAGTGTTTAAAGTCGAAAGTTGAGTTATCGAACCAGGGATGCTATGATAAGGGCATTTACACGATACTACAACAGTAAACACTTTTGAATGACTCATTTCAAATGAGTCATTTAGTCCAATGTAAACGTAGTATAACAACGACATCAATTGGAATTTTTTCTTTAGTAAAATCTAAATTTAGGCATTATTTTCACATTGAGTCTAAGGATTTTGGAATGTGAATGTGATCTAAAATAAGAAAGATATACAATTTCTTATATAAAAATAGTGTTAAATTGGCACTAAAAGCGTTTTAAGTTTAAAAATAAAACTTGTTTAACGCAGTTAATTTTAGTGAAAAGTTTTAATCTACATCACAGGTTTCTGTTCAATGAAAATAGTAAAAATCTTAATATAAAAATTCCAAAGTAAAATGAATAAAAACTTTCAATACCTTTTGTGGAATACAGTACAAAAACAGAACACTTTATAAAATACAGAAAATTTTTATGGTTTACATGAGAAAATAATTTAAACTGCCTTAAACGATTTTTAAAAAAATTCTAATGACTGGAATTGATAACTAATGGAGCACAATATGATCCCTTTCTACAGCTGCGAAGGTCCTTGAAAATAATAGATTATCAAAAATTATTGTAACTGCAATACAAATGAGCAGAATGAATAAATATCACGCTGTTAAAAAAAGCTAAATTTTTTGCCAATATTGTAGTCGATTTCAGTAGATTAAAAAACGCTGATTCCAATTCTGGAAACGGAATTTTTTTATCTTTGCTTGATCTTATGATATGTAGGGTTGAACAAACAAAAATATGCGTTTTTAGGCATATTTCAGTAATTATTAAAAAAAGTATTCATCATGGTAAAATCATTTAACAAGGCTTGAATGAATAAAGTAGGCTCTTTTCTTTAATTTCGCATTGTTCAAATAGTATGTTCGTATGTAATTTTCAAAAAATTTTTAACAAATCTTGAGAGACCAGCTCTTTTAGAATATTATAGAAAATGCTGGTTAAAAGTTTTCAGTTTGTATGAGCTACTCACATTATTATAAAAAAAAAAAATAAACTGGCCATTTCAGCCCTTGGAAGGACTTTGACCTAGCTTCTATTGATCAATTGTGTTGTGCGTGTTATTAAACGTTTGATCACAAATGACCGAGAACTGGACCTACGTGTTTTATGCCGACTCCGAACGGCTTATGTTCTCAAGAAGCTTTACAAGGCAATTTTTACTCTCTGAGGTTTGCCATTGTCTGCAGAGAGGTGACGACCGGATAGAAAAATTAATTCAATCGAAAAAACTTTCTGTCTGAGCTGGAATTGAACCCGGGCTACCGCGGTTCTTAAGCTTAGAGGCAACGCACTCTACCCACTAGGCATAATTAGTATATTATTAATTCAATACTATAATAATTGCTTTATTCTAAATTTCATTAAACTCTGTTGAAACCTGAAAGACGGACAAACAAATATACAGGCAACTTTTTATTTTTTTATAAAAGTAAAAAATTAGCATTTTGTATGTGTTTTTATAAAAGCTAGACTTTGAATTTGAATGTTAATTTTTTGGAAATAACACACGATTATGCTTATGATTGTTTGCTTAGAAACTATAATCTATTCTTTCTTTAAAGTATGTTCTTAAAATTTTATTGCAATCGACTAGTTCTAATCATGACTTAAGAATGCCTTAAAAATTCGTATTTCGTTCATATCATAGCATATATCCTAAGATCTAATAAAGATAGAACAAATGTGTTGCCAGATCTGGAATCAGCGATCATAAATCTGTTGAAATGAACTTTAATATTGAAAAAAACCTAAGAGCACCATGCTGTTTCAGGATATTTTGGAAATGGAGATTTTATTATATTCAGATCAAATTATTGATTTTAAACTTTCAGATTTCTAGGCGAGTATATTTAAAATTATTTTTTTATACAAGGTAAGAAATCTTGTACAAAAGTTTAAACTTTTTCATACAACATATAAGTCCACACTGGGGCTTTCAATCTTGGAATCCTGGGATCCCGATCCAATTTCTAGTCCCTGAATCTCGGAATTTCCAACCCTACTTCCCGGGATTTTATTCACAAGAAAATATAAAAACTTAAAGAAATTTTATTACTATATTATAGTTTTTTTACTATGAAAAGAAAATTTTATTCACATAATACTTTTTACTAACAGTAAACTCATTTATTTGAATAAAATGTTTAATTTTCTTTTAAATTTTTTTTCAAAAGATAAGGTTATGTTGTTTTTTTGTTACCCCCTCCACCCCATTAATTTTTCTAATTAGCCAATAAGTTATATTTTTGTAATAATAATGCTCAGTGTAATTAAACTCATACATTTTTCTATTTTGTTTATAATTTACATAGCTGTTAATAAATTTTTAAATTAGTTAAGTTAATTTTTAATACTCTAAATTACCTTTTCGAAGTACTATAAAAGGCTTGCCTTATTGTACACCCATTTCCATATAAATAAATAAGTAAATAAATAAATAAATAAATAAAATAAAATAAAATAAAAAAATGGCTTTTTAAATTTATGAACATTAGTAAGACAACGTAAAACGCAAATTTTTCTAAAAATTTCCCCCTCACACCCCTCCCCTAGATTTGTAATACAGCAGAGAAAATTTCTCTGGCGACACTGAAGGCATGCATGAGAAAAATAATTAAAATAATCCAACAAGCACACCTTTACCTTGAATGAAAGCTGATCTAAGACTCAAGTAGTCTTTTTTTCTTCCAGTGCAAAGCTTTCAATGAGCTTTTATACATAAACAAAGTATGCTTGTATAAAGTTTGATGACCACTGGTTTAATGTCATATGATTTAATGGCCGATGAGAACGTTAAAGTTCATACGAATTTGTTCGAACAAGGATCAAATCATATAAGACTTTAACAGTGAGTCTGTCACAGCTGAATCACTCAAGACTACTGAAGAGGAAATGTGGTGATTTACGAAACTGGTCGTATAGTCAATTGTGTTATTGATTCTATACAGAGTTGTTGTTGTTGTTTTTTTCTTCTTCAAACTTACTTGGTCTAAAAGCTCACAATGAAATTCATGATTATTTTGTTGATCATGATGAAGTTTCTTCAATTTCACTAAAACTTTTCTTCAATTCTATGATATTGAAGAAATTCCTTCATTTTGAATAAAATTGGTTCTCAATTGCATGTCATTGAAGAAATTCTTTTAATTTGAATAAAATGTTTCTTCAATTGAAGGGCTCATTGGAATAACGTGATAAGCCACATGATCAAAAAAGTTACTTTTTTAGGCTGAATACATTACTCAATGCATTGCCAATAGTCATCAAATTAACAAATATGATCAAGGGTTAATGTGAAAAGTAATTTAAAATTATTTTTCATTTTGTAGTGGTTTTGCAGTTAGTTTTTTTTATGTTTTGTTAAAAAGTTTTTTTATATTAATAAAACTTCTTCAATTTGAATAATCATTTTTCTTAGTTAAAGAAAATTCTTCAAATTTACGAAATTTATTCAAACTGAAGAAATTTCTTCAAAACAACACCGGATATTACATATGTACAATTATCGTAGTAACTGGTTTTACTTTTTTCGCATTGGCGTAATTTTAAAAAAAGGTTTCCAAGCGAATTAGTCATCAATGGACAAAAAATAAAAATTAAAATAAATTTTGCTGAAGTTAAAGCTTATAGAATCGTGCCAATTTCGTGAAATTTTAAACCCGAATATCTTCTAACGCGTATATGATATCATATGAAACACATGACAAATAGTTTATTATGACTTAATTGAGATGTTTGCATCAAAAAAATTGGAACGTAAATTTTTCGATTTCAGATTAAAAAAAAATTCTGTTAATAGAGATATAACAATGAAATAAAAACCCCTCGGGCAAAGTCTTCGACTAATTTTTAATCCTATTGTTGAAATCATGTATTATTTATGGTAATGGTAAATGGTAAATGGTAAAGCCATAAACGTATAACCTAAGAGCGGTGGGTTCGAATCCAACAGGTTTAGTTTTTTTTTAGTTTTGCCGAAAATATTTTAGTCCCATGAGGGAATTAAACTTAATTTTAATATTATATATATGCAGTACAGGATTTACTAGAATTTAGTCCAATATTTTTGAGTTTGTGAACCCTCGAGCATAGTTTTTTTGGGTCTATTTTGCAAATTTTTTGTAACAAAGTTTTGTAATTGTTTAAAGTTTGTAGTAAATGTAGCCTGCAAGTAGAGAGCGTGACCCGTAAGCTAAGAAGCCTTGGTTCAAACCCCAGCTCAGACAGATTGTTATTTCAATTGAATTGATATTTCTGTTCGGCCGCCACCTCTCTGCTGAGAATGCCAATCCTCAGAGAGTAAAAAATTGCCATGTTTCTTATAAGTAAAGAGCAGATTTTTATGCAAAAATATATGCAAGAAATATGCAAAATATATGCAGATTATATGCAAAATATATGCAAGATATATGCAAAAATTGTAATAAATAAAAACGAAATAATTAGGTTTTACTGCTCATTAAGGACTTTGTCTGAGCTTTTTCTAAATCATTTGTATAAACTAGTGTGACCAACTGTAGACAAGGCGCGACCGACCGAAAGAATGAATGCAATTTTGCATTTTTGGTGTTTTGTTATCACAGCTCGTCGAACTCGGGATGTAAAGATTAAGAGTTGACAGCGTATTGCACTGAGCAACTGCTGCCAATGTTTGTAATGCATATTTATAAAAAATTTTGATATGAAATAAAACTAATTTTGTAACAACTACAACAAATGTATTTCTATAATAAACCATAAAGGAACCCAATTTTTAAAATAAACAAAGCAGAAAAAGAAAAAATCGTTTCTAATTGTTACAGTATACTAGTAAGGTTTTTTCTAAATGTTTAACTGTAAATTTATGTCTTCTATCAGTTAAAATTAATTTAAACGCCGAAAAAGATCGCTCAACATCACAGGAGGTAAGTGGCGCAAAAACATATTTATTCCATAACGTGGGATTTATGGAAATTTCCGAAGAATCGGCTTTTGTATTATTTAACATTATGCTAACTTTCCATAACTTTTCAAAAAATGAATTTTTCGATAAAACACTGTCCATTTTCTTCCTAACTTCTTCTCCACAAACTCCAGGTACTGTTTTTAGTACTTCTTGAAAGTCAAGAATCAACTGCATTGACTCAGTTAGACGCATAACTTGCTGCCCCTACTTAGTTATCGTTGTTGGTATCATAAAGAAATGAGCTTGAATAAACATGAGGTCACTTAAAGGTGTTGCTTTCTTTAATGATTCTTAAGCCGATTCAATACACTGTGCCTCAGAAGGATCCAGTAGTTGAAGGAACAGCAATTTTAATTGTAATTTGTTTTTATTGAAAGAAATGCAGTAATGAAAAAGAGGTTACTTCTGCGATTTAAGTGCGCCTATCTGCGTAAAAGAGGGCTTCTATCCACGAGCTTCTATCCACGTACCCCATCTAGTTATGATAGGTACTGGCGGTAGAGTTGAGTAACTCAGTGCTGTGCTATGGCACTGTGCTGACTCTCTGTAGTGTGCCATTCCAAATTGCTTAGTAAATAGGCAGCGTGTAAACGATCGCTAGGCGATCGTAGTGTGACGAACCTTTCCGGCCGAGGTATCATTCGCCGGTGTCCAGGGTTCGTGTCTCACAAAACAAAGCCCCGCTGTAGAAATCAAATAAAAGAAAACTCACGCTTAAGTTTTTAGTCAAACATACAATGTATTGTTTATTGTTCTTAGCGAAATTTTGTTCTATCTTAAAATTACTGTGTCTTAAAATTACTTTATGGTTTATTGTAGATATCAGAATAATCAAAAGAAACTTGAAAAGAAATCATTGATGTTTAACAAAACCAAATTGATCTTAAAACTATAGATCTAGCTGCGAGAGTTAAAAAAAATTCACCTAAAGACATCTCACAGCACGGGGCTAACTAAAACTATCGGGAATTGAAATAACCTAAATTAAAATGTAGCAAGTTACCGCGCGAGTTATAGTTGAGGAAAAACAGACAACACAACTTTTCTTTTTGAATGCCAAAACTGATCTGGTTTTATTAAAATTTTTCTCTTACTTTACAACTTTCACCAATTTTTACTGTAATGTATGTATACATTCTAAAGAAATTCTAAATATGAATACATATGTGTTTATGACATAGGTTTCAAAAATGCTATCTATGAATAATTTTTATATATTTTAATACTCCATATGTTTGCTTATGACATACATTCCAAAAATGCATGTTGATAATTTTAAGTGTCACCTAGTTTTAATGGGTGCAACAATATTTTAAAACACATGGTTAAACGTTGCGGATTATCAAAGAGATACTGAGAATAACTTAAAATAATTGTATGTCTTTTCTTTTGTGACATACAAAAGAAATGTAATGTAACCTAAATAAACAACTGAACTAATTTATTACAGAAATGTGATTATTGCTTATTGTGAGTTTTTATTATTGTTGTTGTTGTAGCTTAAGTGGTTGAAGTGGAAATCAATGGGATAGGTTCTGCGTCGAGTTTTAGTAGTTTGTTGTTGTTGTAACTTCAGTAATACTAGTTAATGTTGCTGTTGTTGTTATTGTTGTTGTTGTTGTCTTAGTTGTTGTTGTCTCAATGGCTTAGGTGGTGCCAATGTTATTACCGTCGTTGGTGGTAATGTAACTCGCGCGGCGTAGCCGAGATATAAAAAAAATAACCTAGAGACATCTCGGAAACGCATTCAACAGTGGGTGGATAACTATGTGGCGAGAACGCGTCGACGGGTTTGTTTGATGTAGCAAGTTACCGAGCGCGGCGCAGCCGAGATATAAAAAAAATAACCAAAAGACATCTCGGAAACGCATTCATCAGTGGGTGGACAGCTGCGTTGTGGGAACGCGTCGACGGGCTTGTTTGTCTTGTTTCTCTTCCTCCAACCAAAGAAAACAACTCGGTACGTGCCAGGCGGTGTAGCGTTTATTTACTCAAGTCCTGTTCTGCTGGTCGAGTGGCGTGATTTGACGAGCGCAACCTATGTTCTAGCGTGCCGACCACGCGGCGTAACGGTACCCGAAAGTCTCGAAGGGAAAAAGATAATTCTCGATGTACTAGGCGACGGCCATGACGAAAGGCTTAGAAATTTTTCTTAACTAAAAGACTTAGAAAAATTTTCTTAAAAATAAGACTTAGAAAATTTTCATGTCGAAAAGACTTAGAAAAATTTTCTTAAAAAAAAGACTTAGAAAATTTTCGTGTCGAAAAGACTTAGAAAAATTTTCTTAAAAATAAGATTTAGAAAATTTTCATGTCGAAAAGACTTAGAAAAATTTTCTTAAAAAAAAACTTAGAAAATTTTCATGTCGAAAAGACTTAGAAAAATTTTCTCTTAAAAAAAATGACCCTGTCGTGCTAGGCAACGGCCCTAGCGAAAGACTTAGAAATTTTTCTAAAAAAAAATGTCCCTGGCGTACTAGGCAACGGCCTTAGCGAAAGACTTAGACATTTTTCTTGACTAAAAGACTTAGAAAAAATTTTAAAAAAAAAAGACTTAGAAAGTTTTCGAGTCGAAAAGACTTAGAAAAATTTCGTGGAAAAAAATGTCCCTGGCGTACTAGGCAATGGCCCTAGCGAAAGATTTAGAAATTTTTCGTGTCCAAAAGACTTAAAAAAATTTTACTTAAAAAAAGACTTAGAAAATTTTCGGGTCGAAAAGACTTAGAAAAATTTCGAGAGAAAAAAAAATGTTCCTGGCGTACTAGGCAACGGCCCTAGCGAAAGACTTAGAAATTTTTCGTGTCCAAAAGACTTAGAAAAATTTCGTGAAAAAAAATGTTCCTGGCGTACTAGGCAACGGCCTTAGCGAAAAACTTAGAAATTTTTCATGTCCAAAAGACTTAGAAAAATTTTACTTAAAAAAAAAACTTAGAAAAATTCCGAGAGAAAAATGATCCTGGCACACTAGGCAACGGCCTTAGCGAAATAGTTAGAGTTAAAGCAAAGTTGATGACTTACCTAAGCTTAGGTAAGTGGCGGCCGCAGCAAGAATGAATTTTCTTGCGCTGGTCGAACATGTAGCCAGCTAAGATTTTAGTCACCGTGTCAGTGTGGTGGGTTTGGTGTAGGTAGGTTTTGCTATACATGATGGCGGTGGTACTCAACTTAGTGCAGTGTTGGTAGCCGATAAAAATCCTTTCGCCTAGCGATCGTTTACACGCTGCCTGTTTACTAAGCAATTTGGAATTTTCCCTAGCCTAAACTATCCTCAATAAGATACGGGTGGTGTTTCTGTGGACCTGCGTATGGTTGCTGTTTTAATGCTTCTATATATAATAATATAATATATACAGTACGACCTCGCTCAACGCAACCCTCGCTACACGCAACTCCTCGATAATCTCAACACCCAAATTGTACGCAAAGTATAAATTGCAACAAAGTGCAGACCAAAATTTCCCAATTTTTAAAAAAATAAATTGAATAAAATGAAATTATGTTTCTGAACAAACATTTTTCGATTCACTTTAATTTGAATGTGTAGAAAATGCATATTTTTTTTTGGAAATAGGTCTATTGGCCAATATAAAATTTTTCCTCGGTTTTTGCAATAACCTCAGATTTCGCAATTGGCTTGAATTTAATTGGTTGCGTTGAGCGAGGTCGTACTGTATATATAATAACTTTATAGATAAAAAAAATAAAAAATAAAATTCAAAAGAACACTCCGCCTTTTGGCTTTCGTGTGGACGCAAACGAGGTGCAACGACTTACGCCCTCACATGTGCAGGCACACTACCTTGACTCACATAATGGCACAATAGCACGCAAAGAACAGAGCTTAGACGCACTTTTGTGCGTTAAGTGGATTTTGTGTGCAGTGTTGGGATGTAAAGCAGAGTGCAGTGCTAATCTTCTTCTCTGAAACTCATTGGTTATCGCTACTGTGGACTGCATTACTAAGATTTAGTTAAGTTTTTGCTTAGTAAAGTTAATTTTTATTTTACTTTAATTTACTTGCAATAATTGGAAATACGCAGTTTGTGCATTTTGTAAACAAATTAATAGAAAAGGGTGTTAGCACGCTATTTGTTATCGACACTTTTACAAGTGCTTTGTTCGATTGTGGCACAATTGAGCTAGCACAGTGTGCTGACACATAAGGGTGAGCATGTGCTAGTGTGTCAGCACATCAGAAATTGTGTTATTACCCACCTCTAACTGGCGGTAAGGGCTCAGCCTTCAAAATTTCTTTATAAATAGCGATCCGTGAACGTGATTTTAAGAGGACTTTCTTTGTTGCCGAAATCAACTGATTGACTGAGGGGAAAGTTAGTCTAATTTGTTCGGCAACGCGATTCAAGCCGTGGGCTATGCAAGTTAAATGCTTCATATTTGGGGAGAGAAACACTCAAATGTTTTCCAGCTTTAATCATGTATGCGGCAGCATCGGTATCGAACAGTAACACTTTATCTGCATTTCCTCCATTAGGCCACAACTTCAAAATAGACGAGTTCACTAATCTCGCGATGGAAGCATGATTTGTTTGCTCCAGTTCTGTGCAACATAGCAAATACGAATTTAAAGCTTCATAGCCAACTAACTTTCCAACGATACAATTGGCTATATACCTTCCCAATGTGTCCCAACAATTAAAGCAAATACAAATTTTTTTTCTACGCAAGGTGCCACATGAATTGTTCATAAAGTAACAATTTTAACTGTATTGTGCAAGAATTTATGTACACTGAATATTTTGAAACATTGTGCAATTTATGCTCTTAATATGCAAAATATATGTAAAAAGTGCAGAATATATGCATAATATAGAGAATTTGTAAAATATGCAACATATGCGAATATGTAAAACATTTATAGGGCTAATCGTATTAATTTTTAGCATGAGGCATTTCTGCCTTTGTCCGAAACCTGTAAATAAAAGGTTAAATATGCATTTGCATAAAAATCCGCTCTCTGCTTATAAGCCTTTCGGAGTCGGCATTAAACTCGTAGGTCCAGTTCTCGATCATTTGTGTTCAAACATTTAACAATACGCACAACACAATTGATCAATAGAAGCTCGGTCAAAATCCTTTCAAGGGCTGAAATGGCCAGTTTTTTACTAGTGAAAAGTCTTTCTCCTGACAGTGTTTAATTTTTTGATTATATGAGTCGAAAGGAGCGTTCTTCTGATAAACTTTAAAAATTACTAACAGAGTTCTGTTATTATTAGTTTTAATAATCTTGTTGTTGAATTTTCTTTTAACTTGCGGCATGCAAAAGAAAATAATTCTTATATGCTAACATATTTACTCAATAAATTGAAATTGAAATTGAAAATTCGAACAGGTTTTTTTTCCAGTGTGTTCATAATTTCTGGCCACACTGTTCATGCACACAAAACACATACACACGCAAACACATACACACTCCTTCGAACAAGTAAATTTAATGATAACCTGATTACAACATAAACAATTTCCGTTTCCGTTTCAAGCTGTTTGCTACTCTTTTGTTTTGTTGCCACGTCCAGGGCCATCTTCGCTCGCCATCGTGCGGTACATTACACTTGTGTTTATTGTGCTCTTTGCAGCTTTAATTTTTATTGTTGTGTCCTTTTTCTCCCTTCCCACAGCTCTATTGCTCTCTTTAATTCTTTGTTATTGTATTTTATTTCGATTTAATATTTTGTTGCTTTCTTGTATTGATGTTGTTTTTGACTTTTGCTGCCCAATTCATTATCCGTAATTTTTCGTCCAAAAAGTGAGCAAAACAAAAAAAAATTGTACAACATTCATTGAATACGAAAGGCGTTGTTTGGTAGTGGGCGTGGCTGTAAAATTTCAACACAATTGTCTTAAGTTTGGATCCTTAGCGCAGAAGGCAGCGAGCCCTAAAGGAAAGCTGTTTGCGATTCTTTGGCTGATTGTGTGGCTGATATTTATGTGAAGCCTTGAAGCCAGGCAAGCAAAACAAAAAGAACTTTCTTTCACAATAACAGCTAAAACAAAGAAAATAACAACAGTGTAACTTAATGTCTGCTATTTTCAAATCCTTTGGAGCAGAACGGCAATTCATTTTTTGTTTTTGTTTTTGTGTTATTCCTCTACACTGCGATTCCCCATGGGTAAAAAACGCGGGAGCTTGTATAGCATCATAAAGAAGAGATGCAAAAACAACTAACTAAACTTTTTGGCCTTTTACTATTTATTTATATTTCATTTTATTTGTGGCATGCTTTTTCCCATCTTTAATTCCTGCTTTTTATTTTGCCGTTTACTCGTTGTTTTATTATTTTTTTTCTATTTGCTATTTTATCTGTTCAAAAATCCGTACTAGTATCTGCCACAAGCTCGTAACTGAGTGTATGTATATGTGTATAAGTAAGCGTTTGTGTAAGTTTTGTCAGTATACAAGTTTATAAGCTCAAATTTGTTTGAAATTCGTAGCTTTCCCGGTTTTTTTTTTTTGTATCTTAAACTTAACCTCCACTTATTGCATTTCATAGATATTTTCGTAGATATTTGCACAGTTGTTTTCGTTCGCAGTAGTCTAGCAGAGCTTAAAGCGTTGCTTGCCAAAAGTTTCAAATAAGCTTATTTCTATTTATGTTTATTTTTTTATATAAAATAAATGAAAGGGACTTTTGTGTCTTGAATCTGCATATTTTGGAAAATGCAAATGTTTCAAAAATGTTTCAACTTGTGGTTCATTAAAGCTTATCATCGGTGTGTGCGACGAATTTTGCGAATGTTTTTAAAGACTTGATATAAATCATGACTGCAATAAGAAATTACTTTTTTTTCGAATCTGCATATTTGGGTAACTTATTATTGTGTAGTCCACGCCCGTAGCCAGGATTAACCTAAGGGGAGAGAGGGTTTTGATAATAATAAAAAGTAGATATTTTTGATATCGATGTATCAAAAGTAAGTTAAATTTATGGCAAAAATGAAAGACTTATTTTAAATCAGCGCAAAATTATGAAATTTTTGACACCTCTTGCGTATTAAAATTAAAAACAAAATATCGGCCCAGCCTAATTCACATGCGGTTGAGCAGGTGCTGCATAGAAAATTGCTCTAAGCAAACAAAGCATACATTTAAAATCACATATTTTGTGGTTAACTTTTTAGTCCCTGATTAACTAAATAGCACTTAATTAGGAAAAATAAATACTCTTAATTATACCCGCTCTACCATGTACATATCTGATGTATTATATTCCAGTGAAAATACGTTTATCTATTTTGTGAAAGATATGATTTTATTTGATAAATAAAATTCGCTCTAAGTGCAGATTAAGGAATCAAGCTTATGTCAACAAAAAATGGATATTTCATTATTTAATTGTTTCTTTGTGTGTGGATAAAGCACATATAAATATATGTATAATCTTGTTGTTAGTGTGGATAAACATATATAAATTTAACATGATGAAATATGTACTCCTGAAAAAACAAACATTTTGAGTAATAAAGCTCAATGAAAGTGATATACAATCTAACATCATAGATAATTCATAAAGATGAAAAATTATACTTTGTAATAAGATTTATTTATTTATTTATTTATTTATTGGCCAAGCAAGGCAATTTACTTATTCTAACAGGTTTGTTTATTTTTTTTTTTTTTTTAAAAACAAAATGAAAATATACAGAACATTCAGTTAAAAATCGAACTTGTTCAGAAAAAAACAAAAACATATTCAAAAGTACGACAAAGAGATAGCACAATATTATTCAATAAGAAATCCATTTTTAATTTTTATAACATAAGAATTTAGTACTTTAGTACTATTTAGTTTTAAAGCAACAAATGGAGGCTAAACTCACTCCATTTGTTGTTTTAAATCTTCATTACCGCAATTTGGGAGTGATTAAAAAAGTTTTTTTGATGTATTTTCTCGAAATTGCTTCCGAATTCGAAATTATGCTGCTTTTCTTACATTCTTGAATGGTATTATATTGCCTATTATCGGGATAAACACTAACAGTTTTCACCAATGTTCAGGTCAGGGGATCGTGCGGGCCACTCCAATATTTCAATATCCTCTTCTCGAAAGAATTTTTTTACTATTCTTGCTGTATGTACAGCAGCATTTTTTGTTAAAATATTAATAAAGTTTTAGTTAACTGTGACCCACGCTTAACTATTTCATTATCAACTAGTGATTGTCCCCCGAAAATCGGGTGGGCTGGATATAAGCTTAAGAGATCTTATTATAGTATTATGACTGTAGTAGATAGAATTATGACTGGTTTGAAAAAAAAAACCTTTTGATATACTCATTTTAAGAGTCAAGAGCGTGGTTTCTGTTACACAATCTAATTTAAGTAACTTTTAATGAATAATTATAAAATGAACCTCATAGCTTATTGTCCGTCCCAAAAAAAAGGTGTTGTTTCAATCCTTTAAATCCACCCTGGCTAACAAATGATATAAAGGCACTAAAAAATTTAAAAAATCGTTTATTTAAAAAATATAATATATCGGGTTCTAGTTTGGACTTTGCTTCATATTCTTCTTGTCGTTATAGATATTAACTATTAAATAAACAATGATATTCTGCTTATATAATTAACATTAAATCTCAATTTAAAGATAGTCCAAAACTTTTCTATAGTTTTGTTAACTCAAAACGTAAAGCCTCCAGTTTTCCACCCCTTATGAAATTCAATCAGGAAGAATCATCTTGTGACAATATGATTTCTAACATGCTTGCAAACTTCTTTAAATCAACTTACTCCGATATACCATTTAATACTAGCACGATGTATCCTTTTCTCCCGCCAGTTAACTCTTTTGAAACTCCTGTAATAGACCCAAATATTGTCATGTGTTATCTTCGACAAGTAAAATCTTCTTTTACGACCGGCCCTGAAAAAATTCCAAGCTGTATTTTAAAGCAATGTGCTACAAACCTGTGTACTCCTCTAGCAAACATTTTTAATATTTCCTTGCATAGTGGTTATTTTCCTATTATATGGAAGGATTCTTATATTATACCCCTTCATAAATCTAGCTCCAAGATAGATGTTTCTAACTATCGAGGAATTGCAAAACTAAGTGCAATCCCTAAGTTATTTGAGAAAATCATTACTGATCAATTAACCCACTCCGTGTCTTCCACCATGTCTGTCTTTCAACATGGTTTTCTGAAGGGTAAGTCCACTACAACAAACCTCTTAGAGTTTACTACGCGTGTTATAAATGGTTTTACTTTGGGACTGCAGACTGATGTTATTTATACGGACTTTAACAAAGCTTTCGACAGTGTTAATCATAATCTTCTTTTGAAAAAACTCAACCTTATTGGGTTTCCTGTCACATTATTAAATTGGATAAATTCGTATTCATCTAGACGTACTCAAAAGGTTTTATATAAGAATTCTCTTTCAAAAAGTATTTCGGTCACTTTAGGCGTTCCTCAGGGCAGTCATCTTGGACCGGTTTTGTTTTTACTATTCATTAATGATCTTCCTTCGGTAATAAAACACTGTAACGCCTTAATGTACGCTGACGACGTGAAACTTTTTCTTTGTTACAAATCACCCGAAGAACGACATCTTTTACAATCTGATCTAAATAGACTAGTGAACTATTAAATATATTAAATCTTAACTTAAAAAAAAAATTTAAGCAAATGACATTCTCGCTTAGATCTGCTAATAACATAAACTACACTATAAATGACACTAACTTAGAAATAGTTTACAGTTTTCTCGATCTAAATAAGTCAAGAGAAGTCCTTGGTGTCTTTAAAAGATGTGCTAAAGAATTCAGTGATCCCTTTACTACTAAAATATTATATACCTCTCTCGTAAGACAAATTCTTGAATATGCATCATGGAACCCACAATATAATGTCTACATCGACGCCATAGAATCCGTTCAAAAACAGTTTTTACTTTTTGCTTTACGTCATAGTCGTTGGAATCCCAATATTATGCTTCCATCGTACGAAATCAGCCTTAAGATTATTTTACTACCTTCCCTAAGAAGCAGAAGAATGATGCTTAATGTCACGTTTCTGTATAAATTACTTCGTGGCGGGATAAATTCGGAATATTTCATCTCAGCTCTACATTTTAACATCCCAAATAGAGGAACTAGACATTTTCTGTTTTTCAGATTGAGTCAGTGCAATTCTAAATACGTTCTTCATGAAACTTTACCATGTTTTTGCAGTGATTTCAATGACAACTTCAACATGATTAATTTTTCTTATTCGGTGGACGTCTTAGAACGGAAAATTATATTACATTTAAATAATTAAATCAATTTAACTTCATCCTATTATACCTAACGCAGTTTTATAGCAATGTAATATCGGTAAATAAGATTGTTCTGTTAGTCCTTCTTGTCTCAATATTATGTTTTATAAATTAAGCACCATCAAATATGAATCGGTTTTCAAAACTTGCTTTTTAATTATTCAGCATTTTAATTTTAAATCGAATTATGATTTACGTGCTCACGTGGCTTCCTGATTTGATATAAGATTGAACTCACACTATCACGTGGATTGGTGTGCCAGAGTATATCTCCTTTCTCACAAGTTCATGCCTGCGTTGGCCCAAATGCATATCCAACTAATTGGGATTTTGATATGGCGGATATGAGATTTATCTCATTTCCACGTAGGTCCTTGGGTTGGACAATGGCCGCAAACCAGTTAAAATGAGTATAGTGTTTTGGATTGCTTTTGAACTCAGGATCGTTATTTCGAGTACCTTAAATTAATAATCACTATCATTTAATTCGCTGTTGCTTATTTATATAGAATCAAATATACTTAAAAACGCGTGTTATATGTATTCAATTTTTAAATTCCACTGAAAAGCCAATTAATGTGCTTAGTGGAAAATCCTAATTGCCAATAGGGGGTATGTTTTAGTACGTAGGTGCATTCTGTCTGTCCCGGCTGCTCCGGACAGGATCTAGAATGTAAATCGTGCATGCGTATAGCACGGGTATACGTATCTTTGGAAGATTTCGTTCCTCCGGGTTATTATTGCAATTTGACAGTGATAATACTTTAAATCATTGTACAGCCGTGCTAGAGAACTTTAACTGACCGAATATCTGTTAAGCAAAAAATACATGACTTAATACAGATTTTGCTTAAACTATTTCAGAGCAATATTTTTCATTTGACGTTCGATTCACCTTTATTTCCTCACTTGTCAATGGTATAAACTCATTCCCTCATTCCAATACAATTTTTGCACTCGCTGATATGTGCCGCTTTAGCTTAATTTTAGAAAAACTTCACATAGCACGCCAATGTGGCCTCGAGAGGTGCCTAAATAAAACCAAATAAAAATATCCATTCATATTTGCCACCCTTCTTAATGTCCCTTAAATTTAACTAATATAAATAGTTCATCTGTTTCAAATAACAACTCGATAGATCAAATGTAAGCACTGATCCTATTATTTGCTCACCACCAACATTTCATATAAAACCACCCATTTTTTATTTATCACCCAAAAACCAAATTTTTAACTCAAAGCTATTCCCAAAAATATTTTCCATCTTTCTTCAAATAAAAACTGAATACGTTTGAAAAACTTTGCATGAACATTTGACAAAATGTAATACTGTTTTCAATTGAACTATCCTAATCTGCATCGTTAAAAAAATGTATCGAATAATAAATTGTTGCTGCATAAAGAGTCAAAAAATAAGTGTGAATGTAAAGTAAACTTTAAGTCATTCCGTATCTTTTAGTTTAGACAACAAAGTAATAGCTTTTTGTTTTGGAAGAATCGAAACATGACTGCGTTTTTTTGTAAGAATTTCAAATATTCCAAATATTTTATACACGATTTTGGTCTATTTAAGACCCTTTTCTTTTATGTCACACGTTGTCAAAAAATCTTGACCGCCCTTACTCTCTCCACGGTCACTATACATTCTTATTTTCTAAAATTTTCTGGTTTTTCTAACATATTCTCAATTTGTTACACAAAAGTTAAAGTCGTCCCTATATATGTCACACATTTTGGACCCCCACTCCATATTATATATACCCCACCACAAATCACACAATGTTGTAAAGTTTTAATTCCCTCCTGGCCATGATATTTTAGCACCACTGGCCATGGAGTGGTTTGAAATATTTAAATATTTTTCACTTAAATTATTCTTTAAGCTGTAGAAAAAATATACAACAACTTTTTTTAAAAAAAAATTTTTTATCAAAAAAATCATAGGGTAGCTCATGATTTTCGATGATAGAAATTGTTTATTGAATTATGAGTAAAAACGAAGCAAGTTTTGCAAATAAATGATATATCATATGAAAGAGTGTGGAAAAAGAAAAATAAATATTAAAAAACTTTACAAAAAAATCAAATTTTGTCCTATTTTTTTAACAAACATTTAATATTTTAGAGGTTTTTTGAAGTTATTTAAATTTTTTCCAAAGTTATTTAATTGAACTTTCAGATGAAAACAATTTGATGGGAATCGATTGAAAAATGGTTGAGATATTTGCTTGCAACATCAAAACTTGAAATTTCAATAGTTTTTTTCTCATTCTGAGGCGATGGCCTTGCTTCAGAAAAATGTATTGGATTGAGAAAATCTACAGTTTTCGGGATATCTCAACAATTTTGATGTCATATTAATGGGAATTTTTTAACATACTATCCGTGGAAAATATTAGCAAAAAATTTCGTATACCGTCATTTTTCGCAACCAACGAATTTTTATACAAAAATACGTTATACGTTATAAGTCAGTTATATGCCAAAATACCGGGACATTTTTCAAATTTATTGTTTGGAAGAACCCCAATTATTTATTATCCTCAAATTAGAACCTCAAATTTATTATTTTACCATCACAATATATATTAACAATGTTACATAAAAAATGCTTATTGTAGGGTATCCGTAAGACATAGCGAAAATGTCTGGAGTGTTTGTTGTACAGTTTTGTTGGAGTGCAATGTCTAAAATGCCTTCTTTTACCATGTTCTTTCATCTCTTTTATACCTCATTTACCATTCTAGACCCTGCCAATCCTGGCATCTAAGAAATCCAAACTGAAATAAATATTTAAGTAGATTCCTTTCATTTACATATTTAAAATATTTATAAACAAAGGACTTTTAACTTTCAAAATATTTTTTAAGAACGTTTACCAAAGTAAATAATAAGAAAAGAAACATAAAAATCGATTAAGAAATTTCTAAAATATTCGCTTTGGGAATTACGCTTTCTCATTCACATTAAAGCGAGTTCGTGTCTTAAGTTTTTTTGCCATTTTTTTAACTTTAAACACTCATATCTGCTAAATAGTATCACCTATAAAAAATCTAACAATTTTTTCCACACCTACAGCTTAATACCTTTCATATGATGTATCAAGTCTTTCTGTAGCGTTTGTAGATTTCTTGAGATAATCATAATAAGAATCATAATCATAATAAGAATTAAGATAATCTTAAAGATAAATATAAGATATATATTAAACTAGCTGAACCCGGTGTGCTTCGCTAACCCCCTCGTTATAAAATAAAATTAAAAGTATTTATATATTTACAAAAATTTATTTATTTAATTTTAATTTAATTATTGCAATGCTTCTCCCCTTTTTTTGTTGTAAACCAATGAGAATTCAGCACTGAACCGCATGTAATTTGCTTTATGCTCCCCCTTTTTATTAATCAGCTGTTTCGCAGTCAGTTGTTGGAGAATGAGAATGGGGCTACCCCACTCTCTATTTTAATTAACACATATTACAAAATCAGCTGTTTTGCAGACAGTTGTGGGAGAAAGTGAATAGGGCTACCCCACTATTTTAATTATTATGTATTTTAAATTTTAAGTAAAGCCGTTAATAAACGTAGTAATAAAGTAGGCGCAGAAGTGTGCATGGTCGAAAAATATTATCATGCAATAAGTATTCCTGAGTCAAAGCATGCTGTGAAAATTTAAGATCGGTTAACAGGTCCAGCCTCCAATGTATCCCAAAAAAAGAGGCGTGCTCCGCCCACTTTTCTTTTGGTTCGTATTTCTATTCATGCCAATACCATGTATAGCAAATACTGCCGCCGTTGGTCAAAAATGTCCAAGATATGACGATTTTAAATTTTGGGTTATATGGGCGAGGCCACGCCCCTTTTTCCACTCACAGCTTTATAAAGTCAAGAATTTATTATTTCGTAAGAATATCCTATTGTGAAAATTTAATGACGATCGGTCCAGTAGTTATGACTATATTACGATTTTTAATATTCCTAAAAAGGGGAGTGGTACCACCCACTTTTCTCCTGGTACGTATTCTCAATTATGCCAATACCATATGTAGCAAATATCATCGGCGTAGGTTACAAAATGTCCAAAATATGGCGATTTAAATTTTTGGGTAATATGGGCGGTGCCACGCCCTGTTGTCCAATAAAAACTTCGTATAGCCTATTATGCCTTCCAGAGTCATAGTAACATGCTGTGAAAGTTTCAGGAAGATCGGTCAAAGGGTTTGGCCTCCTATAAAGCACAAACAAACACATAATTGTTCCATTTTGAGTCCGAACTACTTAAAAAAAAGAGTCTGTTGCGAATTCACATTATTAAAAAAAAGTGTCCAAACCATATCCGTATATAAAGTCGTATATGTGATCCGAAAAGTTCATACGAAAGTTCATAGGAAAAAGGAAAAAGTTCAGATGCGGAATGCAATCCAATTCAGATAAAAAATACGAAGAAGTAAGTCCGTCTCGAATTCAAAACGGATCCGCTTAGCACACTGGAAAACGACAAAAACAAATGCAACTGATGTGTATTTATCTATGTACATTTTACATACATATGAATAACAACAACAACAACAACAAAAGCAGAACAATAACAAACGACACGATTTCGAACGAAACCAACAACCACAACAACAGCCTGAACAAACACCACAGCAACAACCATAACAACAGAATAAGCAGCTACTGAATGAAGCAGCTTGTATGTAACTATTCTCACACGAATATATGAGTTTCTTCTTCTTAGATTTTGCTATTTTGTGACTTTATTAAAGACGTGACAAAACCCAAAGTTAGATATTCGTTTCATTCGTACTCTAACTGATTTTTTGACTTAAATTTTTCTTTGTACGATGAATATTAGAAGCTGTAGCTATTCCCCAAAGTGTCAATTATAATCCTTAAATGTGCTTCAAAAATTTGTGAAAAGAAACCCATACAAACCGCTCTGTAAGACGTAGTTCTACGTAAAAACTGAGATTTCTCGAGACAAAAACATCTATATATTATATTTATATTTATATATATATTATATTTCTGTATATTAAGATCGGTCTGTAAATGTCGAAAGTACCTACCAAAAATGCTTCGAACTAGATATTGTCCGGTAAATTTCTTTATGTTCCCTGTTAGGATGTTAGTCTTTAATTAAAAAAAAAAATAAAAATACCATCCGAATAGCCCATAAAAGTACGTTTGCTTGTTTGGTAATTCTTGTGAAATATTCACTCAACTAAAACTTAGCCTGACTTTTTACGCCATTTATCCTTAATTCAGTGCAGCTCATGAATAGCGCCTTGGGCTGTTATTGGCCCTGTTAAAATTCTAAATAAAGTTCTAAATATCACAATTATTTTTCTGTAGCTGACATTACAGTTCAATTTATTTGGAGCCCCAAAAGACATCGACTTGGCATGGCTTTCACAATTTACGAATTACCCAAATAAATCATTTAAATCATGAACAGCTGCTAGCTGTCAGCCTTAAATAACAACGATAACGACAACTCGTACTGCACGCCCAGAAATATGCAACAGGATAAACACAAAAAAAAACCAAGTAATGAATAAATAAATAAAAGCACAGAGAGAAAAATAATAACACTAACGAAGCAAAAAGAAACCGGATCTGTAGCAAACTGCATAGTTAATCATTAGTTAAGCACATGCAAAAAAAAAAAAAAACAAACGAGATAAAAAAGCAATATAAAATGCTTTTCCAAAGAATGGTGAAGATTTCCTGATTTTCATTTAATAATTAAAGCTGCCAATTTACGCATTATCAGTGATAATACAGGAGGAATTGTAAAATAGCACAAGTAAATAATACGGCGAAGCATTAAGGAAGAGCAAAATGAAGTATAAGAAGAAGACATGAATGTGAAAAATTGTTTTTCTTACACTTTTTAATTTTTTTTTTTATGTGTCATCGTGTTGACAACATGCTGAACGACAAGGACATGCTCGCTGTGCTTCTGCTACGTGCAACATTTTGTGTACTTCGACACTGCTTAAGCAGCTCTTGAGCTACTATATATTTCTTATTCTTTGCCGTTACGAAAGAACCATTAATAAGGAAAAAAACAACAAAAATAAAAGAAGAAAAACCTGCACATCCGCTCACCGACTGTCTATCTGTCTATCTTGCTATATTCGCTCTCACTCGCTCTAACAGTGCCGCTTGAGTTAATTTAATTTCTCACAGTCCATTAACTGGCATTTCCGCAAGTCAAAATCAACAAAGTAACAAAGAGTTGACAGTCGCGCAGGGCGGGTGGACATGGCTTGCCCAGGAGTCTCTACAGCGGAGTAAGCGAGAAAACGTGTCATCCTGCTGCTACTTTTGTCATCTGCGTTGACATAACACTGAAGCGTGTCTCAGCAGGATTTAAGCTGATTTTTTATTTTTTTATTTTTAAAGCCTCGAATACCTGTCACAGTCCTCATATTATTGCCATAATTTCGATGAATAGCACTAATGATGGTTTTTTATGATATATTTTTTGGGTGCAGTTGTCTAAACGAACTTGAAGCTGGCAAGTATTTATTTTTGCTGACACGACCGAAATAAAAGGTAAAAAGGCTAAATGATTTCAGACAGTAAGAAATTAGCTTGAAACCCTGTTTAGTAGCGAATATTATTTCATTTTATGCAGCATCTCATTTCTTTCCTACAATCAGCTTTCGAAGTATTCCAAGAAAAAGATATACGAATTTCTTTAAATTGACTCACACAATTTTTATTCAGTTGAAATTTAAGTGAGCTTGTTACGAAGAATGTGATATGAACACAATTGCAAAAACTTGAAATAATTTGATATAAGCGGAGAAATACAGACAATGTGGCTATATCAATGAAAGTGGGCTGTCACGAGTCTTCAGTAAGACGATTTGGAAGAAGTATTTCGTCTATATAGTACATATTCGTCTATATTTTACATATAGTGCTCATAAGCCTCAAAAAGAAAACAATTCACCATAAATCGTTGTAGAATTAAGATAGAGCCTTTCGAATAAGCGAGAGAGAGAGTTCGAATAAGCGTCTCAAAAGCCAGGCAGCAAAAAAGTTCGGCCTTAAGCATAGTACTCTGTTAAGTTTCATGTGAAATTCCACTCAAATCTCCATATAAAAAGTGACAGCTGCAAAACAAGCGTGGAAATTTTCACAACATGTTCGCCAGAGCATTACTCTGTTACGCTGCATGAAATTATTGCAACATGTTTCTGAGCAACATTTTTTCACGTGAATTTAATTGTACTGCCTATTTATTTTTAAGTGAAAAGAGAGAGATAATATGAAATCTCCTAACTTATTCTCTGAGTCCATTGGCGTCGGAAGCGGGGGGCGGCAGTTGCCCCCCCCCACTTTTTTAGCTAGATAAACAATTTAAAAGAAAAAGTTATTCAAAATATCAGTTTTTTTACAACGATAATATTTTTGTAGTATATATTTTCCTCTTCTTTCTCTCTTCTTCATGCTTCATGTGAAGAAATTTTGGTGAACTTTTTTTGCACCACCATTTGTACTGCCCCCCCATTTGTACTTCCCCCCAGACGAAATTCGCTTCCGACGCGCTTGTCTGAGTCTCTCTGAGAAACGTTGCCATAGGAATTCTTCGCAACAAACTTTAAGTCAGAAATTTCACGCAACAAATAAATAGATGATGCCAGCGAAATTTCACGGAAACGAACAGAGTACTAAGCTTTAAAATAAAAAAACAAAAGTTCTGAAAATCTGAAATTTCTTTAGTTTTAAGGAAATTTTTTATCAGTTATTTTTAGCTTTCAAATAATTTAAATGAAACAAAGGTATGTTCTTTAGATTCATGTTGTATGATCATTTGACCGTCCCATTTTTTTGAATTTCTCGAAAAGTTTTCGGGACACGTTGATATCTGATTCTACTCTTAAAAACATGATTTTTGGTATATAACACTTTAAAATTAACTAACGGTAAATAGTCGCGCAAACAGCTTAAAGGCTTTTTGGCTAAAATTTAATTTTGTCGAAAAAACAAGAAATTTCTTTTACAGTGTTTTGCATATAACTATGAAACTAATGAAACAATTTTTATCAATTTATACTTGTTTGAAAGATAATAAAATTTTCCATCTTTTGCTACAAGAAACATTGAATTTTGCCAAGTACATTTTTTCAAAAACTCTGCACAGTGAAATTATGAAGAACATTTTTTCGAAAATTTGATAACTTCAACTCACGATATCCTGCGTTACTAGAGCAAAAAGAAGAAATTTTCATTATGAAAATTTTGTATTTTAAAGAATTTGAAAAATATTTATGTATAATTCGAAGATTTATGATACGGTTTTTTTTTCCAAAAAGCAACACAACTGCACCGTGAATTTTTTGGAAAAATATTCAATTTTATTTTTGTTAAACGTAGCTACATAAGTAGGTATGTAAAAGTTATATGTACAATATATGATATTAGCTTCAATTGCAAAATACTCAATTTATTTTTGGAATGTGCAATTATTTAAATCACTATTTCTGTGGTCACAAGGAATAATGACTAAACTCAAAGTGTCGTAAAAAATTATATTTTTTGCACTTACTCCGACCTTTTCCCGAAATATTGAAGCATTACAAACGAAATATGTGCAGACATAAGTGGTACTCTACTTAGGTTAAATTTCGTTTTTCTGAATCCTTCCAAAGATTGGCGATAAAGAAAATGGCATATCGCTTTTTTACGATATTTTGATTTTAATTTTTTAATTTTAATTTTACTAACACAAATTAGGCACCAAATTAAAGGTACGTCGTTTATTATATATTATAAATAATTTTTTGTTTTTTGTTGTTGTTGTTGTTGATTCCAACAAATTTTTACTAACATTGTATTGTTTACGTAACCGTTTCTTTACCATACGTATGGAAGTCTTTACGTATGTGAATCCTTACATAATTTAGTTACCTACATTTTTTTTTTATTTAGAGTTTTTAAATTAAAAATAAATTTTAAAAAAATGCACAATTGTGTAAATATTGATTATTCATATGTAATTATTATTTTTACTAAAAAATACTATATGGGTATCAAAAATTTGGTTTTTTTTTAGAATAAACTTTTTGTATTCAAATTTAACGGTAAATGTTAATATTTTATAGGATTGCCATATAAAAGTGGTTTTATATGTACCTTTCATTCCCACAAAACACCTTACATTTTTTAAAATCTTTATATTAACTATTGGTAATATATTTTGTGATAAACAATATCATTTTTACACATTTTCTGAAAACTTTTAAATTTAACTTTTTCTTGCGTAAAATTGACCCTAAAACCAAAATGATAAGTTTGTAAGTTAATAGCTCTTTCAATATCTAAAAGGTTTGCTTCATTTAAATTTTAAATAATACTTTATTTAATTGAGATCAAATGTATGTTTTCTTATTTGATTTTCACTTACTCTACGTATATATATTTTTCTTTCTTGAATAAGCTCATGAATAACTTAATTTTACCAAAAACCAGCACTAAACCAAATTTTTAAAAAATATTTTTTTTTTTTTGTTCTTAAATGTGCCAATAGAAATTTTGTGCCAGAGTATATACATTTTGCAGAAAAAATAAAAAATACTACAGTATTCATTTCAAACAAGGCTTTTTATATAAAAAAAGTTATTTCAAGCTTATTTTAGATTTTTTTGTAGGCATGTAATGAAAAATTTTTCCTTTTTAAAGCATAGTACTCTGTTCAGTTTCATGTGAAATTTCACTCAAATTTCCATATAAAAAGTGACAGCTGCGAAACAAGCGTGTAAATTTTCACAACATGTTCGTCAGAGCAGTACTCTGTTCCGCTGCGTGAAATTATCGCAACATTGTTTCTGAGCAACATTTTTTCACGACAATTTAATTGTACTGCCTATTTATTTTGAAGTGAAAAGAGAGAGATCATATGAAAACTCCCAACTTATTCTGAGTCTCTCTAAGAAACGTTGCCATAGGAATTCCTCGCAACAAACTTTAAGTCAGAAATTTCACGCAGCAAATAAATAGATGTTGCCAGCGAAATTTCACGTAAACAAACAGAGTACTAAGATTAACATCAAAAATATGCTCATATCTTGAAAAGTATGAAAGTTCTTCATACAAAAAATGTTTAATACAAAATCGTTTCATATGCAAACAAAATGACCTTTCAAGGTAATTTAACATTTTTTTTTAATAAATAATGAAAAAAGATCTGTTCTTTTGGCACTAAAAACATTTGCATATTCATAAAACTATGGAAATTCTTAGTACAATGCATTTTTTGACAATATTTCCTTGCCTTAGAATGAAAAAAAAAATAATCCGAAATTGAAATTTTGAATTTTGATGTAAAAATCTCTGTTGCTTTTTCCCTAAAAGCTTAATAAAATGACTTGACAAACTTTTTCCTTATTACTGTATGCTTAGCATTAATATTTTTAATTTTTTTTTTTTAAAGTCCAACATATTAAGTTTTTACTTAAAAAATTGACAAAAAATTGTTTTTGTTGTAAAAGTAATATAAACTCAAAATCACATTTTTGGCCACCTTTCTTTTGTCACTTCAATAATTAACAAAAATTTTCTCTTTTTTACATAAAAAGTAATTAACTGCTGTAACAAAAATTTGATTATTTCAGCAAAATTAAATTTTGAAAAAAATATTATTTTTTATTTTTTCGAAATATAAGCATGCTTTCAAAATAGTTCAAGAGAAAAAATTATTCAAATATCTCTTACCAATCAAAAGTTGTAACTGAAAATATATTTTTTTTAGTACATTTGCTTATCTATATCTATAAAACTAATTTTCTGTTTGTTTTTTTTTTTATTTTTACACAAATCTAAATTAAATTTTTTATATTTTGCTGCTCAAAGCAGTTTTTATGAGACAACCTAGCAAACCACCTTTATAATTTATAAGCTTATTTAATAAAGAAAAATATATGCACATAGAGTTAGTAAAACACAAATTAGAAAAGATATTCCCAATCTAAATACAATAAAGTATTATTTAATATTCAAATGCAGCAAATTCATAAGATATTGAAAGAGCTATTCATTTACTTACTCATAATTTTGGTTATAAGTATTGAGTATATCATAAGTTCAGAAAATGTATTTAAATGATATTGTTTATCATAAAATGTATTTAGTTAATATGAAAATTTTAAAAAAATTTAAGGTGTTTTGTGGGAATGAAATGTACATATGAAACCACTTTTATATTTCAGCTCTAAAAAATATTAACGTTTTTCGTTAAATTTGAATACAAAAAGGTTATTCTTAAAATTTTTTTTGATACCCACATTGTATACTTTATTTAAAATAATAATTTCATTTCAAAAATCAATATTTACACAATTGTGCATTTTTAAAAATTAATTTTTAATTAAAAAACTTTAAATTACAAAAAAGAAAAAAGGTACCTAATTAAATTATAAAAGGGATTCACATACTCAAGTATGGTAAAGAAACGGTTGCATAATCAATACAATATGAGTAAAAATTTGTTACAATCAACAACAGCAAAGAAACTGCAACAAAAAATGTTTTATAATATATAGCAAACGACGTGAAATGTCAGCACCTTTCATTTGATGCCTTATTTGTGTATGTTTCAATACGTTAAATAAAAGTTATTGCGAAAAGACGTAATTTTTGCAAATTTTCGAACACCATTTTGAAAACCTTAACCTTGAACTTGGCAGATATAATAAAATACGTCAACCTTAGAATTTTTTTTTTCTATCACATATCCAAAGCTCATTAAAATCAGAGAGTTACACGTGGAGACCTTTCCACGTTAAATATTTTATTTTAAAGTAGATATAATTTATGGGATCCGTTATTTAATTCTATTTATACCTTAATTCAGATAATATAATATTGGTTTTTTAAAGACCCATTTTTGTAATTTTTAATTTTTTATTAATAAGTATTATAGGTTAAAACTTCAATTAATAAAATATAATTTACTTAATTATTAGGTTTCTTTTATCAGATGACATGAACGTGCCCTGTGATGGAGATTGTTTGGGTAAAATTTTTTTAACGTAACGTTTGACGGCGAATTGACACTTCACATTACACTTTTAAGCACCTTAAGAAATATTTTCCTACACTTTCAGAATCAATAAATAACTGCAAAAAACGCAAGGTGTTCAATAACTTCCTTCTATAAAAAAAAAATTAAGAACATCACTGTGTTTTTGGTCCTCTAGATGAAAACCTGCCCTAACGAGTTCTAATGATTTTTGGTAAAATAAAAAATTGTTTTTGATTGCTTAATATTTTGTAATAAATACGCCTTATTTAAGGCAGTATTCTATTGTAGAGGCCTTTTTGACGGTCGATAAAAAAATAACAAATTAATATTTTAAGTATCCATTTTTTTATCACTTATTTATTCATAGCTCAAGAATTTAAAAAAAAAATTATTTTTAACGAAGTTACATAGTTGAAGTAGACGTGCAAGAAATACCGTGTCTATCTAGACACGATTGCAACCTTTCTAGTCATCTGAAAAAAAGGATTTGTTAATAAGTAAGAGTGTATTTAATGTTATAAGGGAAATGGCAGTTTTTCGCGAAATGGCGACTGTTGGCCTTTTTTTCATAGTTTTGAATATATAAAAAATTAAGAAAAATGTACATAATTCTAGTTCCATAGGGTCTTAGAGGGCAATATATAAGAAAGGCCCACACCAAATTTAAAGCTAATCGGTCTATTAGAACTTAAGATATTATGTCAAACTTGTTGGAAAAAGTAGTTTCGAGAAAAACTCGCTTAAAAGTACATTCAGTCAATAAAACAGCTGTAAGAGTTTCGTTAGAGAATGTCTGATGTTTCCGGATCCGTATCTCCATTAAGGGTCAATGCCAAGGTTAAAGTCAGTGCGAGCTTAAGCCCTAGTCTAATTAAACTGAGGTAAACTCACTAAAATTGGACGTTTTAACTCGGTTAAGGCAAAAAAAAAACACACTATATTATAGTTTAAGTCAACTTAACTTTAACGAATACTAAAATATCTTGTTAAACCAAGTTTAAACGTCTAATTTTGGTGATTAACCTCAGTTTAATTTGACTAGAGTTTAAGCTCGCACTAAAAAATTGGCCCTAAATCCCATATAAGCTCAATTGAAATAATTTCTGCTTATTCTGGAGGTGATGCCATAATATATAATTTTTTGAAAAAATTCAATTTCTAACCCCATCATACCCCAGTAGAGGAGTATCGTCATGTTAGAGTAGTTTTTACATGAGGTCTTGAGTTCTAATTGCGACACGAATCATAGTCATGTGCTTTCATTTTCTATATATCTAACCAAGGGAGATGAAAATACATCTCAAAATTTTACTGAAAAGTTAGTTATAGCTGACAAATTAGTAAAGTCCCAATTAGTTATTCGACCGAGTTAGTTATGTATTTTTTGATAGTACGGATTATGCAACATAACTTTCATTAAGGTTAGACAACTAAAAACGCTTTATACTGATCTAAAGCGATTCCCGTTCTGACAGTTTTGGCTAAGCAAAAATCATCATGATATGCCAGTGCATTATATAAGAAATAAAATAGCAATGATTGTTACGAATTTTTTATACCGGCTATTATCACTTATTTCCTTCATAAAAGCCAACATTAAATCAGATCTGCAGCTCCTCTTCAAATTACAATAGCATCTAAATAAGTTACTTGCAATTTCTCGAACAATTTTTGTAGAATTTGATTAACTTTAGTAAATGCTACATCCTGTCTAGGACATTAAAACGACTACGGAAACGACGCCATATTGCAATAAAAGCCTGGTAATGCTGCTGAATTTTTTTTTTCTATTTTCTGAAAAGACTATTATTGTTATTTTCTTTACTCATTCTCTCTATCTCTGCCTGAAAAGTTATTGAAGCCTTGCTCGTTACTTTTGTCCCTCTTTATGTTTTTTTTGTTGTTTCGCTAGCCTTAATCATTGCTTTAAATGTCAATATGCAACACTGACACGATGTCATCTTTTGCTACAATTTAGCTTTCTTTTATTAATGTCTTCAATGGCAGCCTGCTGCTAAGGGCAACACCAACGGAAACGGAAATGGAAGGAAACTCAGGCAGGCAGACATTAGGCGACAATTCTTGAGCAGCAGCCGTTAACATATCTTCTTATTGATGACAGTCCCTATGTTTGGACTAAATGAATAGGGAGGAGGTGGCTTCAGAAAATTAAAATCGTACGTGACGACCTCAGCGACACCAACAAGTGGCATTAAAGCCGGTTGAATGAGCGCATGCGACTCAGAAAATTGTTATTGCAAAGGCTGGAATTATTATGGCTTGGGTCACGAATTAAATGGATGAATAGCAAAAGGGCAAAAGGTAGGAGCAAGTGAGATTCAAGCGATGGTCTATAGCAGTTACACTCATGAAATTATTTATTTTTTTTATTTATTTTAGCATTTCTTAAAGTAAAAGTACATTATGGAACTTAAATAACTAAGCATTAGCGACTAAGGCCTTCCGCTTCAGTGTAATTAATAATAAATTTCATAAAATATACCTAGAATATTTAAAAATTTATTGAACATAATAATGTTTCCTTCAGTTACGTTGGTAAGTAAGTTAACAATATTGTGGTTAAAACTATTTTGTCTCAATTTCTCTACAATTGCTGGACAAGGTTCAAGGACATGCGTTAAGTTTAATTCTTCCATACTGCAGAATCGACAGATCGGGGTTAAACCTCTAAAGAAGATATGTTGGTGTGTAAGTCTGGTGTGCCCGAGGCGGAAACGGATGTAGTTTACTGTTTGTTTTCTCGTGGGTGTAGTTGGGAAGTGTGGTGTGATGTAGTCTCTGTTAAAGAGCTTATAGTGGTGTTCGTAAGTGTTCCAGTTTTGGAGGTTTGTTTCGGAGCATGAGTTATTTATGGCTCGTTTTATATCCATTACATTGAGTGTGCGTTGTGAACATAATGGTGATCTTGCAGCAAGGTCAGCGAAATGGTCGGCCGCGGTATTTCCACTTATGCCTATGTGGCTTGGGATCCAGCAAAGTTTAATTTTGTTGTTATTTATGACTACGTCTCTTATTGCTGAAACTGTATCATTTTTGTAGTTGCAGTTTGTTACGGCTTTAAGGGTAGAAAGTGAATCAGTGAAGATTATGTAGTTTGAGTTCGACATTTTTGCATATTGTGTTGCATATAGAATACCTTTGGCTTCAGCAGTGAAAATTCAGGAATGGTTTGGGAGTACAATCATGCGTATAACCTCGTTGTTATCATCGATGACGCTATATGCTGTGCAGTGTTCTTTTTTAGTCCCGTCTGTGTACAAGGCCTTCCAATTGCTGTGTTGCTTTCTTATGTTTGCATATAGCTGATGATAAACAATAGTATTTGTGGTATTTTTTCTATATGGACACAAGTCGAACATGAATGATTCATATTTTAACAGCCATGGAAGAGCTTTTTTGATTGGAGTTGGATCAATGTTTATAGTCGCTGCCACATTAATAATCCTTTGTAGAGCTGATTCCAATTTAGTGTAGTTTTTTCGCTTAAGTATGTTTTTTGCCAGTAGTGCTACATCAGATCCTTCAGAAAGAATTATTTTTGGGATCAGTCGTCCTGTCAAGAAGTTGAATCGGTCATTTATTGATTTTAACCCACTTTCAGCTAAAATCTTACGAATTGGGGTAGACTTGAATGCTCCTAGTGCAGTTCTTATTGCGCAGTGGTAGTTGAATTTTATTTTTTGCAGATTTCTTATCGACGTTGAACCATAGATAGGAAGACCATAATCGATTTTTGAGAGAATAATAGTTTTTACAATATAAATTAAGGATCTAGTGTTTGATTGAAGTTTTTGGCTACTTAGGCACTTTACAATATTTAGTCTGTTTAATAAATTATTACATAAGTAATTAACATGTTCGTTCCATAAGTATCTATTGTTAAAAATAATTCCTAAGATTTTTAAATTATCTACTTTTTCTATTTTTAATGTATCTAGCACAATATCTTGCTGTGTACAATTTATTTTTTTGCATATATGTAAAAGTTTTGATTTAGGGATAGATAATTTTGTTCCACTGTATTCGCACCAGTTTTTTATGTGAGAAAAGAGTAACTGCTATTTGGTTTCAAAATCTGTATAATCTTTGTACTTTGCGTATATATATAGATCGTCGGCGTAAATGGCATGCTTGAAGAATGATTGGGTGTCTATAATTTTACTCAGCTGGTTTGTAGCTATGAGGAATAGGGTAACAGATAGTGGTGAGCCCTGTGGTATACCATTATAGAGTGGAATAGTGTCAGAAAAAATGTTGTTTACTTTGACCCGAATATAACGTTTTGTAAGGAATTGTCTTACAAAGTTTATAATTTTTTCCCCAAGTCTCCACTCCATTAATTGTTCGATTATACAATGAACTCCAATACGGTCAAATGCCTTATCTGAGTCCAAAGATATAATAGAGGTGTGGTTTCTAGTAGAAAGAGTATTGCAAATATGTTCATCTAAGCTTAACAAGATTTCCATTGTGCCTTTGCCTGCTTTAAAAGCAGTTTGTCTAATTGATAGAAGTTTACTTTCAGTTAGATACCACATTAGTCTACGAGAGACGATTTTTTCTATAACTTTAGACATGCAAGGGATCAGAGATATTGGTCTATAGCTCTCTATACTATTTTTTGGCTTATTAGGTTTTGGGATTGGCAGAACTGAGGAAATTTTCCATTGCTGCGGTATATATCCAGAGTTAAAGAGATTATTAAAGATTATAAGTAGATTTTGCTTGTCATGGATGGTTAAGTTTTTAATTATTGGGTAAGAGATCTGGTCGTGACCTGGGGTTTTTCCTTTCAGAGTAGCTAGACATGATAGAAGTTCAAACATGGTAATGGATTTTTCTATGTGGCTTGCGGAGTTATTGGCTGTGTAATTGATGTTTATTTTGTTGGGAATGGAATTTTTCCGTTGTAAAAACTTAGATGGGAAGTTATTGTCATTTGAGAACTCAGACCATTTTCTACCTAGAGTATTAGCGATATCTTTGGAATTCGTTGTCAAGGTTCCGTCTTGTTGCTCGATACTGTGTATGCTCAGGCTTTTAGCTATTTTTAGAAGACTTCTAACTTTGTCCCATAAGGCGCTTAATGGAGTTGATGGATTTATTTCGCTTGTGAATTGTATAAAATATCTTTTTTTTGCTACTTTTTACCTCGCGTTTAAACTGAGCGTTGGATTTTTTTTAGGTTATTATATTTTGAAGGCAAGGATTGTATTTAGCTATTTTCCACAGACGTTGTTTGTCTTTTTGTAATTTTCCGAGCTCCTAATTCCACCAGCAAACATGCTTAGAGGTACGTTTGGTGCTTGATCGCGGTATTGCTTGTATAGCGGCGCTTTTAATATGTTTGGTAAATAGTGCTATATGCTGGTTTATGTTGTTGCCATTAGGGAGTGAGAACTGTTTAGAGGAGAGCAAAGATTTAAATTTACCCCATTCGGCCAGATTTATTAAAAAACTGGGCATGAGTTTAGGTGGATTTGGAGCTCTTTGAAAAAGTTCGATTGTAATAGGATAGTGGTCACTACTAAAGAGATAGTCGCTAACGTGCCAGTGTGTAGCTAAGTTTAGTGGAGGAGAGACAATTGAAAGGTCTATATTAGTGAATGTGTGCCGAGCAGAGAAGTGAGTTGGTGATTTGTCATTTATTGTAGAAGAATAAGGTTATTATGTTCAATAAATCTTGAAACTATTTTTCTTTTGGGGTTGTACGTGACTGAACCCCACGAGGGGTCCATGCGTTAAAGTCGCCAATAATTAAAATTGGCTTACTAAAATTAGCGATGAGGCCATCGAGGTCTGCTTCAATTAATTGTTCATTTGGAGCGATGTATAAATTGATTGCGACGAATGAAATATTTGAGTGAATTTCTAAGGCAATGGCTAAGAGGTTAGAATTTATTGTTAGTATTTTGTGCGGAATGTTGTTTGAAACTAGAAATGCAATTCCTCTTTTTGAAGTATCATTAGCGCTGATATCATTTTTTGCGTAAAAAGAGAAATTGGTGGGAATTTTTGAAGAGTGAGGGTTATTTTTTAAATGCGTTTCCTGAAGGGCAATAATTTTTGGTAACTTACTCTTTATAATTAATTGGAGTTGGCTGTAATTATTTAGGTAACCATTAATATTCCACTGAAGGAACCTGAGGACCATAATAATTTTAAAAGAAAAAGTAATCTTTTAATTTGTATACAAGTAAGTATACGAGTAAGAGATTATGTTGGTTCCATACTATGATCAGAGTCTGAGCTAATTGTTTCTATATTTGAAGAGAGTGTTTTGTTGGATTTAATATGTTCGTTGAGAGGGAGCTTTGTACTGGAGAGTTTAGAGTATTTTGGTGAAGAAGGTATTATGTTTTTACTTGTGGTTTCGTTGAGAGGGAGCTTTGGAGTTGAAGTATGTGAAGCATACTTATGTGGGAGATTGGTTTCGTTGGAGTGGTTTAAGTTAGTGTGTGAGGTTGGAGCGTTAATAATGGTTTGTGTTTTTGTTATTTTATGAGTTTGTGTTTGGATAGGAGCGTGTGTAGATTTTTCGTGTAGGTTTGCTTGTGTCTCTTTAGTATTGTTGTTTGATGTTTTAATTTTGTTCTTGTAAGCCAGAGCTTCCTCTAGCGATTCTTTAGGAGAGTTTGTTGAAAAGTCGGTTTTTAAGTTATTAACGTTTTGAGTTGCTTTTGTAAATGTGCATTTATTTAAAGTTTTTTCTTTAATAATTGCTTGACGTTTTTTAAGAGTCGGACAGTCGCGGTTGTTAGAGCGGTGTTCATGTTTACAGTTAATACATTCAACTTTTGAGCATGGTGTTGGTTCGTGCTCAGTAGCAGAGCATACAAAGCATTTTTTTTCATTTTTGCAATGCTTTTTAGTGTGACCGATAATGTAACAGTTTTTGCATTGCATTGGTGCTGGGAAATAGGGCTCGACTTTAGTATTTTCCCAGGCAATATTTATGTCACCGGGTAAGTTGTACAGATCGATTGATAATATGTGGAAAGGGGTGTTAATGATTTGACCGTTAATAAATTTTGTTATTTTTTTGCACTCCACTATATTTTGATCCCTCAATCCTTCCACTATTTCGGATTCAGTTAATTGGGCTAACATCTTTGAGTAAACTACTCCTTTAGTTATATTAAGGGTAAGATGTAGCTCGACTTTAATGTCGCATAAGTTTGACAATTTCGTTGCTTTGAGAAAACGGCAAGTTTGGTTGTTGTTTTTTGTCAGAATGAGAAGATTTCCTTCTCTTGTAAATAAGGTTGAGAGAGTTTGTTCCGAAGAAATGCACTCGATTGCTTAAGCAACGGTGAAAACATTGAAACTTTGAATAGGATGAGCCTCATTCTCGTTTTTTATTACGATAAATTTTGACGTTTGGTTGTTTTTGTTAACACTGGTTGTTGTTGAATGAGAATTTAATTTTGGAAAGACGTTTTTATTGTCTAGATTTATTCTTTTTCTTTTTTTAACTAAGAAGTCACTACTTAGTAACGCAAATGGGTTATTGCTTCCACCTGGCTCGGAAGCCATGCCGAAAAAATGGTTTGACCGAAGTCACACGGAATTTTAAGTTCGCGCTCAAAAAATAACACCTTATTACAACTTTGACAAATAACCGAAATAAGCACAGTCGACCGTTTACTACGGGAGATGATTGGCAACTGACTCATGAAATTAATTTGCTGCATTTCGAGATAAAATTGTTGGACATGAAATATTAATATTTTATCTGAGCTTTAAGAAAATTTAATATGTGATTTAGTAGAAATAAGGTTTTCTTATTTTTCTACTAATCTTTAGTGACTCGTATAATAATAAATATTTGTATTTCCGAAAAACTATTTTTATATATCTCTAAACTTATGAGCGGAAACTTAGTGGTTAATTTTAAATATTCTACAACTTTTGATTCAATATAATGTATATGCAGTAAGTATAATTTAAGAAGAATTCGTTTGTAAGAGCTGCACTAATTTTTTGAAGATCCCAAATAATTGAATCTATCTATCACTTCGGCACGTCGGTCTTGGGGCTTTTTTAGATTTTAGGCTTTGCTACTGTAAGTAGCTCATGTTCTGCTTAGCATCCATTTATAGTATTGCTCTCTACTCGATCAAAAACATATAATTGCACTATGCATGAATCGGCAACTTTTTTTTACAAACAAGCTAGTGACATATCATTTCAGCATAATTCGAGAATGCTGAATTCAATGGCGCATACCGTTTTTTCATCCTTATGCCCGTTTTCGAGAAATTGAAGGTTTAAGGTCAAGTACATGTTGATACAGTTTTTGTTAGAAAAACTTTTTTCTCATTAACTTTAACGACTTTATGTCAGCGAGTAAAACAGTACGAATTACCTGGAGAATAATTTCTTAGAACAGTTTAACCCTCGAAGCCCAACACTTATGGTCCAAATTGACCTCATAAATCAAAAAAACCCGTTGTTCCGTATAAAAGCTTTGTTCAAACAAAAACAAGTAAGCTTTTTGATGGAAAAGTATTCCCCTGATATCCTAGCGCTAAGTAAAATTACAAATTAATCCAAATTAACCAACCTTTTGTGTGCCTAAAATGAGCTCAAAGGCATTAAAACCAAGTTTTTCATATACACAGTGTTGCGCAAAACAATAGCAACAAAATCAGTACGCTGCTACAAAATCGTGTATCTTTTTCAATATTAGGTACACACAAAAATGATTATAGGAACCAAAGAATACATTCATACATCATATTAAAAACATATCATATTCGAATTTGGTTTTGTTTTCTTTATTAAATTTAAAATTAATGTGATTTCATTCAGTTTGTCTGAGAGCAAAACAAAAGCAACATAATTAATATTTGGTGTAAGATTCATTATTCTTGATAACCGCTGCACATCTCAGCGACATCGACTCTATTAAATTAGATATGTTGGTATTAGGTATATGTTCCCAATAAAGTTTCAGCGCTTCATACAGTGCAGTCTTATTAGAAAACCTTTGACCAGAAACTTTTACCTTCAAAATCCCAAAAAGATTTTCAATGGGATTCAAGTCATTGTGACTGTGCCGGCCAATCAAGGACTTGAATCCCATTGCCTCTAATGTAATCTTTGATGAGCTTTGAAGTGTGCTTCGGGTCGTTGCCGGGCTGAAACGTTCACTGAAGCGACATATTCCACTCTGAATGTGGTTGCATCTTGCTTTCTAATATGTCATTATATACAAAGTGATCCATAATTCCATCGATTTTTTGGAATTGTTCAACTTCATTATAGGAAAAACAAGTGCAGACCATAATGCCACCGCCTCCGTGCTCAAAATTTATTTTGCAGTTTCGGGCGTCCTAGTTGTGTACCTAGGTGGAGCCGTACCGTGCACATCCCATCTGAATTAATCAAGTTTAACTTTGATTCATCGCTAAAGAAACGGTTTTCGATTTTTGAATGGTCCAATTTAGGTGCTTTTTTGCAAGACACTCAGTCTTAAAAACAATAAATTGCAACTTTTTGTCACAATTTCAGACAGAATTGTTTAAATTGTAACACCTCACCTTGTTTTTTATGCTTAGCTGTAAGCAAAGGTTTCTCTGCCGGTCTGTTACTTCTTTAATCGTTCTCAACGGCTCGTCATCAAACAGTGCTGTGATGGATATCTTAATCAAGTGTCCGAACAACCGCTTTGGATGTGGCAAATGTATTTCGTTTGAACACGCCACAAATGTTCCTGTAAACACGCAGCGATGTCTTCCGCGGCCGCCCTCTTTAATGTACCGTTGTCTTTTGTGATATTATATTTCTGTATTAATCTGCAAACTTTTGACTGATTAATATCAAACTGTTTCACGTTAGATATTTGTGAATTTCTGTTTTTATATTCAGAAATAATTTGCAATTTAAGAGCTTCACAGTATTTAAAACGTGCCATTATAAATGGAACAGTCAATGTCACAACTAGCGCAAAAACAAAACTAAACTTAAATGTTTATGACTTACAAACAACACGTGCTTTACAATAACGGAACTTTTACCGGTAATTCTTGGAACTTCTGTTCTCTTTTTAAATTTTTCAAGTTTTGTTGCTTTTGTTTTGCTCTCAGACAAATTGAATGTAGCCACATTAATTTGAAATTTAATTAAAAAAACAAAACCAAATTTGAATTTGATTTGTTTTATATATGATGTATGAATATTAAGGCGCCTCAAAAAAAAAGTGGTCCGGGTCACCTCCTGAAAACAAACTTTGGTTTATTTTATGATGATTCCCAAAATATTGCAATTCTAGCTTTAGCAGTTCGTGAGCTGGAATGGTTTGAAATAACCTCTAAAAATCGCGTTTTTGATTAATACTATTTATACCACACTACCTTCGGTCAAAAAAATTGTCACAAATAGTGTAAATCGATGAAATACATAGTTTTGTTTTTTTATTTTTTTTTAAATCTGCCCACACACTTAGTTATTGAGTTATTTGCAGTGATTTTTTCAATTTTTTTTAATGCAGTTTTTATAAAAATATATATAACTTCCCCATTTATAGCAGGATTTACCATTCCGTGGTATCATTGGAAAGGTACTGAATGCTGCTTTTCATTTCTGTCGTTAATTAACCCTTATCAGCATTTTTATAAAAATGCATTTTATTTTATTTTTATTTTTTTGTGATGGCCTTTGCCTCAATTCCTGAATTTGTTCAAATATAAGAGAAATAAAATTAAATCATGTAGACAAAGAATGCATTTTTTAAATGGACTTTGGAATAAAGTATAGGAAAATACTTTATTGTACTTAGACAAAACAGCTAAGAGTAAATTTTACCACAGTTCTTATAAGTAGTCACTCATGACTTTTACATGACTTTTAGGTTTGACAATGAGTTATATTATATTATATAAATGTGAGTTTTTGAATTGTGATCGCTTAATTGTTCAAGTTATTCATAAAAAAAATGCTTTTCGTTTCTCGCGAGTTAAATAAAAATCAATTGCCAACAAAAAGTGATGTAATAAAACATTTATTATTTTTGCGCGAAAAAAATAATAATCGGTCTTACGGGCTATCTAATTATCATCAAAATATGCTAAATGATTTAAGCAAAATTTGGAAAAGAGCAGAAATTCCGGTTATATCGAAGACTGCGATCCGCAAAAAACTTCAAAATTTAACGCTTTTATATCGGGATATCACAAAAAATCCATCGCATTACAATGCAAGCGAGTGGGCCGAACTATTTTCAATTTCTGTTTGCAAATGTGCTCTAAAAATTAGAGTGTCTTGTAGTTGCCCAGGTGAAAAACAAGTGCCATTGCATGTTTGGAATTTTTACCTTGATCAGTCGAGCCGAAGGTTGCTCACGCTAGATGACGTTGAAAACCACATCCCATGTGATTCTATTACGGACTTCGAAAGCGAAAGTGAAAACGAAAGTATTGCAACAGCCACTTTTGTACCACAACTAAGAGAAATGGATGTGGATGATCCATATTCATCATCGTCTGAGGAAGATCTTAAAGATCTTGGACCAAGCGTACAAAGTTTTTCCTTACCAACATTCAGTGCTGCGTTGGACCGTGCCAGTGTATCCAATCGCTTTGGGGCTCTGCTCGCAACAACATTGCTAAAAGACTTGGACATTCCAGGCATAATTATTGATCAGCACAAAATCCAAAGGGAGCGAACTAAAGCTAGGGCGAAATCACTAAGAGACATAAAAAACAATGAAATACTAAAATGCATTTCTTTTGATGGAAAAAGGGAACGCACTTTGAAACAAGTTACTGTGAATGGCAAACCACGCAACGTTAAAATGATGGAGGAGCATATAACTCTGGTAAGCGAACCCAGCTCAAACTACATTGGTTACTTAACTCCCGTAGACGGAAGCGGTGCTGGTATCGCAAACGATATTGTCAATTACTTGAAAGCTGAAAAGTTTTCACTAGAGCACGTGGTCGCTGTAAATTGCGACGGAACCAGCACCAACACAGGCAAATTTAATGGAGCGATTTGTAATCTAGAACGACAATTGCAGCGCCCTTTGCAGTGGCTAATATGCCTCTTTCATTTTAACGAGTTGCCATTCACTGCGTTACTCAAAGAAATGTTAGGAAAAGCTAATGGGCCGCAAAACTGGCCAGGAATAATTGGGCATACATTACAGGGCTGCGAAGATGTGCCGGTAAATTGTATTCAATTATTTTGTTTTTTTTTTAACTGTTAATTTCAATAAAATATTAACTTTAGATTGCTCATAACTTTGATCCAATTGCGATGGGCTGTATGCCCACAAATATTGATGACTGGGTTTTGCGAGCTGATCAAAAATATCTTTATGATATGGTACGAGCAGTTGATGCTGGGGCGTGCGATGAACATTTGGCCAGCATTAAACCTGGCCCGCTCAATCTTTCACGCTGGTTGACAACAGCATCAAGAATTTTGCGGCTATATGTTACGAAGCCTGTGGCTTGCGAAAAGTTAAAGCAGCTAGCATTTTTTGTTATGAGGGTCTACGCACCATTTTGGTTTTTAATAAAAAGCCAACCAAAAGCCATTCATGGCAGCCGCCACTTGTTTAAATACATTGAGTGGACGCGCGAATTACCGGCAGATATGCAATTTATTGTACAACGCTCTGTTCAAATTAATGGATTTTTTGCTCACCCAGAAAATATTTTACTGGCAATGGTTACAGATGAGAGCAAGGCGACACGAAAGGAAGCCTACGATATTATTTTACAATCGCGTGCTCATGACACACAAGGAATTCGCCAATTTAATGTCCCCAAGATACAATTCAACTGTGATTCCTATAAAAATATGATAGATTGGAATGAATTAAGAGCTAATACAGAACTGCCATGCATCCAGTTCTATACTCAACAATACTTATTAGAACTACACGACTCCAATGAAATTGTAAAAATTCCTGGTAATGAAAAGTTTTTAAAATAATTGTTATGCTTTTCTTAACAAACAATTTTCAGAATTTCCATGTCATTCACAAAATACGGAACGTTTTGTACATGTGGTAAGCCAATCCTGCGTTTCGGTAATTGATAAGAACAGACCTGCACATATTGCAAACAAGATTCAATCGCGCAAGCGTTACTGTAAAATTGAATCACGAAAAGATTTGGAATAAAAAAAAATTATTTCTTTGATAAAACTCTAAATTGTTTTTTTTTTATCTTTTAATTAGCGACTTAATAAATAACCACAAATTTTTAATCATGTTGATAAAAAATGCATTTTTATAAAAGTGCTTATAAGGGTTAATTAACGACAGAAATGAAAAGCAGCATTCAGTACCTTTCCAATGATACCACGGAATGGTAAATCAGGCTATAAATGGGGAAGTTATATATATTTTTATAAAAACTGCATTAAAAAAAATTGAAAAAATCACTGCAAATAACTCAATAACTAAGTGTGTGGGCAGATTTAAAAAAAAAATAAAAAAACAAAACTATGTATTTCATCGATTTACACTATTTGTGACAATTTTTTTGACCGAAGGTAGTATGGTATAAATAGTATTAATCAAAAACGCGATTTTTAGAGGTTATTTCAACCCATTCCAGCTCACGAACGGCTAAGGCTAGAGTTGCAATATTTTGGGAATCATCATAAAATAAACCAAAGTTTGTTTTCAGGAGGTGACCCGGACAACTTTTTTTTCCTCCATACAAGTTGAGGCGCCTTAATGAATATATGCTTTGATTCCTATAATCATTTTTGTGTGTCCCCAATATTAAAACTGATACACGATTTTGTTGTAGCGCACTTATTTTGTTGCTATTGTTTTGCGCAACACTGTATATATAAGGCCGGAGCGAATTTCAAAAGTGCATAGCATCGATTTGGCTCAGAGCACATTCGACAGGTATTGTAACAAAAATGTAAACTACAAAATTTCATTTCGATCTAATTGCATCTTCCTGCTCCGGTATGTTCTTAAAATCAGGACATTTTTTTAAAGTAATGGTAGGAAAAATCTTAAGAAATGGTTCGGTTAGTACAAACATGAAATGAAGGTACACAAAATTTCGTCCTGCTCTGATAACATGTTTCTGCTCTAAGATAACCGTAAAGTTTACATAAATTAAAAAAATTATATTGCAAAGATTTGTATATTAAGTTATAGATACTTACCCAAATATTGATTTTATGAATTTTTTTTTCCTATAAAACGTCATCTCCTTATTCCAGAATGTTCTTGAAAATGGGATATTTTTTAAAATCATAAAAATCGTTAAAAATAAGGGCAAAGTCAACAGAAAACAGGATAAATTAAACACATGTAAAATTTCATTACTATCTTACCCCAAATGCCTATAACGAAAATTTATTTGAAAAACTTCGTTAGAGAAAATTAAACTCATTTTTTTTACTCTAGGAGGATTATATACACAAAATGTACTTAAATATAGGTTAAAATGGGCTGATTTTGTTTGAACGAGGCTTTTATAAAAAAAACGGGTTTTTTTTATTTATGAGGTCAGTTGGCCCATAAGGGCTGGGTTTCGAGGGTAACACAATTCAAAGAATTTATTTTCCAGTTAGTTCTTAATGTTTCACTCAATGACATGAAGTCGATAAAGTTAATGAGAAAAAAATTTTTCTAACAAAAACTGCATCACTACTGCTTCAAAGCACTCCTCCAATCGATGATATATGCGCGCAGTGGACACACATTTCCAACTCCATGCATGCGGCTGCTGAAGAGGTGATTGGCTACCAACGCCCTCGCCGAAACCAGTGGTACGACCAGGAGTGTCGCGACGCCACTGTAGAGAAAGACGCCGCCTACAAAGCCACCCTGCAGTCGGTTGTAACGCACGCTGCTAAGGAGCGATACAAAGAAAAGAGGAGGGAAGAGAGACATATTTTCAGGCGGAAAAAAAGAGAGGCAGAAAAGCGTGAGCAAGAGAAGACTGAGATGTATGGTAGCAGGAATGAGGCCCGAAAATTTTTCGAGAAAATAAGACGCCTTGCCGAGGGTTTTAAAACCGGGGCCTCTTCCTGCAAGGATGAAAACGGGAATCTAGTGACAGATGTCCAGAGTACACTGACGTTATGGAGGGAACACTTCTCTAAGCTTCTGAATGGCGACGCTGACAACAGTCCCGCCAATAGAGATGATATTCCGGAAACCCCAATTTTGGATGACTGCGTTGAGGTTCCGCTGCCCGACTATGATGAAGTTCTGACAGCTATAGCTCGGCTTAAAAATAACAAAGCCGCGGGAGCTGATGGCTTACCTGCTGAGCTGTTTAAGAACGGAGGCGAAGCTCTACTTAAATGCATTCACGAGCTTCTATGCAGAATATGGTCGGAAGAATGCATTCCGAACGATTGGAATCTCAGTGTGCTCTGCCCAATCCACAAGAAAGGCGATCCCACTATCTGTGCCAATTACCGTGGGATAAGCCTTCTTAATATCGCATATAAGGTCCTGTCGAGCGTTTTATGTGAAAGATTGAAGCCCATTGTAAACGAACTGATCGGACCTTATCAGTGCGGCTTCAGACCTGGAAAGTCCACCATCGACCAGATTTTCACGCTACGACAAATCTTGGAGAAGACTCAAGAAAAACAAGTCGACACCCACCATCTTTTTGTCGACTACAAAGCCGCCTTCGACAGCCCAATAAGGAAGCACCTGTACTCCACCATGTCTGAATTTGGTATTCCTGCAAAACTAATACGACTTTGCAGGATGATACTGAGCAACACCAGCAGCGCAGTTAAAATCGGGAAGGACCTCTCCCCACCATTTATTACCAAACGAGGTTTCAGACAAGGTGATTCCTTATCGTGCGACTTTTTCAACCTAATGATGGAAAAGATCATCCGAGCTGCTGATCTGAGACGTAGTGGCACAATATTCTACAAGAGTGTTATGCTGCTTGCGTATGCTGATGACATCGATATCATTGGCCATAATACGCGCGAAGTCAGTGCAGCATTTTCCAGATTAGAAAGAGAGTCAAGTCGAATGGGTCTGTCAGTGAATGCAGATAAGACGAAATACTTAGTGTCAACAAACAAACAGTCCCAGCGTCTTGGAACCCACGTTACCGTTGACAATACCTCCTTCGAGGTTGTGAAGAACTTCGTTTACCTGGGATCTAGCATTAATTCAACCAACGACATCAGCATTGAGATCAAACGAAGAACAACTCTTGCCAACAGGTGTTACTTTGGGCTCAGTAGGCAATTGAAAAGCAGAGCCCTCTCTCGACGAACGAAAATCACGCTCTATAAATCGCTCATCATGCCCGTCCTACTTTATGCATCACAAACCTGGACGCTGAGCAGTTTAGATGAAAAGACTTTAGGAGCATTCGAGAGAAAGATTCTTCTTAAGATCTACGGACCAATCTGCGTCAATGGCGAGTACCGAATACGGTGGAATGATGAACTGTATGAGCTGTACGCTGACATCGACATAGTCAAGCGCATTAAAATCGAGCGCCTTCGCTGGCTTGGTCATGTTCAGCGCATGAAAGACGATGCTCCAGTGAAGAAAACATTCGATTCGGTACCCAGCGGCGGTCAACGCAGAAGAGGACGACCGCATCTTCGTTGGAAAGACCAAGTAGAGGACAACCTGACGAAGCTTGGAATTTCCAACTGGCGCCAGCAAGCGAAAGACAGAAATGGCTGGCGCAAATTCTTAGATGAGGCCAAGACCGACATGCGGTTGTAGCGCCAAATAAGTAAGTAAGTAAGTAAGAATTATAGATACTTTAAAGTGTAGAAGGCTTAAATACATAATTCATTTTCAATCAGCAAATATTTGTTTCGCCAAAAGCAAGTATGCCCCTTGTTAGCTATTACTAAATCTTAATTGATAGAAAGAAACTCTGTTATCATTTTACTTTAATTGAATTCTTTTTTACTCATCCCAACGACCAAAGTTTTTCTAAAGCCACGTTATGCAAAGCGTGCTAAAATATTCAGTTGCTACTCTTAAGCGTATTTATTGCGCTTTAAATGTTTGATAAATTGTAGTATGCTAGCAACACACTAGTTCAGTTGTTGTTGTTTTCTTGTAATTGCTGCATTTTCCAACTTACCTGTAAAAGCTTTTCGAATGAATAATAACAGCATAACCACATTCAGCTGCAACACTTTTTTAAGGCTGGTTTCTGACCTGTAAACCAGTAGAGGCAAGTGATTTTTTTTTATTGGCATATTCAACAGTGAACCTGTTAAAAATTCATAATTCTTGACTTGACCGCATTGTTGCTGCGACTAGACCCTTGATATTCTTTTCTTTTTTTTTTTTATTGCTAGCTATCAGAGGGTTGTTGCTTGCTCATTGTTCTTGTTTCTTTTTGTTGTAATCGGTTTTTTGTTGTGCTATTTTTGTAGCACCCAAGCAAGCATAGAAATCCAACAAAGCCTTGACCAAAACCATGTATTGCAAACACTGTGTGTCCAAACACAAGCACACTGTCCAGCAAAAACACCACCACACACACTACCACACACACTACCACACACACTACCACACACACTACCACACACACTACCACACACACAACCACATACCATACGTGCAACTACATAATTATAAACTCCTTTGCTGCCCTTTTAACACCCATTCATGTTTATCGCTTTCTCTGCTTTTCTCTGTTTTTTCAACTGCAGTGTTACCCTTTTTTCCTGAATTGTTTTATCCTTTGAATTTGATCCTGTATGATATGCTTTGTCATTCTCTCACATGGTTTTTTATTAATTTTGTTTTTCTTCATCTGCTTTTATGTGTGTGTGTCTATCTTTTTGTGTAAGTGTGTCTGTTACACTTCAACAACATTCTATAAAAATACACTTTTTTATCATTTAAATTGTTACAATTTCCGATTGTATTGTTTTTACTCCTTTTTGTTGTTTAACAAAAAAATCGCCTGATGATTTTATTTTGACTTGCATTCATAAACTCATCTCGTGCTATCGATATCTTTATTGATCTGTTTCTATGAAAACCATTTTATTTCTATGGATTTATGCGGCTTTTATTTAATCGTAGTTGTTTGATGCCAGCTGATGTGGTTTTGTTGGTAATCGTTTAAAATTGTTTTTGTGCCGTTTGAGAAAAATAAATTGAATTCAATGCAGTTTTTCGCTATGAACTACTTTCATTTCGACTAATTTGTAGAATCAAATGAGTAGATTTAAATATGCTTTTTTAATTTCCATTAAAGGATTTTCGTTATTTCCTTACTACGCGTATATCTATTGTTTTTTTTAACATATAGGAAAAGAGATACGCTACTTAAGTTCAGTGATTAAATTGCTACAGTCAAAGAAGCAAAAGTCGTAAAATAATTGTTTTTTAAAGCAATCACTTTTTCCATAAATTCAAAACATACTACTGCTTAAACTTGTGCTTGAAAAAATCAAACAGTCGCAGTCAAAGCAAAAGCAAAAAAAAATATCTAATAGACTGAGAAGCACTGTCAGCAGTCGAGAGTTTCAGCAGTTTTTTTTTTTGATTGACTGAAATTGTGAACAAAATCGAAAGTCGAAGCAACAGCAACTGTTCCACTTTTGAAAGTCGAAGCAGCATCAGTTTTTCAACAGTCGTAACAGACTGTTTTGCTTTAATGCTTTGTGCTACTACATTTGTTTGATCGCTTTTGTGCCAATTTTTTTCCGTTTCGATCGCAAATAGCTTTTCGATTGGACACTAGGGTAGATCCTAAAAATGTGTTTTTTTTTGGTTTATACTATGTATGTGCTGGCAGTTTCTGATGCACAAATTTCAAAAAGTTAATAAAACCCTTAAATCTTTCTTCAAGTCGACTCTCTCGATCAATACCGTATTAATACCATATGATCCTTCGAATAGTTGATTCTTCATAGAAAAAGAAATTGCATTTAGCCACATTAAGATGTAGTGTATTGCTCTCGCACCAAAATTGGAGACTATCTATGTCACGTTGAAGCAATATGAAGTATTCGTGAGAGTCCACACATCTAAAGATCTTTACATCATCAGCATACATCAGGTACTCAGAAGAGCCAACATAATTCGAAAGATCATTGATAAACAGAACAAACAACAGAAGGCCTAGGTGGCTACCTTGGGGTACCCTGGAATAATTATCAATGTATTAAGATAAATTATTACCAATCTGAACATATTGCTGACGAACAACAAGGTAGCTCTCTAACCATAGCAGCAGCTCTCTAACCATAGAAGAATGGAAACCGAGGCTACTTAGCTTATTAATCAAAACAGAGTGTTGAACTCTATCGAAAGCCTTTCCGAAATTCATGAATATAACGTCTATTTGATGACCTTTTTCCATAGTATTGGACAGAAATTGTGTAAAAAGAGTTAGATTAGTAGAGGTTATAAAGTTATAAATTTTATTTTTTACCAAAGATTCAAAAATTTTTGGAGTAAGTGGTAATTTAGCTATTGGTCGATAATTTACAATATTTTGCCTTGATCACGATTTAAAAATTGGAGTAATTGCCAATATCTTCCAGATGTCTAAAAATGTACCTTTACGTAGTGCCATATTGAAAATATGAGTCAACGGCTTACACAAGGCAAAAGCACAGTTTTTAAGAAATATGGGCGGAATATTATCCGACCCACAACCCTTATTAACATCAAGACTTACTAAAGCTTCAAAGACATCATACTCCGAAAAGGTGATGGAGTCAAGGTCAGTAATTGGTACAGCGACGGGCGTAACACGTCCATGATTGTTAGAAGCATTATCACAAACATATCTTGGAAGCTATCCGAACATTTATCTAGATAAAATATATTTTTAGGAAGGCCCCAGGTATTTTTTTTTATTATTCAAAAAAAGTCCAAAATGATTTAGGATAACTTTTTATATTTGATTCTAAAGCAAGCAAATAACTTCTATATAAAAACTTTTTAAGACTCTCATAATTTGTGCGTGCCTGGCAATATTCATGACGGAATATATAATTTTTCTAAAATTTTTTATGTTTTTTATTCATAATATTTTTAAGAATAGCAAGACGCTTATTATACCAACTAGGTTTATTGCTCATGTGGACTTTTTTTTTCAAAGGTACACATTTCTGAAACGTCTCATTAATGACATTAATTAATAAATAAAAATTATCTTGTAGACAATTACCAAAGATTGTGCACCAATTCATACTACTTAAGAAATCTGATACTACAATGTAATTAGCCTTCGCAAATGCAAATTCAAAAACACTCTCAACATGAAGTGGATTTTTTAGAGCCAGGATATCAAATTGAAATAAAAGAACATATAATTCTGATATCATAGTTAAATACATACTATGAGTGCCAAGCTTAACGACAAAATTGTTGTCAATGAGTGAAATAATCAGAAATAGAACCAGCGTTGTTTTTGAAGCTTGCTGCTATTATATTTGCAACAATCAGAATAAGTTGGTTGCAATAGCAGAATCCAACAATAGTGTTTACAGACTTAAGCTGGAAAATATTAAAGGTATATTAGCAGCACCAGCGGTAGCAAACTCAGAAATGTGGCTTAGACGATTAGCTCACATTAACAACTGCGATTTAAATAGAATGAAAAATGGAGTTGTGGATGGGCTATCATATCTGTACACAAGTAACATCATGTTAGAAAAATGTGTAACTTGTTGCGAAGGTAAGCAGACGAGGTTACCATTTCCACATGTGGGTCAAAGGAGTACCGTGACACTACGGCTAAAACACGCAGATGTATGTGGTGTCATGAAAACAAAAGTCTATTGCAGGTTCACAATACTTTATTTTATTTCTGTATGACTATAGCGTAGGACTTTCATATATTTCCTAAACCATAAGAGTGAAGTTTTTGAAAAATTTAAAAGCTTCAAGTCAATGGTCGAAGAGCAGCAGAATAAAAACATAAAAATACTGCGTTCACACAACGGTGGAGAGTTTTGCAGTGGAGAAATGGAAAATTATTTGACACAGCAGAGATAATTCACCAGAAGATAGTAGCGTACACGCCACAGCAAAATGGTGCTCTTGAGCGAGCGAACCGAACTGTTGTAGAAAAAGCACGATGCCTAATATTTGATGCAAAATTAGAAAATAAATGTTGGGCAGAAGCTTGAAATACAGCTGTACACTTAAAAAACAGATCTGTTACTGATGAATTTCATTTAAAAATCGAGATAAAACAGAAATTTTCAACCCGACCACCTCAGATATCGATGAAATTTTGTTCGTAGCTAAATTTGATCAATACAAACAAACTCTCATTTTTAGAAATGACTGTTTTGCGATTTTGTGGTCGTGGAACAGTGGGAAAGTTTTCGAAAAAACGCGAAAATGGTCAAAAAGAGCTCCATTTAAACTACAATAACTCAGAATCGGCTAAACCGATTTCCATGATCTTGGTATCATTAAAAAGATATTTTAACAGGTTTTATGACATGTTTTATAACAAAAAAAAATTACACTGTAAAAAATTTATAAAAAAAAGAAAATTTTAACTAACGAAAAATTCAAAAAGATCAAGGGTTTTTTTACAGTGTATTACTTTTTTAGAAAGGTTTATCCTTCACCTATACCATATCAAAAAATAAAAATGGGTTCTTTTTTAGTTTTTTTTATATAATTTTTTAAGTAGAGTCACTTCTAGTAACTGCCCTTATATTTTATATATACAGGTAAAATAAATAAACATTGTCCCAGGAAAATTATGAATATGTTTTAACCCCAAAAAGTTCTTGCTTGCCTTAAAAATTGCTATATAAATGCACCTTATGAACGTACCGAAATTCATAATTATAAACAGTTTCGAGAAGCCAAGATATCCCATTACAATTTTTACGCGTATATTTTCAAAATTTGAGTGAATATGAATTCAAACAATAAGTACAGATGCATAAAAATCTCTAATAAGTGTTGCGCTTCGCTTCGTAAAATAAGTGAAAACGAGGCTGCAAATATAATTGAATATGTTCCAGCTGTCGCCAGCATTCATTGTAGCCGTATTTGCGAAACTTGCCGTAATACACTGAGAAAAGCGCGCAGTCGTTATGAATCCAACGTGGAGCAGAATGAAGTCTCAAATTATTTACCAACAACGCCCAAGAATGAAATTAGCGAAGAATTGAATGAACTTCCAACTTGTACCAGCCGTAATGCAAACATCGAAAGCAACGAACTTACTGAAAATATAAATGATCATATTATTCCTCATCTACCAAACCAAATTTCGCCTCTTAAGAGGAAATATATCAAACGAGATGCATACAGAAATAGAAAATCACTGCAAATTTTGGAAAATGTAGTAGATTCACTTGGAGCTGATCCATTGTCTGATTTGTCAGCGCAACTTGAAAACGTCAAAGCCATTTACGAAGAAATTTTGCAAAACATCAAATATCAAATAGAGAACAGCTCAAATCTTTTGGAAAAGCAAAAACTTTTATCTCTCTTACCAATCAATATGAGTCACGCAGAAATTAAAGATCGTTTTGGGGATGATATATCTCACGATTGTATCAAAAAAAATAAAGATATCCAGAGGAATAAAACGAAGTTTGCAGATATCAATCTTTTAAAAATGAGCACACGTAGTTTACCAACCGAAACTCTAAGCACAGTCAAGTTATTTTATGAAGATGATGAAATTAGCCGAATGATGCCAGGATCGCAAGATTCAATTACTGTTAAACAAGGAAACTTACGTGAAAAAGTTAAAAAAAGACTGACGTTATCTTCACTACGCGAATCTTACTACGAATTTAAAAAAAAACATCCCTTGGCCAAAGTGGGTTTTACAAAATTTACAATGTTAAGGCCAAAAAATTGTATGAAACTTGGAGTTGGAAACCAGCAAAATATCTGTGTATGCACATTGCATCAGAATATGAAATTGATGTTTGAAAAAAGTGGCTTAAAATCAATTTGTATTGAAAGAGAATGCACATTTACCGACTACAAAGATGTTCTCAAATTCGTTGTTTGTGATGGTGACATAGAAAAAAGCGAGTGTTGCGTTTCAATGTGTGGTCACTGCTTCAAAAATTTAAATAATCTAAAAACGCATATGCTAAAACATTTTGAAAATAACCAAACTGAAGAAATAATATACAAAAAGTGGAATACAACGATTAGATGTGTTCTGGAAACGTTAACCACCAACCCAGAATCATTTGTCAGCGATTTTACTAAACACATCAAAGTTCTGAGTCCGCATTCATAGCAAATGTTAATTCAAATGGACTTTGCTGAAAATTATGCATTTCTTGTACAAGATGCCGTGCAAGGATACCATTGGAATAATGATCAGGCTACAATACATTCGTTCGTTATTTATTACATAGGTAATTATTTTAATATTTTGGTATTAGTAAACACATCCATCCACACTCATCAAAATATTTAATATTTTTTATTTATGTGTTTTTTTTCCTTTGTTTGTTTATTTTCAGATAACGATAAATTAACTCATAAAAGCTTCGCCATAATATCTGATTGCAATACCCATGATAGTATAGCAGTTCATCTATATATTTCAAAAATGATACAGTTCGTGAAGGCCAATATAACCAACAATATTAATAAAATCATTTACGTATCAAATGGTGCAGGAGCACAATATAGAAATAAATATAACTTCATTAATTTATGCCATCACAAATCTGATTTTGGTATTGACGCTGAATGGCACTATTTTCAATGGAGGAACATTGAAGAGAGGTGCTCGATATTATAGTATTGCAAATAAAAATGAAATCCAGTCAACGAGGCAACTCTATCACTGGGCATCAGAAACATATAAGACCACCATACAAGTTGCTTACGCAGATGCTGAAAGAAAAGCTATTTTCAAGATATAAAGAAGCTCAAACTATAACAGGAACTCAAGGCTTTCATTCATTCATTCCGATAAGTGAAACTTTTGTACATGTTCGCAGATATTCTGACTGTGCCAAATTTGAGCAGCGCAAAATGTCTTACAAATAATTAACTTAAAAAAATGTAAATAAAATAAAACACAAATTAATAAAAACATGGCAAATAATATAAACAATTGTTGATGGTTTTTTATTTGTAAACATTTAAAAAATGTTATAATTGTTGAACTATTTTGTAAATGTGTAAGAATGTGACCTGATATTTTCACTGTTATTCGAATTATTTCGAAAACTTTCGGTACGTATTACTAGAAGTGACACTACTTAAAAAATTGGGGTTAAAACATATTCATAATTTTCCTAGGACTATGTTTATTTATTTAACCTGTTTAAAAATAAAAAAATAAATAAAAATTTATATAAATAAAAATTTATATAAAAAAAACTAAAAAAGAACCCATTTTTATTTTTTGATATGGTATAGGTGAAGGATAAACCTTTCTAAAAAAGTAATACACTGCAAAAAAACACTTGATCTTTTTGGATTTTTCGTTAGTTAAAATTTTCTTTTTTTTATAAATTTTTTACAGTGTAATTTTTTTTTTGGTCATAAAACGTGTCATAAAGCCTGTTAAAATATCTTTTTAACGTTATTGTAGTTTAAATGGAGCTCTTTTTGACCATTTTCGCGTTTCTTCGAAAACTTTCCCACTGTGCCACGCCCAAAAAATCGCAAAACAGTCATTTCTAAAAATGGGAGTTTGTTTGTATTAATCAAATTTAGCTATGAACAAAATTTCATCGATATCTGAGGGGGTCGGGTTCAATGCATCTCGATTTTTACATGAAATTCATCTACTTCAAATTTGGAAAATAAAATTCCATATGAAGCATGGTACGGTATAAAACCTAATTTGAGTAACTTTCGCTTGTTTGGCAGTTCAGTCCACATTCCTTAAGAAAGGAGCTTGAAGTGCGACAAAAAAGCCCTGCAGTATATACTTGTTGAATTTTCTGAAAATGTAAAAGGCTATCGTGTTTTCTATCTAAGGAAGAACATTGTTACAGTTAAAAGGGATGTAGTCATGGAAGAAAAAGCACATAAAGAAGCGGTTGAAGAACAAAATGTGATCTAGATTCGGACATAAAAAGCAGAATTAAATGAAGAGAGCAGAGATGCAGTGGGAGATTCTTCAGTAATTGAATCTCTGGATGGGTTGAATTTCTGTACATCACAATGCACAGATCCAGATAGTGAATGCAGTGATGAGACCTTAACTTCCTCTAACGTTGAGACTGATTCATCCAGTGAGCTACTAGGAATACCAGAAATTGTAGATAACAAAAGAAGTAGGAAAGCACCGAATCGTTTTGGTTATAACAACATGTGTGTTTCAAGTACATTTCCGGAATTTGAGAAAATTGATGTATCAGAGGCATTAGAGGGACCAGAAGCAGAACAGTGGAGAATGGCCATGAAAGAAGAGCTGCAGTCATTTGAGTGTAAGATGCGTAGGAGCTCGTTGACGATCCGAAAGATACCGCGCCAGACTTGCGGCAAAGAGATTTACCCAGAAACGTAGCATCGATTATATGAATACTAACTCTCCTTCGGTGAAGCATCCTCCTTTGAGGATGTTGTTTGCACTTAGTGTGCAATAGAATATGGACACCAGTGATCTGCAAGTGATGGCATTTTCGCTACTTGCAATCTACCCTCAAAAAATACAGTGACATTCTGACCGCACTACGCAAGCGCTGCAATTGTTGTGTCGAACATACTTGCAACATTGAAGCCAACTGTGTATGAGCGTGTCGTAAGACCACAATAATGCATGTTCGAGTTGTTGGTTTGATAACCAGCGCAGGGTCTTTTCAACTTCTGGTATGCAATGGTAAGTATGGTCATTTACAAGCAACAAAACAAAGACATAAAGCGTTACTCCTGCATAAAAAAACCAGCGCTTATTTTATTCTCCGAACACAAAGTATTTGCAGTAACATTGCAGTAACATTGCAGTTACTTTGCGTGACTTTTGAGAGCTTGTAGCTCATAAGCTAATGGTTCAATTGAGCTGATTTCTTTTTTAAAATAAATTCTAAAGTTTAATTGAGTGAGCAATAAAATTTGTTTAGTAAATTTTTAAAGATATTTATTAAATTTAGTTTTTTAAGAAATTATATCAGACGCCATTTTACTATAAAACACCTTTAATCACTGATTTTAATAAGATTTTGTATGCATGCAGATCTTTAATAAAGCTACAACTTTTGTTCAATTGTTCAAAATTTTGAAATAATAGGGTCGCCACCAAATATTATGTCTTTTCAAGAGTTTAAAACTGATAAATGACGTTTAAAACTCTTAAAAAGACATATTATTAGGTGGCAACCCTATTATTTCAAAATTTTATAATTTTGAAATTCTGACAATGGATTCGGATTCAGCGACCCATTTTTGGTTTTTGCCAGCCCCGAATTCATAAAACTACAAAAAACTAAGGCGGCAGCCCTATCCACCATCTTGAATTTTAAAATTCTAACTTTAGATTCGAAATCAGCGACCCCTTAACACTGATAAATGAAGTTTAAAACTCTTGAAAAGACATATTAATAGGTGGCAACCCTATTATTTCAAAATTTTATAATTTTGAAACTCTGACAATGGATTCAGATTCAGCGACCCATTTTTGGCGTACCATTTTTTTTGTCAGCCCCGAATTAACAAAACTACAAAAAATTAAGGTGGCCACCCTATCCACCATCTTGAATTTTAAAATTCTGACTTTAGATTCGAAATCAGCGATCCCTTAACACTGATAAATGATGTTTAAAACTCTTAAAAATACATATTATTAGGTGGCAATACTGTGGTAAAAATTTAGGTGGCAACCCTAACCTCCATCTTAAATTTTAAAACTGTTACATTATATTCGAAATCAAATCCGTTGTCAGAATTTCAAAATTACAAGAATTCGCATAAATGAAAAAAATCTGGTGGCAACTCTATCCGCCATCTTAAATTTTAAAGTTTGGCATCATCTTCGAAATAAGTTACCCCTAAAACTTCCTAAAACTATTTACTCTATTCATACTGAAGTAATCTACAAACACTTGAGTAAAAATGCAGTGTACGCGCTGATTTCATCGTTCGTAAGCTTACTTTTGTATCACTGCTTAGCCGAAGTTGAAATCAACCTGCAATGGTACACGAGGCAGTAGCTCAAATAGTGCATAATTATAACGATTGCCGTTCGTGCGCTGTGGTTTATACACATAATTATTTTATGCAAACATCTATACTTTTCACTGAAGTCGAAGCACACATCACACAGTGTTTGACCTTGGTACAATTGGCTAATGCAACATGCCTGATGTTGTTTGTAAGTGAGCTCGATGGCGTAGAATATGTTGCATGGTATTAATGATATTGAAGTCATACAAAAACCAAGTATGTACTGAGTGTAAAAGCCTGATAATGACTTTTTCATAAAACATCGTTACCTAAGAATGAGAAAAAAATGACATGAAAATCAAAGTTTGGTCTTTAGATGCAAATATCTTCGCTGTCTATTAATATATTTCATTAAATTTTCTTTTTGTTCAAAACTTCAATAAAAGCACTTTAAAAAATAAGTTGAACCGTACCGTTAAGTCAGTGTTTATATGTTTTATTATTTTGTCAAAAAATTTTCAAAATATTGACTTTTTGCTCAAAAAATGACTCAAAAATTATTTTTGTTGATTTGATTTGATTTGATTTGATTTATTCCGATAGTAATTAGTACATTAAGAATAATTTCTTTTATAGTACAATATATAATTGGAAATTAGTGGCATACTGTCTTAAAAACTAAGAATTCATTAAAATTTTCAGTTGTGAAGATAAAGTTAATTAAAAATTGCACATCTAACTACCTTTCTTATGACATAGCATTTATTTGCAAGAATTCTTTCAGCTAAGCGCAAAAACTATTTCACTGTTTTTGTCATGAAAACAACAAGGGTACCTTTTGGTTTTTTTGCGAAATTTATTTTTTCCAAAATGTTGTTTTTAAATTTTTTTACAAAAGAGTCAACTTTCAAAAATAATTTATGTGAAAAAACTACCCCAATATCTCTTTCCAAAATCTATTTTTTCATACCAGCTATATTAAAATTCTCTTTCCTAAATATCTTCCTTATATTAGTACGTCTATATTTTTGCCGCCCCACCTCCCACCGCCCCATTAGGAAATAAGCACTGCATTACTAACACTGTTAAGATAATTTAGAAAAGTTGGTAGCTGTTAGTTTAGTTCTTTTCGCACACACCCTAAACTTGCAGCAAAAAACATAATGACACTTCCTGCACTGTTCTTACAGTTTTTTCAGCTGGATTTATGTCAATCAACTGTTTACATCGATAATATTGTAACTGGTTGCTGTATATTCTATTATTGGAAATTAAAAATCGACTGCCCTCTAAACTTACACTTTTTTGCTAATTTACATTAACAAACGACTGTACAATTTTTCGCATAAAAAATGAATGCTGAAGGTTTAAGAAATTGCATCAACTATCAGACTCAGTTTTTTTTTATTTTTTATTTCAGACACAAACCAATTATTTTCCAGCTGGAAACACTACTAGAAAATTTAGGAAGTTTTGTGTCCATTTTCCTTTTTTTAAAAAATTTGATTTCCATATGCGTAGTGCAAGTAAAATTCTTACCAGTAACCAGTAAATTTAGTTTAAAACTAAAAAACGGTAAATTTTTTAATATTTTTAAAGTGGTCTCAAACTTAAAATTCAACATGTTTTTAAAAATTCCAAAATTAAAAAAATATTTATTCGAGAAGTGTATATTAAAATGCTTATATAAATGACTCTCGAGTAAGACCGGGTATATCAGCTAGTTGTAAATAAAATAACATTTGCCTGAAAACGGAGTTTCTAATTGATACAAGTGAGAATATTTATGGGAAAACATATGTACTTTCCATTCAAAATCATGTCCTAGGGTCTTACCTATTTCGACTATTTTCAGTACACACCTATTACTCTATTTGCGTAGCCTTTAGACCGAGTTTTCTTAAAAGCGCATCTTTTGTATTTATGTACATACCTCCTATATAATAATAAATGTTCAAATGAGATACCCCTTAAATTTACCGAGCATACATAATTTCAAGATCATAGGAGCACTCCTTTTATTTTTGTTCCAATTTTGTATGGAATAAACGAACTGTGCAACAGCTCAAAAGCATTCGACTTATCGACAACTTTCGCTCTTGATTCAATAAATAAGTTATTGCGCGAACAGTGACAAGAAAAATGTCATCCCAGAGATAAAAGTTGTTGGCGAAAGTACTACGACTTGGACCTTAAATTCAACTATTTTAATTGTCATCTTAAATCTACGTGTTAATATTGCAAGGAGCCGGCATATTAGTCAGTAAACATTAAGGGCAAGTTTCACAATCAACACTTAAGTTTTCAGCCATACTTAAGTTTAAGTTATGTTAAGAAACTGGGCTACTTTAGTTCGACTTAAGTCATCTTATTAATTTTTTACCCATACTTAAGTTGATACGAGGACTTAAGTCGAACTTAATTTGACAATTTTCTAGACTTAAATTAAACTGAAGTATGGCTAAAAACTTAAGTTTTTATTATGTAACTGGCCCTAAGATATTTGATGAATAAACAAAAAAATATAAAGGCTTCTCATCTAAGCATTAATCCTTTCCAGCATTTTTGGTCCGTAAACATTGTAAACCTTGTGAATTAACATGTGCGTAAGCTATCTATCTAATTTTGTATGAGCTTGAGTTTACAGTTTTTCCGAGACTATTTTGGAGTGTAAACTATCATGTAAATCTACGTGTGCTTATGAGGGTTGACTTTGGCGCTAATCATTCTAGCTACGCTAATCGTAGTTGAAGTAATACAAATTCTATTTAGTTTTCTATGCTAATAAAGGTTTTTAAAAGATTTAAAATTGAATAACGGTGATTTTGCAACCCTGTCCGCAGCTGTCATTTTGTTGAATTTTACGCTATTAAAACTTCATCGCTCAATAAAAGTTTTAAAGTTTTACACGCTTAAATGCTTAGATGAGAACCCATATAGATATATCTTAAAGTATTTTTGTTAAGTGTAAACATTTTTGTAAACTTAAAAATTTAAGCATATCCTGTCAAAGTGCTAAAGTATTCATCTTACTGTTATTTAGTGTTTCGAAATTCCGTACTGTACTCTGTGATGGTGTTGCATTGTTGTTGTTGTTATTGTTACTCGTGCAATGCAATGGAGACTTCAAAAATTTTCATATTAAAATTTCGCTCACCATTTTGGCATAGCAAAAGTTTTTAACTTATGGCATCAAAATGTCATCCGGCATTTTGTATCCGTTTTAAGCGGAAATCTCAATTCCCCGTTGGTGTTGTTTTTGTATTTGTTGTTGCTTTTGTTGTTGTTATTGCTGTTCATATCCGCTTCCGCTGCTGTTGTTATTTTCCGATGCAAACGTGTCGGCGAAGACAATTTTTGTGGTTTAACTCGCTGAATTTGAATCGCAACACGTACATCGGGAATACACAAACGCAGTCACTCGCTGCATCCCTTCCTGCTTTCCTCACTTCCTCATCGACACCGTGAAAAGAAAAAGAGATGAATGAAAAATATGACACTTCTTTTGATGCCGCAGACACGCAGCCAACCATTCATCTATCGATCCAATGATCCATCTCTCTGTCTCTCTCTCTCTCTCTCTCTCTCTCTCTCTCTCTTTATCTGTATACTTTGGCGTCTGTCCTTCATTCTTGGTTGATTTGGCCAAAATTGATTTTGTGCAGATTTTGCTGAATTTTTATGCTGATTGACAGCGTGCTGTCGTTGTATGCACGTGATTTTTCGACGCTCCTAAAACTATTTGTTTCTCTCTCCTCGCATAATGTCCAAAAATGCTGAAAAAGATTATGAAGATTAATATTTAGAGGACTTTATGGTGTGGTATGGTTCGTATTTTTAAAATTACTTAGCACATAATTTGTTTCGTGATGGAGTGAGATTTTTTATATTTTCTGAGAATTTTTCGAGTCGAGTCATTTGATGTGTTTAGACTGTGTTAAGTTCTTAGCAATTGATTCACTTATTAACTATGAGGAAAATAAAAAAAAAACTTAAGCTTAATTCAAATTTAGCAAAACCATTTTCAAGTAAAACAAAACTAGAATATTTCGTCCTTGCAATTTTGGCCAAAATGATGGCGTACAGTACTTAGCCACAGGACATGTGCTTGTGAGTGATTTTCATTCTCGGCTCAAATACACTCACACACACACAAACACACAAACACACCAACGCATTAACTATGCTTAGCCATGAATTGAATAACAGTTTCATTGAAGAAAGTACCAGTATATGCAATAAATATGGCTTTAATAAAGTTTTTTCTTCCCCTCCCTTTTTCTGCTCAAACTAAAACAGAACAAGCAAAAACTTTTAGATTTTAACAAGTTATTCTAAATTTTACGTGTAACTGCAATTTCACCACATCGTGCGTGGCACCCAAGTATTATGGCACTGTATTATGGCTTAAGCCGTAGACTCTTGCATCATAGACAGTGGCGTATTTGAAGTGAGCTATTTGTGGTTAGCAAAGCCCCCATAAAATATGGTAAAGTTATAAAAACTTTGCTAAGCTAAACACTGCTACAGCGATACTCTTTCACAGACACACACACAAACACAGACACACACACTATACTCTTACATATATATTCAAATAAATGCGCCTGTGTATGACTGAGTGTTATACTGACAAAATAGCAGTATCCTGCATACACAGGAAGCTTTTTATAACCATTTATTATGGAGTAGTAGCTGGCGTTTAAATGTACTATCAAGTGCTCCAAAAGCATCTCACAAAATGCAAAGTTTTTGGGGGGCAAAAACTTTTCACTTGTCTGTTGTTGTTCCACTTGTTGTAGTTGTTGTTGTTGTTTAAGTTTTTTCATTCGTTGTTGCATTCGTTACAGAACTTCATCATATAGTTCTTGTTGTTGTCGCCTATAGAATATTGTTACTTTTGTATATTTATACATATAAATTTATTATATAGTTTGTAAAGTTCTCCATCCGCAACTTCTTTGCAACTTATACTTTTTTTTGCAACTTATGCAATGTTAAAGATTCCTCTCAAAATTTCTAGTTTTCTTTTATACATTTATTTGGTATTTTACTTGGTCTATTTTAAGCATTATTTGAAGAAATTCAATTTGTTTGTAAAAAGTATTCACAGATTCCAGGCCTACAAATTTAAATTTTTTTTTCAGTGCTGATTTATTGGGTTTTGGGACCTTCTTATGGTAAATCTTAAGTCGGTTTGTTTCTATGACATCAGAATTTTACAAAATACACGTATGTAAAAATCATTTAATATTGGGGTATTCAAGAAAAGAAAAATTCAGAAATAAAAAAGTAACTGAATAGAAATAAAAAATTAACCCTCGAAACATATGGAATGTGCCTTTTTCTGATTTTTTGCTCTCCCTGCCCATTTTCCGTTAGATTGAGTCTAAAAATTAAAGTCTGAATAAAAAAATTGGACGTTGGTAGTGGAAAAAACTCTTTGGTTGGACAGGCCGGAAAATATACAATTTTCAAGAATTTTTTTTTTAAGTTTTTTCTAACTGACCTCTATATTAATTATGTTGACTTTATATGATTTAAATACAAATTCTAAATGTTTGATAGTTTAAATCATACTTGATTTTAAATACAAATTCTAGTTGTTTGATTGTTTAAAATCGTTTATTGAGCTTAAGGTCAAAGTTAGAACAATTAATTGTTGTTGTTGTTGTTGTTTCTTTGGAAAAATTCGTTAGAACAATTAATTGTTCTAACTTTGACTTTAAGCTCAATAAACGATATTAAATTATCAAACAGCTAGAATTTGTATTTAAAATCAAGTATGATTTAAACTATCAAACATTTAGAATTTGTATTTAAATCATATAAAGTCAACAAAATTTTTTTTTTTTTAAAAGTATAGGCGAAGTATAGTCGAAACTTTTCGTCTATATTAATAGTACTTTGACGAAGATTGTATAAGGACACGGCGCGAGCTGGCAACCGTTCCACAAGTTAAAAAAAATCAGTAAAACCAAAAATCAAAAAAAATTTAAATTTATATTTATATTTCGATTTATCTGTGGTTACAAGGAATATCGACTAAACTCAAAGTATCGTAAAGAACGATATTTTAATTGCACGAACTACGACCCATTTTTTTTTAAATGTATGAACCGTTACAAACAAAATACTTGCATACATAAGTGTTGATCAATTCTGGGCAAAAAATGGATATCTGCATACTTCAAAAAATTGGTAATATCGCTTTTTCATATCGCTTTTTTACGATATTTTGAGTTAAGTCATTATTCTTTGTGACCACAGTTACATGCAAATGCAAAAAAATCGGTTAGTAAGAAAACTTTGTGTGATTTAAATTAGATTGAGAGGAAAATTTAATTAAATATATTTAAAGATTAAACCTGTATGCCAAACTGAGTCAAACGCTTTCTCAAGATCTAGTAAAAATAGGCAGTCGATTTTGTACTATTAAGGTGTTGTTTAATATGATTAACAATCCTTTAGATTCGATGAACAGTGCTATGAAAATTGCGGTAACCAAACTGTTCATCTGAAATGATTGTATTTTGCTGCAGAAAAACCCATTTTTTCATTTGAGTGAAATGTTTAAGCGCTATCAAAAGAAATATTTTAATAAAATAATTTTTTAACGTAAAAATGCAAGTCAGAAATGTCTTCAAAAAATCATAAAAAATCGTAAACTTCCAAAAAAGTTAAAATCCTTCTTTGGATCTTAAAAATTAATTTTTATTTTAAAATAAGGGCATGAGATGCATTTGAGTGAAGGTACTAAAATTCGTCATTTTACTGTTTTTTAAATTTTTTTATTTAATTTTACTTTGAATGTATTTTTTCTTAAAGAGGATTTCTTCTGTCCAATAGTCTTAAAAATATTTCTTGGTATTCTTTTGCCTTCTATAGTTTTCCGATTTGTTTCTCTTATGAGAAACCAAATATAATCCCCAAACAAAACGAAACAAACAGAGGTTGAAAGCAGTTTTTAATGAAGATCTTATTTTTTAGCCTCAATCTAATGGAATATGGACAGCGAGTGAAGAAAATAAGAATAAGGTACTTATTAGTGCTCTACTGATTAGTTAGCAACGCCGTAGATAAGGGGAGTTCAGGGGATTCAAACTCCCCTCCTCCTTAGCAATCCAGTATATTTTTGTATATTAAATAAAAACATAAATATTCCAAATTACTATATTGTTTTTTTTTTATAATTCTAAGAAATAATAATTTTTTAGAATTATATTTGAGCTTAGTGCCAAACTAGTTCATGAAGCAACACGCTTGAACAACAACAAGTTATTTGCTTACAAACTACCAAACTGTTTCGTTAATCGCCACATCAAATCTTCAGTAGTCTTCTGTGGTTTCTGCAGTACTATTCACTTCAATGAGCTTTTACAAAGACTTTTTGTTTAATTGAAACAGAATTATGTGTTGTATGCCGCCTTTTAAAGCAAGGTTTTCCTGCTTTTTTGCGAATTACTTAATTTTTCCATAACATAAAGATAAATTGAAAATTGTATATTGGACTGGCCTTTTTCAAGAATTTTTCTAAACTCAAATATATTACTAGTCAAAAACGTGAGGTTTGGGATAAAGAGTAGCATGATTTAATATGAGTTCCATAGAAGTTCGCCGAGTGACCGCAAGTTGATCGTTTTGTTGTAAATGGAAAAACATTAAGAACTGTACAGACTTTTTACATATTTCTGAATTTTTACTCATAAAACATAATTTTGTGCTGTTATGTATTTCATTTTTCATATTATTGTTACCTAAAAAATTCATATATAAGAAAATTTCAATGAAATAATGTTAAATTGCTTTTTAGAAGAGAACTTAATACGAATACAAAAAATGTTGTGACTAAGTTGAAAATCGTAATGAAATTTTTTACAGAAGTGTTTTAAATATTTCAAATTTGTTTATTTTTAAGAAAAAAATCGCTAAAAATCCAAAAATGCAACATTTTTAAAAATGACATTACGCGTGTCTATAACGTAGTCTTGAACTATTTTGTGAAAAAATTTACAAAAACCAAGATTCGCATAAAAAAGTTATAGCTGTTGAAACCCGACTTTTTTCCAAAAATGCCCAAAGTTCCTGTTTTTGGCATTTCGAACACAAACATAATCATAAAAAAATCGATTAAACGATGCTTCTTATTTAAAATGACTACTGCAATTTAGAAAAAAAAAATATTTTTTTCTTAGTTAGAAAAAATGTTGGAATTTCAGGGCTGCCAATATTTACCAGGTTAAAAAATATTTAAAATATCCCAAAAACCAACAAATTTAACTTTCACCACTGCAACTTGTGAATTATCTTTTTTTTCACCATACCAAAAAGCACAATATATCCAAAATCCGATCAGAAACCAATTCATGAAGTGGTGAACCAAGTAGTGAAAATTAAGTTTGTTGGTTTTTGGTATATTCTTTGTATTTTAAAGCGTTAAATTATTGAAAGATCTTTTGTAGGCTTGGATGACCTTCCAACAACATCATCTTCATTGTATAAAGCTCGATGAAAAGGCGTCGGTAATTTTAAAGCAAAATCAGTCTGACAGATCCATTTATAAGTTTCCTGTCTCGGAAACGAAAAATAGGAAGTTATCTTTTCAGAAGAACTAGTTTAGCGAGAACCGAGGCTCTCGTTTTCAAAGTTGGAGCGTTTTGCTCAGTATGTGTTTTCTTTGGTAAGCAGGTTGGAGGTAGAGTTGACTGAAAATTGGGTAGCTACCCTGCAGTGTAACCAACTAGTTTAAAACCAGTCTGCATACTAATTGAAAACTGAGAAGTACTAGTTCAAGATCGTATTTTTTCATATACCCAACTGGTATTTTTAACATGGCGATGTCATAGGAAATATCAATTGTCCTATTCTGAACAGATGAAAACTAGTTTATAATATATATATAGTTATAATTGATTAAATTCTAGTTTGTTGTGAATAGTTGTAAACAAATCATATATTGCCAAAAAAAGGAACACATTATATGACACATTGACTTAAATTAGTCAATTAAACTTCAACGAATGCTTAATTAGCAATTTTGGTGAGCTAAGCTTGGTTTAATTTGACTAAAGTTTAAACTCGTACCAAAAAGCTGTCCCTAAGGCAGATAAATTGACTCCACCACCATCGGGACTATATCTGAAAAAATTCACAAAGGTCTGCGTTGCTTACAAAAAGTTAGTCTAGCGAATCTTTTTTATTCATATGTTGTCAGGATTTGTTCATTATATAATAATTATCTTGGATAATAAAGATGGTTCACCATGTTACTACGGTCGTGACGAACTCAAGGACTATTGGTCCTTGATTGAGTATTTTCAAAACTTTAAAGTATTCGAAAAACTACTTAGCTCCAACTGGTTACTGAACTGGTTAATTTTAACAATATGTAATATGGTTTGATTTTGGTTAGTTTTACAACTGGTTCATTGTGACTTGACACAAACTAGTTGGATTTAAACTATTTTTCCAACTAGTAAATCGTCACAAAATATAAACTAGTTTGTTTAAACTAGTATAAAGACTAATCATTTTTACTGCTGATAAGTCTTACACTGCAGGGTAGTTACAAAGCCGTTCATAAATTAGAAAGATGCCAAAGAAGTATCTTCACGAATTAAACAAGTACCACAAAAATTACATTATTTTCGTAGATCGGTTTTTAAAATTGTACACATATCATGATGTTGTCTCATGATTTACTCCCAACATTAACAATTAGTTCAAGATTAGAGCAAGACTTGTGCCTCTTATTCAATCAATAACACTTTGCGGTAGATAAAAAAATAAATGAGGACAAATAAACTTAGAATAAATAAACATTTATTAACTCTTTTAACTTCGATTGTCGAAATCGGTTAAGAAATTTGGAAAGTACTTAGACTTCAGAAATCCCTAGAGAAAATTTAAAACTAAATATTTTTTTGCTCGAGTAAGCCCCCCTCCCCCCTTATAAAATACCTGTCTACGTCGTTAATAGTTCGTATTATTTTTAATAACCGAATCTTTATTGTCACCATGAATTGTCATTTTGTTTTTTTCTATAAAGCTTCTGTGTAGTGATTTTCTTTTGTGAGCCCGGTTTGGATCACCACGTTCCATCATCCAGCAGTTCATCGGCAACTTTCCTTCGCTTTATTCTTATGATTTCTTGGTGAAAGTTTTCGCCTTGTTATTCACTCCTTGGTCTTCAGGAAAGTAAGCCTAATGCGAATGAAGAAAATGGATATTGACTCATAACGCGACCTAACATTTTTTTAATTTTGGAACACCTTATTTATAATATTTTCATATTAGGGACTTTTATGATTTCTAATAATATTTTTTAACGATATCCATGCCGTTAATTCTATCCCAGTGGGCATTTTAGCGAGTGCTCCGCAAAAGAAGGCATGCTATCACTGCTATTATTGGCGTAAACACACCTTCCATGATCACTGCATTGATGAGTACTTCTGTAAGGCCTACTTTTTGAAGAATCTGATTCTTTTCATATTACTTTATATGAAAAAATATATAAAAAAAAAATTCCAAAAAAATTTCCAAAAAAAAAATTTTAAATGCACAGAACAGTTTGTAAAAACATGTAGATTTAAAAAAAACACAAAAAAAACAAATTTGTTTTTGTTTGAGTTGGGTCTCGAACCCGGGCTCTTGAAAACTAACGCATTACATATTATATTATATGAAAATATTTATATGGTAAAACTCCAAGTCTTTCTTTATAATTTTGTATGAAGTATATTTATAAGAATATAGAAAAAAATTTCAGATACACAGAACAGTTTGTAAAAAAATGTAGATTTGAAAAAAACAACCAAAATTTCTTTTTCCGATTTGGGTCTCGAACCTGGGCTCCCGAAATCTGACTATCATTTGTATTGATGCAAAATAAGCTATTGATTCTTAACAACCACGACAGACGAGTGGGTAAGATGTCGGACCGCCACATGAGAGGACCATGGTTCACATCTGAAATTGTTAGTCGTTTTTTATTTCAAGCTTATAATTTTATTGCTTTTCCTTCTAACGTGACTTCTCGAAAGAATGCTTCTGGCAGGTCTTTTTTGAGCAAGAAGAGCGGAAGGCCTGACAAATTTTCCCATTTCATACAAGCAATAAAACGGTGTTTGCAATTAGTGTATAAGGCCTTTCAAAACGTAACGCAGGCATGCTAGAAGGCCTTCGGACAATTTCCTGCAATTTCCCACTGGGATAATAGTTAGTTTTCCATTGCAGTTTTCATCTTTATTAGTTTCATTAGTTTTCGTATATAGGTTCCAAGAAAAATACCTCCCTTCAGTTTAGCTTCAGAGAAAGAGGTGGGAATAAATTCAGTTGAATTATGTTTTTACTTAGTGGCTCTTATTTAATTCTTTCCTGCCATTATTTTCGTGTAATATTTTTTGCTGTGTCCTTGCTATCCCATTCACATAAAAACATGGATATTTTTTATAACCACTTTGCTATATATCCACACACAATCCATCCATGCTGTTCGTAGTTTGTTTTACTTTGCGTCTACACGGAACAGTGCAAGTTCGTAAGTAATGCATACATATTGTCTTCTAAGAAAACTCGAAATTATCTGCAAGTTGCAAGCGACTACAAGTGCAAGTGCAAGTGCAAGTTCCCAGTGGTCAATTGCAGGAGTCCGAAGGCCTTCTAGCAGGCCTGCGTTAGGTTTTTATAGGCCTTCCATACTCCTTGCAAGCACCGTTTTATTGCTTGTATGAAATGGGAAAATTTGTCAGTACTTCCGCACTCACTAAAAAGCTAAAAAGCCCTGCTTAAAGCGCTTCAAAACTCTCCCCTTTGGAAAATATAGAAGTATTATTTCGGAAGTAATAATAATGGGATAATTATTTGGACTAAAAAATAAATTTATATAAATAGTTATATAAAATTTTGGCTTAATTACCCTTCATAACATTTTTGAGGGGTTGGTTCTCAATAATTTAAATAAATTATTCATGCAAAATATTAACACTAAAAATAAATCCCTTCAAGATAATTTCTAGAATCCAATCATTAGTAGGTATTTACTTTTAAGGGAATACTTTCAGGAGTTTCATTAAAAGCAAATTGTATAGGGGCAAATAGATAAACATAAAACCGAATTTGTATTGTTATAAATATAGGTGATTATGAGATTTAAGAGTATATCGGTTGTAAAATAACAGATAACATTCTTTTTATTTTCATATGAGAAATATTATGGGAAATGTTTTCTTTCCGCTATGAATTGATGTAAAGATATCTTACTAAAATCACGGCATATTTTGATTCTGCCATATAGTGTATCTTTAAATATTGGTTATCAACCTTTACTTTTGTATAAAACATTTTCGAAGGTAGTTATCAGCGAAAAAACCCATGGAATTATTAAAAGTTATTAGTTAGTGTTAAAAGTTATTATAGTGCATTGTAGTTCTTTAACGACGCTTTACTAATTATTTTTTCTGGAATAGCTAGTTCAACTCCAATATTTAATAAAAGTAGAGTTCCTTTTAAGCATTGACATTTTTTTTTAAGTTTTCAATATGCAAGTAATCAATAAACCTTTTAAGAACCCTGCAGTGTAAGACTAGTCAGCATTAAAACATGAGTAGTATTTATACTAGTCAAAACAAACTAGTTTATATTTTGTCACGATTTACTAGTTGCAAAAGTAGTTTAAATCCAACTAGTTTTTGTCAAGTCACATTAAACCAGTTGTAAAACTAGCCAAAATCAAACTATACTACATATTATCAAAATCAACCAGTTCCAAAACCAGTTGGAGCTGGGTACCCCATTGGAACAAACTAATAATAAACAAATTAAAACATATAAAAACTAATTTAAAAACATGTAGTATACCATAAACATGGTATTTCATCAAATAGCTTTAACTTTAGCCTTTAGCTAATATTTTGTTGTAAAAATATATGTTCTTTGAACCTATGAAATATTGAAAAAATATGAACCTATGAACTAGTTTTAATTCGATAATTACTATATTGGTTAAAAACTAGTCACAACCCAACTAGAACTTTACTTTACATAAAAAATGAGTTGTTAACTAGTTAAAACCTTATCTATAGTAAGACAATTGTCTTTTCCAATGACATCACCACGTAAAAAATACCAGTCGGTTCTATGAGAATAGGACATAAATCGAACTAGTTGTTGGATATTTCCAACTAGTTGTTGACTGGTATAAATCTAGTTGATTACACTGCAGGGAATATTGAAAATAAAAAACCTTCCTATATTTTAGTATAGATTTTAGTTTGTTTGTTCTTTAATAACCCAGTTGGCAATTGCAGCAGTCCTTTTAGCAGACCTGCGTTAGGTTTAAAAAGGCCTTCCACACTCCTTGCAAACACCGTTGTATTGCTTGTATGAAATTGAAAAATATGTAAGGCCTTCCGCTCTCCTTGCTCAAAAGAGACCTGCCAGAAGTGCTCTTTCCAGAAGTCACGTTAGAAGGAAAAGCAATATAAATATCAACTTAAAATAAAAACGACTAACAATTCCACATTTGAACCATGCTCCTCTCATGTGGCAGTCCAACATCTCACCCACTTGTCTATATTGGTTGTTAAGAATCATTAGCTTATTTTGCATCAATACAAATGAAAGTAAGCTTTCGGGAGCCCAGGTTCGAGACCCAACTCGGAAAAAATTTTTCGTTTTTTTTTTATCTACATTTTTTTTATAAACTGTTCTGTGTATTTAACATTTTTTTTAATTTTTTATGTATATTCTTTATACAAAAATATAAGAAAAGACTTGGAGTTTTTCCATATAAATATTTACATATAATATAATATGTAATGTGTTAGTTTTCGGGAGCCTGTGTTCGAGACCCAACTCGGACAAAATAATTTTTGTTGATTGTTTTTAAATTTAAATTTTTTTACAAACTGATACGTATATTTAAAATTTTTTTAAAAATTTTTTTTGTAAATTTTTTCATATAAAATAATATGAAAAGAATCAGAACCTTCAAAAGGTAGGCCTCATCAATGTACAATGTACTCAATCAGAAGTACTAATCAATGCTGTGATCATGGAAGGTGTTTTGACGCCAATAATAGCAGTGCTAGCATGCCTTCTTTTGCGGAACACTCGCTAAAATGCCCACTGGGAACATTTCAACCGTAAGTTTAATAAACAAAAAGACAGCACTTTCAACTCACATACACATCACAGAGAAATAACGAAAACTTCTTGTCTTCCCCTCCACAGGTAGGCCTTATAGAAGCCCTCAGCAATGCAGTGATGTTGTGAGGTGTGTTGACGCCAAAAGAAGCAGTTAATACATGCCTTTTTTTTCAAGAGGCCTGACTGAATTGCCCACTGGGTATAACATGCAATAACAATAGAGTTCAGCTACTACAGCTTTTCACACTTTCTCCGCAATAGATCATTTTAAGAACCAATCCAAATATCATTGAAATATCTCAAAGATATCGATAGAAGTGGTCCAAAAAAAACCAAAAGGGAGAAAAATTTACCCACCATAATATGGGTTGGGCTCAGGGACAAACACAAGACATAACAACTAACCATGCGTTTACATAGATCTTATCCTTCATTAGTTTTCAATCTACTTTTGAGTTGACCTTTCGACAAGTTAACATCAAACACGTTACAGTTGTTAACAAAGGTACTCATGCGATTTAATGGAGCAGTTAACATTTTCATGATTTGTTCTACTAAATGGTAAATAAATCAAGTTGTTAGAGTTTCTACTGCTTCTACGGTAAGTGTACGGTATATTAACAAGATGTCATCAAATGCGAAGATTCTCGCTGCAATTGCAATTTTATATAATAATAATTTTTATATAATTATAAAATATTATAAATTTATTAATTATATAACTATTAATTATATATATTTAATTTATTTTAATATTTGCGTTGTGTTTGACTTGACTTTCATTTTTGTTTGCAATCATAGGCCCTTGTAATGAGGCGCGTTCGATCTTCGACTGCAGTCGAATGGCCTGATCGAACGAATTTGCAACGTGCTTTCGACAAAGAGTAGCGATATTGTGAATTCCGTTCATTTGGTTTGTTCACTGTAGTACTTATATTTCTATCAGCTGATCGTAATACTTACATTTTTAACAATTTTTGCTCAGCATCGCATCGAAAGCAAATTCCACTCGACTGAAAATTCGATGAAAAACGAGCATTTTGATAAGGTTGCACTGATCATAATCTTATGTATTAATAGGCAAACATCAAATGATGTCGTACACTTTTCGATATTAATTTTAGAATAAGGGCAATGAATCTTGCATCATTGGAACGGTACTGCGCCTTATATGTGCAGAATAATTTTAGATTTTAAATTTATGACCTCTGAACCGAAATATTAACGTTGAACGTTCGTATTATTTTTAGTAAGGAATCTCAGGACTAGGAAGAGGTAGAATAATGAATGAGGTATCAAATGAAAGATCTGGCTGCACAGTATGATTACATTTTAGATTGGTGACCTTCGACTTGCAATATGAGCGTAAAAAGAGCTTTTATTAAATAAAAGCTAAACTGTAACAGATGGAAGAATATAATATAAAAGGGGAATTTTAGACATTGATAAGTTGTGCAAAAAATACTTGCAATATTGTGCGCCATCTCTTACGGATACCCTACAATAAGCATTTTTTTATACAACAAACGTGAATATATATTGTGATGGTGGCATTTCTTACAAATAGTTAAGTCTGAAAAATTTTCGTTATTTTGACATAAAAATTATAGCGATATCTTGAAAACTATAGATGCTCTCAGTACTCTTGATAGATGCTCTTTGTATGAAAAGTCGTTGGTTGAGTAATATAACCGTATACAAAAGCTTTCTTGGTAATATTTTCCACGAATAGTATGTTAAAAAAATCCCCTTAAAATGGCATCAAAATTATTTACATGTCTCGAAAAATTTATATTTTCTCACTACAATGTATTTCCTTGAAGCAAGGCCATCGCCTCAGAATGAGAAAAAAACTATTGAAATTTCAAGTTTTGAATTTGCAAGCAAATATCTCAGCCATTTTTTAATAGATTTTCAACAAATTTTCTTTGTCTGAAATATCTGAAATAACTTTTAAGAAATAGGAAAAGATTAACCTATGTCTCATCGATTCAATGTTTTATGTTGTTTTAAAAAACCTCTAAAATATTTAGGTTTTGCTCAAAAAATAAGAGAAACTTTTTTTTTTTTTTTGTATTTTTATTTTTTTGTTTCATTTCCTTTTTCTTACTCTTTGATATGACATATCATACATTTATTTGCAAAAATTGCCTCATTTTGACACATAATTCAATGAACAGTTTCTATCATCGAAATTCATGAGCACCTATGATTTTTTAGATGAAAATTAAATTTTAAAAATGATGTTTTTTATATTTTTACAAAGTTATACAGCCAGTGTTGAAAAGAAAAAAAATTTTACAGCGTAACTTTTGCACTCTGCTCGTCGGATTTTTCGTCGGATTTGTGAAAATGTGAAAACAAGAACTAAGAAATTTCAGTCGGATTGTACATCAAAGAAGACAAATAAAATATTGCATTTTAGTAGACGTATGACGTATATTTAGGGTTTATTTATTTAAATAAATAACATTTTTTCAAAAGTCAATTCAATAATCATTATAAATATAGAAAATATATTATAATAAATTATATTTTAAAAATATTTTTTAACACATAAACAAAGAGTAAAAATCAAATTAAATACATTTGCAACACAGTTTGGTTTAATGTAGATCTCTTAAATCGGTAAAAATGAAATGCATAGAGCTTTAATACATAATTTTTCAATTTTAACTCTATAAATGTAAAGCTTTTGCTTCAAGTAAATTAACGAAAAAATGTTGTTGTTTTAAGCCAGCAAAACTACAAAAAAATTAGATTTTAGTGAAAAAAATATGTGTAAAAATATATAATTATTTCGAAGTCATATATACATTGCTTTATTAAATTTGTTTATCAATTCTTTATCAATTTCAAGACTAAAACAGTTATAAGATTTCATACGCAGATAATCTTTTGTATGCAGAGTTCCTTCCATTGTATCTTACTCTAATCTATTGCGAACTTTAGTTTTATTAATATTTATTTGGCTAAAAGTTCGCTCAACGTTAGCTGAAGAATTCGGTAAGCTCAAGAATTCAAAAATAAATTTTCCCATTGTTGGTAATGCAGAAGTACTATCGCATTTTTTTATTTTAAAGTTGCCGTCAATTTTATTATATTTTATTTTATGTATATAAAAATATATGCAAAATCGGACGCCGGATCTACTTTTTCTGAAATCGTAACATTTTGAAGAATTTTGGTCAAATATCGGAACGTCGGATTCAAGTATTAAAATCGTAACATTTCCGATATATTGGACCATATGGCAACGCTGTATACAGCTTAAAAAATAATTTCTGTGAAAAAAATTTTCAAATATTTCAAGCCACTCCAAAGTTATGTACACAAATCTATGCTTTAAGCCATTTCGTTATGTCTTATATATTAATACGCAAACATCAAATGTTGTCGTTCACTTTTTTGATATTTGTTTTAGAATAAGGGCAATGAAACGTATATCATTCGAAAGATTCTGCACCATATATGTGCCGAATTATATTAGATTTCAAAATTTATGACCTCTGATCTAAAATATTAACGTTAAAAGTTTATATTAATTTTAGTAAGGAATTTCAGGGTTAGGAAAAGTTAAAATGGTGAATGAGGTATCAGATGAAAGGTCTGGCTGCACAGTATGATTGCATTTTATGTTGGTGACCTTCGACCTAAAATATTATCACAAAAGAGCATTTATTAAATATAAGGTGAGCTGTAAGATATGGAAAAACCTCCGAGAGAAATGTCAAAAAAAAACATTTTTTGCTACCTCTTACGGATACCCTACAATAAGCATTTTTTTATGTTACAAATGTGAATATATATTGTGATGGTAAAATTTCTTACAAATAGTAAATTTTGAAAAATTCCCTTTATTTTATCATCAAAGTTGTGACGATATCTCGATAACTGTAGCTTTTCGCAGTACAACGTATTTTTGTATTGAAACTTAAGATTTTCTTAGTGCAGTACATTTTCTTAAAGTAAGGTCAACGTATCATAATGAAAAAAACTATTAAAATAATATAAGCATAGAGACTAAAGTAGAACAGAAATACAACAACAAATGTGAAATTATGAAATTGAGAAAAAACTGAGAAATTGACACTTCAAATCTCATCGCTCCGGTGGTGCAGTGCGTAAGTGCGCGCTTGCACGGGTATCACAAAGATTTCTGATGACGCCTTTAGCCGGGCAGAAATTGTGCAATAAGATCAGCTAGTGATTTTTTCCTTTTCATATTGAAAAAACTTTGTTGTTTTGGTGTTTTCTTTGGAAAGATTCTTTAGAACAATTAATTGTTCGAACTTTGACCTTAAGCTCAATAAACGATTTAAAAACTATCAAACAACTAGAATATGTATTTAAAATCAAGTATGATTTAAACTATCAAACATTTAGAATTTGTATTTAAATCATATAAAGTCAACATAAACTATTAAAATTTTAGAAAGCTAGTCGAGTTTCGACCACGGGCGATATTAGTATACAGTGACACATATTCGTATAAACGCACTCTTAATTTTAAATTTGCTACCTTCTCTCTCTTTTATTAATGCATTATTCAAAACAAATTCAAACTCATATTGTTCACTAAACCAACGGAAATTTGTACTGAGTGCAAAAAGCTGTTTTCGTTGTTGTTGTTTTATATAAATCAGTTCAGTTTAAATATTTTACTAAAAACAAGTACACATTCCTTTAAACGCACCTGAATAAGGAGGTCGAAAATATATTAGTGTTTTAAAGAAATAAGTATTTGCTTGTATTTAATTAACAATTGGTAAGTTTTATTTAATTTAAATGTAAAAATATTTTCTTAATGATATTTTTTTAAGATTTTATCAAAATGCCAAAGGGAAAATACCTCAATGACACAGAAAAAGTCCAAATCAACCTGTAACATAAAGAGGGTTATTCAAATCGGGAAATTGGGCGGAGACTAGGAAGATCAGAAGCTGTCGTCCGCTCTTTTTTAAAAAACGGTGTTAATTATGGAGTAAAAAAATCGACGAAAGGCAATCGAAAACTGAGTATTCGCCAAGTTAATCAAATTAGGAAGGAAGCCACCACAAGTTTTTTGAACTCAATTCAAATAAAAGAAAAATTAGATCTTCCAGTGACAACGAGGCACATTGCACATATTTTACGTAACTCAGATAACGTTAAATGGAAAAAACCGGTGAGCAAGCCTGTGTTGAAGCCGCATCACAAAAAGGCGCGCTTAGACTTCGCCCAAAAACACATGCAATGGTCAACTGAGTGGGACAATGTTGTGTTTTCCGACGAAAAAAAATTTAACTTAGATGGCCCAGTTCTTACAGCTGTTATTGGCATGATTTGCGAAACAATGACGTACGTATGTCAAAAAGAAACTTTGGTGGTGGCAGCGTTATGGTGTGGGCGGCATTTTTATCTAGAGGTAAAGCAAATATCTGCTTTGTGCCGCCCAAAATGAATTCTAAAAAATACACGGAATTGTTGGATGATGCTCTCATTTCATTTTTTGATGATAAAATGGATGAAGACAGTATTTTTCAACAGGATAATGCTGCCATTCACGTTTCTAAAGAGGCATTAAAGTGGTTTGAAGAGCACAACATCCCACTTATGAAATGGCCTGCATGCAGTCCCGATTTGAATCCGGTGCAGAATCTTTGGGGATGCATATCACGCAAAATCTATGGACAAAAAGCCCAAGGACACCTTTACAAAACCGTGCTAGAGCTCAAGTTGGCCATTAAGGAAGCTTGGGAAGATTTAGATCGTCAGTTGCTGGAAAATTTAGTGAAGTCGATGCCGAATCGTATATTTGAAGTTATAAATAAAAATGGTGGACCAATTAATTATTGAAAATTAAATAAATACCCATTCCTATTGAAAATTAAGTTGATGCGTTTAAACGAATATGTACTTGTTTTAAGTAAAATATTTAAACTGAAATGATTTATATAAAACAACAACAACGAAAACAGGTTTTTGCACTCAGTACAAATTTCCGTTAGTTTAGTAAACAATATGAGTTGGAATTTGTTTTGAGTAATGCATTAATAAAAGAGAGAGAAGGTAGCAAATTTAAAATTAAGAGTGCGTTTATACGAATATGTGTCACTGTACATAAATAGGAGTACGAGAAACAGTTCTTGTGTGGGTATAATTCAAGAATAGCGAGAACTCTCGTTTTTAATATTTTTTGTTGGATTATACGGATTTTAACCTCTTAAATTCAAATCTTTTAGGCTATTTATTCCAACTTTGGAGGCTTATAACTTCTAAACCAACTGCAAGCCGCCTGCAATTTTTTCAGATTTGGAGTTAGGAGGCAAAAATGCATATAATTTGAAAAAAAAATTAAAAATTAGAGTTGTAGCTATTCTTGAAATGTTCCCTTGCGTGTTTCTGATTTTGATAATTTCTTTTAAGTGAATCAGAGTAAGGAGAAGGAATGCACCAAATATTTTTGGTGAAACTTAAGATTTAGTACAACACATTTTCTTAAAGCAAGGTTAACGCCTCAGAATCATGCAATAACAATAGAGTTCAGCTACTACAGCTTTTTCGCACTTTCTCCGCATTAGATCTTCTTAAGAACCACCCCAAATAACATTAAAACATCTCAATAAGACCATTCACAGTTCGAATACGCTGGTCCGCCATTTGTACGATTTGCTATTTGTACGCCAATTTACGAAAGCGCATTTTGCTTTGTTGTTGTTTTGCATACAAACGCAAATACGCAGGCACGCGTAAATAAAAGCAGCCCTTGGACGTGTTCTTTGTACTTCGTATTTTTATGCTCTGTCTACAGCCGCATAATCACATACATCACAGGGTTGCACAATTTTTGTATACGAAAGTCACATGGCGAGGTGCTCACAGTTTGAACAATAACAAATGCTAAAAATACGATTTGTTAAAAGTACGCTCAAACTGTGAATAGCCCTAATGATATCAATAAGAGTGGTCCAAAACAATCCCAAAAGAGAAAAATTTACCCACCATAATATGGGTTGGGCTCAGGGACAACACAAGACATAACAACTAACCATGCGTTTACATAGATCTAATCATACATTAGTTTTCAATCTAATTTTGAGTTGACCTTGATAAGTTAAGATCAAAAAAGCTACAGTTGTTAACAAAGGTACTTATGCGATGTAAAGGAGCAGTAGCCATATAATTTGTTCTACTAAAAGACAAGTAAATTAAATTGTTAGCATTTCTACTGCTTCTACGGTTAGTGTTAAAATTTATAAGAGTTAGAAGTTCTGGTGAATCGAATACACCAGTTATGAGTTGGTGTAAATAGACGATATCTGCAGACTTCCTTCTCTCATTCAAAGATTGCATTTTTAATATTTTTAAACGATCCTCATAAGGAGGAAGGTTTAAAGTGTCAGTTGCACTTAAGCCCCTTAGAGCAAACCGAACAAAACGTTTTTGGATTCTCTCTATACGTTCAACATGTACATTTTAACTTGGGAACCAAACTTGACTTGCATACTCTAAGTGAGGTCGCACAATTGCATAATACAGCGTTGTAGTTGTGATCATACTATTAAATTCTTTGGCCCAGCGTTTTATAAAACCGAGCATAGAAGACGCTTTTTTGCAAATTCTATCAATACGAACGCTAAACGATAGCTTAGAATCCATGCATATACCAAGATCTTTGACAGAATCTACACGATTTAAAGCCGTATCTTTTATCTTATAATCAAAAATTAAATTATTCCTTTTTCGCGAAAAGGTCATAGTTTGGCATTTATCTGCATTAAGAAACACATTATTTTTAGAACACCAAATTTCAAAGGATTTCAAATCAGACTGGAGCAGATCTGAATTGTCTTTAGCATCTATTGTTCATTTAATTTTCATGTCATCTGAATAGATAAGTAGATGAGAGTGTTTGATGATGTGGGTTACATCATTAATGGCTAAAATAAACAGAAGTGGACCAAGGTGGCTTCCTTGAGGAACACCTGATTCAGCAATAAATTCAGCTGACAATACGCCTCGAAATCGTATTTGATAAGATCGCTCTGTCAGATACGATTGAATCCAGCATACAAAAAATTGTGAAAAACCCATTAACTTTAGTTTAAATAGAATTAAGTTGTGTGGCAGTTTATCAAATGCTTTACTAAAATCAGTGTAAATACAGTCGACCTGGTTACCTGAATAAAATGAATTTAAGCAAAACGTTGTAAAATCGAAGAGATTAGACACAGTGCATCTGCCAGTAACAAATCCATGCTGACGAGTTGTCATGACCTTCCCACAGCGAATTTTCACACGATCATACACGAGTCGCTCAAAAAGTTTTGGAATCGACGAGAGTTTCGCGATAGGCCTGTAGTTGTTTATATCGTTCTTACAACCTTTTTTATAAATAGGACTTATAAAAGATTTTTTCCAAAAAAGTGGAAAAATACTTTCGCTAATTGATTTATTGAATAACATGGACAGTGATTGACTTAAAACGGAACCACATTGTGTTAACACTGCGGCAGGAATTCCGTCAGGTCCAGCATTAAAATCCTCATCGATCAATCCAATATACTTTAAAATATCCTCTGAAGTAAAGGATACAGAATCCAACAAAACCCTGGGTGTAGAGTTCATATATTCAAAGTACTCTTCATCTGGATTGAAAGAGTCTGAACAAAAGGACTCTTTAAAGAGATTGGTAAATAGACCACAAATTACGACAGTTTCGTCAGTAAATCCGTCAGAGGTTTTAAATGATGAAAGGAATCCATCAGATTTTTTTTTGGTGTTTATGAAACCCCAGAATTTCTTCGGATCAGACAATATTCTCAGCTTAATACTGTCTAAATAATTTTGATATAAGGTAGCTGAGCAATTTTCAAAATCCAGAAACAAACGCTTGTAGATTTCTAGGTCGTTCAAGTCTAAGCTATAGACATATTTTTTCCATGCCCTATTCCTGCTGTTGCGAAGAATCTTTAACTCCTTTGTGTACCAGGGGTAAGCACAATTTTTCGTAAATTTGAGGCTATATGGCACGGACAGAGAAAACACAGCAAAGATTTCCATATAAAAAAAAATTAATTGAATCATCAAGAGTGTTATTATTAACATATTCTAAAATAGCATGAAGTTTACTTTGAAGTAAATGATTCAACTTCAAAAAGTCAGCTTTTTTAAAATTGAATTCATATAATTCTTTGTTGAGCACATATCAAAAGCCACTGTAGAATATGAACACTGTACAATTGTATAGGTTGTATTTAAATTACCAAGGTATTTTTATAGGGAATATCTTGTAATAATAATGGTAATAATAAACGATATTAAGTGCCGCCATGGTAAATTTACAATTCTACAGCACATATTTGCATTTATGACACGTGCCGTTTTTCTCAGATAAATCAATACTTAAAACAATAACCTGGAGCTTCGCAGTTCCACCTTCATGAATACTGGAGAAATGTGGCATTCTGTAGGAGGATCTTTTTTTTTGTGCAGCAGTTAAATTTGGTTCGTGTATTATTTTAACTTTTTACAGAAAAAAATCCACAACATTAAAAAAAAAGGAAGCAACTGCTAGGCTTTGTTTCAATTTTTAAATCGAAATGGCTGCTTCAGCAACTGCTGCCGATGCTTCAACCTCGCCTTTAAAGGATTCGCATGTCGTTTTCTCATCGCCTCCTCTTCCTTCTCCTCCTCCTCCTCCTTCTCCTGCTGCTTGAGAAGGCAACCGTGCTCTGGAATCTCTTCAAATCCCTTTAGATTTTAATGAAATGATTGATTGTTTGATAGGTTTGATTGATACGGATCCAGCTGAAATCATTGGAGGATTCCATGCAATACTGTGTTGTTCTGTGCTTTGTACTCAACTTTTCTCTGATTGTGTTTTATTTGCAATTTACACCCACTGAAGTGGTATTTTTTATATTTGTTTTTCTTTACCAGTTCAAGCATCTCAAGAAGTCAAAACAAAGAAATGCAAATTTCCAATAGCAAAAATGAGCCAAATAAAAACAAAGAAAGCCAAAGAAAGAGATAAAAAAAATATGTATGAAGCATGTCAGAAATAATTGAAAATATAGAAATAAAAATAAATAATAGAGAGTGCATACAGAAAGGTAGAAAAAATAAAGTGAGATATTTTTGTGATTTATTAATATTTTACGCTTTTCAATAAAAAAACAAAATAAAATTAAAAGAAAAAATAAATACCACCCAACACCTTAAGATCTCACGCTAGCTATAGAAGAACAAGCTAGATTGTTGTTACGTAATGTTAGAATTTATATCCTTTTTATTACATTATCTTTTTATTTGGTTTTTGTTTCATTTTGGCACGAAAATATGACATTTTCTTAAGTGACACTTTGCAGCCATTTTCTCATTTCTCTGTCAACGGGAAAATGTGAGAAAATATTAAATTCATGGCTGACTGCAGTTTTTTGCATTTACAGCAGCAGGAGCAGCAGCAGCTGTGCCTTCAATGTTTCATGTCACTTTGGGGCACTCCGGGCTCTGTTGAGTTGGTGTGTTGCTGGTTGTGCAGATGATGATTGGGTGGTTGTTGGGCGCTAAACTGGTTATCTGTGCAATTGTGTTTTCCTGACATTGTTATGAAAAGCTTTTACATTTTTTTCCATACATTTCGTTTTGTTTTTACTCTGCATGTAGCTGCTGTACTTTGAAGCGTGTTTGGAATACTTCAAAAATTAATATTATTGAGATGATTTGAAAGAATATTTTTGTAGCAAAGTCTTGGAATAGTACTCATTTTACAGGTGAAGGATTTTTCACTTTGTCCATTTATGATGGAGGGGCTTTTCAGCGATAACCAATACTAGCATTCCTACTGTCCGTTAAGTAAAAATAAAAACATTACAATACATTTTGGACTTTTCTCATATGAAATATTTGACGTGAAGAGAATAACCTTAAAAATGTAAGCAAAACAGTGATGGTAGAAGGAAGGTTGCTTTTGGTTAACAGACTTCTAAGAAAGTTACCCGCAAGCAAAGAATTGTCGAAATGAAATTTCTTGCAAAGTTACCCGATTTGATGGAGTGTGCTTTTCAGAAAATTCAGAGAAAATACAACTCAACCTCAAAAAATAGTAATGCTTAAAATTCATTAAAAATTAATAAGATCTAAAAGATATTGCTTGTATTGTCATATTGTAAAATGATTTTAAACGAAAAATATGGTATGGTTTTCATTCAACTGATTTTGTGGTATGCACTTTGAAATTGTAACTTGCGAAAAACTTGTTAATTTGTTTTTTATTAAATTGTGCTATTTCGTGTTTGAAATGCCAAAAGGCATTTATATCATTTTTGTTTTTCAACAATTCCCTAGTGAAAAATCCGTATCGATGGCTAAGCGCACAAAAGAAATAAGTGAAAAATTTGAAATGTTCAGTAACGTCGATTACGTTTAAAATTTCAATACATCTCAGTGCCAAATATAAATTTTAACTTTGTGTTAACCAGTATTCATTGATTACAAATTTACAACAAATTTACACAAAGTGTGTATTAAATTGATGGCTTGTAAAATGCAATAAACTCATTTTCGTGAAAAGGGCATTTATCAATTTTGTGCGCTTAACCATCGATACATGAATTATGAAATAATTATTTTCAAGACCAAAAATAACATTTAAAAAAATTTATTTTAGAATGAAACGTAAGTGATTAATTTTGTTGTTTTGTTTGTTTGATTATCCTGCAAAAAAATTTTATTAGAAAACATATCGAGAGCTAATATTCAATATGACCTATCTCAAGCCCGTAGCCAGGATTTACCAAAGGAGGGGGTTTTGATTAAAAAACAATATTGATAGTTTTTGATATCGATAAATCAAAAGGTATTTTTATATGTATATTAAATATTTGCTCCACCATAGACCAAGCTGTTGACACCATTTACTAAAAATAGTCGATTTGATATAAAAATAAAATCTATAAAGTTTCGTGCCGATTGATAGACTTTTAAAACTAGCGCAAGAGACCAATAAATTTAGAAATGTTTTACAAGAGTTCAAAACATTTTTTTTTTTAAATTTTTTTATAAAAACAGGTATGCATTTCGTTTTTAATGTAATTGTTCTTTAAAATAAGTTAACAAACAAAAAAATCGGATTTAAAGTACCAGAGTTGTGATATTTTTCTTTTCGAAAAATGTTATTTTATTTCTTGTTTCAATAAAAAGAAATTTTAAAAATCCAAATTTGAGAAACTGCAATGAAATGTTGTTGAAATATTTTCTAAAACAACACTTAATGCAAGTGAGGAGTGTCTGTTCAAAAGATCCTATATAACATTTTTGAAAATCAAGTTATTACGATGGTTTAGCACTTAAAATAGTTTATCCTATTATTTGCACAAAACAAAAATATTAAGAAAATCGTAAATTTTTTCAATATTTTGTGCATAAAAGTGTATTTTTCTGTTCTAAAGGGCATAAATATGCATAAGATTTTTTTTTCAGTTTTCTTTAACTACGTACAATGTCGAAATAAGCTCTTTATAACAGACACAAAAATCCCAGAATCCCCAAAAATACGAAAATGCAAAATTAAAAAAAAACACGACATAACGGGTTGCTATAGCATAGTCTTAAGCAAAAAACAAAACTCGGATCAAAAAGTTATAGCTGTTGAAACTTGATGTTTTTTCAGAAATCCTCAAACCTGTGTTTGGGCACTTCAAACACAAAATTAAAAAAAATCATAAGCAATTTAAAAATAAACTATCACCCTTATTCTTGAACCCGCGTCGAGTAAATGTCGTCGTCGAGAGCTCACTTTCACCAATAAATTTTTTTCGAAGATCATTTCGACGATCAAAAATTTAAATATTTATTTGACGACGTTTGCTCAATAATTGCCATGAACAATCACTGCAGACCTCAACGTCGAAATTGAAAGTTTCAAGAATATCACAATTTTGTTTCGACGTCGTTTTGAGAGCTAGCGAGGGTTCAAGAATTAGGGCATATATTTATCATTTAAAATGATTTCAATAATTTTAAAAAATATTTCTGATTTTCGTTCTCTTTTTCAAAAAGAAAATATGAATAAAAACAAAGTAGTATATACTGGGGAAAATCTGCAAAGGTTAGCTCTAAACTACTCTTAGGAGCATACGACTTAAAAAGAGTTAAGGAGAGCATGAAGCTAATAAAGAATATTCCTAGAATCATCACAGGATTTCAAACAATTCATTGTGGGTTGAACTATCACCATACAAGCCTGGCAATTCTAAGTGGTAACACTTGTAGGTAACACTTGTAGATAAAAGACAAAGAATCTTCAGTGAACATTCTGGGACAGTGTACCGCATTTGTTCACGCTCGATAAAAATATCTGCGCTACCACATAATACCAGATAACTAATTGAAATAAAGAGATATAGGACGTATACTAGCTTTCATCTCAGAGATTGGACTTAAAGTGGTCCCTTAATTTCATGAAGGAGCACACAGATCTTAAGGTCACAGTGCGCGTCCCAACAACAATAATAATAATAATAATAATAATAATAATAATAATAATAATAAAAATAATAATAATAATAATAATAATAATAATAATAATAATAATAATAATAATAATAATAATAATAATAATAATAATAATAATAATAATAATAATAATAATAATAATAATAATAATAATAATAATAATAATAATAATAATAATAATAATAATAATAATAATAATAATAATAATAATAATAATAATAATAATAATAATAATAATAATAATAATAATAATAATAATAATAATAATAATAATAATAATAATAATAATAATAATAATAATAATAATAATAATAATAATAATAATAATAATAATAATAATAATAATAATAATAATAATAATAATAATAATAATAATAATAATAATAATAATAATAATAATAATAATAATAATAATAATAATAATAATAATAATAATAATAATAATAATAATAATAATAATAATAATAATAATAATAATAATAATAATAATAATAATAATAATAATAATAATAATAATAATAATAATAATAATAATAATAATAATAATAATAATAATAATAATAATAATAATAATAATAATAATAATAATAATAATAATAATAATAATAATAATAATAATAATAATAATAATAATAATAATAATAATAATAATAATAATAATAATAATAATAATAATAATAATAATAATAATAATAATAATAATAATAATAAAAATAATAATAATAATAATAATAATAATAATAATAATAATAATAATAATAATAATAATAATAATAATAATAATAATAATAATAATAATAATAATAATAATAATAATAATAATAATAATAATAATAATAATAATAATAATAATAATAATAATAATAATAATAATAATAATAATAATAATAATAATAATAATAATAATAATAATAATAATAATAATAATAATAATAATAATAATAATAATAATAATAATAATAATAATAATAATAATAATAATAATAATAATAATAATAATAATAATAATAATAATAATAATAATAATAATAATAATAATAATAATAATAATTATAACAAAAAAATAAAAAATAATAATATTTTGAATCGTGAACATAGCCTAAAAATCACGAATTAAGGTAATAAAAATAAAAACATTTTCACCTTCACTATAGTGTCTGTCCCGCCAAAAGTATGGGGGGAAGAACAAAAGTTGAGAAACAAGATGTGATAGAAAAATTAACTTCAGATTCGTGATGAGCAGCTCTCACTTATTCTTCAGAACAATCTTTGAATGCTAAAACTTGTATATTGAACAGTGAATAAAATACAATTTTTAAAATTTTATAGATTTTAATTGAAGTATTTGTGGAAATCCATTTACAGACTTACTTACAAACAATTCTTTTTATCACTATTTGCTTAAAACTCTCCGACGTAGCTTATGACGGTAAACATTAAAGCCAACTATGCACTCATGCATTTGCAGAGCGTGAATTCGAAAATTTCAGTAAAATACGTTGCAGCACGGAAGTGTATTGTATGTTTTTTACGAAGGAATATGTGACAACCTCGAACGTAGTAGAATTGCTACTAACTCCCACTGCTGCTAACTTCTCCACCACCTACCTACACACTTCAAGGCTAATGTCAATCTTTGTTTCTCAACATAGTTATGTGCACGATGTCGCAGGACCAACGATGCAAAGGACTGCTTCTTGTGGGGAATTGTTTTATTGGTATTTTCTTACTTTTATATAAAATAAGTAAAAATGTTAGTAGGGAAAATAAACATGGTAACAACTAGAATAACACCAATGCAAACAACGACAGCAACAGCCACAACAACAGTAGCTCAAGTGTAGATACATACATAAACTTGATTTGAACACACACACACACACAAGCACACTGGAACAGCATTGAAAAATTCTTTTAACAAAAATCCCAACTGAATTCAATGGAATAACATTTCGATCGAAGACAGTGAAAAAACAAATATAAAACTCCAAAAACTAGAAAAAGAAAGATATGGCAAAAATTCAAAGAACTTAAGAAAGCTATATAGAAGCGACGTGCAAGTAAGGAAGCAGCACAGATGACTTAAAAAAGGCTCACTCGCCTGCTGGCAACCCAGCAGGTTGTCCACAACAGACATTTGATAGAGTGACTGATGAGGGGCGTAAAATAAAACACGAGAACAAGACACACCGCAGCGCATGCATCAAAAAACGTAAACCACCAGGTTACACGAGCGAGACCAAATATCATTCATAGACACACGACAGTCAGATGGACAGAAAGCTTTTGAGGACCAGTAAAAATTATATTTTAATATTAACTCCAGGAAGTGTCGCACGTCAAAAGAAGCCAACAGCGACATTGTGTTAAGTGAAATTAAGCCAGTGATGTTGATGTCTGGCAGGCAACAGCGGTGGACACGGAAAAACCTAGCTGGCAGGGATTACAGGGAAAAAATAATTTATTGGCTTCTAGGACACACGCTGAATGGCTTTGAGTGCCGAAGTGCAGACCAAAGCCACACTACGTGCAGTGTCAATACTAATAAAACACACCTTCGCAAACTTGGTAGGCTGCTGAGTAAGGGGGGTTTTTGGGTTAAAATCACACAATATCTGCCCTTATTTTATTAAATAAATAATTAATTATTAAATAAATCATTAGATACAGGGCCGTAGCCAGGATCTACCTATGGGGGAGGGGGATGGGTTTGATGAACATTTTCTTTATTCAAAATTAAAATATTAAAATATATGAGTTTTTGTTGCATTTCCATCATAACTCACGCGACATGCGAACGACTTAAAGCTTCGTTTTCTCGGAAGTTTATGTTATTAATGTAAAAAAATTTCATATGTACTTATGTCTTACAAGACATAGCAATGGTATGATCTACCAAAATTGTCGTTTCTGTAACTAATTAAGAATGGCAGTGGTAAATATGGGCGTAACTCACGCGACAAAAAAGGAAGTGTTTTTTACAAGCAAGTTTAGATTGTAAAAATTCGGCGAATTTTCCCATATAATTTGTTTTTGTTTTTAATTTTTAAATAATGCTGAAACAGTTAAGTTTCAAAATAAACCAACTTTACCTATGGACTCTGCTTATTTAAAAATATATTGAGTTTCCAAAAAATATTTGCCGTAACTCATGCAACGTAACTAAATTTAAATTGGGTGATTAAGTAGTTAGGTAGTAAAGTAATTATGTAATTTAGTAATTAAAATGAAAAAATAATACATTGTCCTCTTCTTGCCTCAACCATTTTTCTATAATCTTTAGCCAATGCCTTCCATTTTTACTAAAACAAAAAGTTTACGAAACATTTACGAAAAAGGAAACTACATTTGTGAAACAGTGCAGATGATTTAATCATCATGCTTATTGAATTTATATAGAAATTTCTTAAATTAATAAAAATAAAATATGTTCCTTCGATAATATACTAAAAAAAAGTTTTTTATAAGTTTTAAGTTTTTGGTCACGGTTGACTTTTTTCTGGAAATGCCCATATATATTATATTGTATGTATGTAAGTAAATATATTAAGGTACCTGGACTTCCACAAGAAAAAAGTTATATTTGCAGCCTTGGTCTATTTTATAACAATTTCCAAAATACTTTCTTTGTTACTATAGCCACCAGTGAGCGTAAGCATTTTGCAAAAACCTCCAAAAAGCATGTTTTTCGTAAATATATTTGCTGGTAGAATAGTTGTAAAAAAAATTAGCTCTCAGCTATTAAAAGCCGAAAAAGGCTCTTCTAATCTGCATCAAAAATTTTTTAAGTTTTTCAATAGCATTAAAGATAATGCTGTTTTTCGTGCCTTTTTTTAATCCTTTTTGATTTATTTTCACTAAAATTGAAATAACTTGATTATTTTTAATGCGATCCTCACTCTTAAGATATCGTTGGAAAGGTTTTGAGTGTTTGCATTCATGGCCAGAATTTCTAAAATTTATACATATTAAAGCTAATGTTGTGGCGAATTTTTCGCAAATTCTACCAACAAGTTCTGCTCTGTTACCATGCGATCACTATGTGTGCTAAGGCAGGTACATCCTTTCAAACGGATCTCGCCCATTTAATTACGGGGGTATGTTTTAAGAACTTTTAAGAATGAGAACGATGTCTCATTTTTCTCAAATTAATAAAATTATAGAAATAGAAAAATTTTTACATAAACTTCATAAAACTTAAAACCTAAAAATTCACAAAATTACTTAAACGATTGACTTAAAACTTTTCCTTGGGTCAAAATTCTAAAAACTGTAAGTCAACTTTTTATAACTCAAGAGTAACTTCAAATATTCCTCAAAAATTATACCAAGTTTAGACTCATATCTTTAGTTCGAAAGTTATTTGTTGAAAAACTCTTGACTCTAAAAGAGTCACAATGAAAGGGCAGAAAAATTGATTTAATAACAACTTGTTTTGTGCCGTACATTACGAAGAGGCTGTGATGTAATGACGCCATAAGCAGAGTTAAAGAAAACGCAGATCTTCAATAAGCTCGATATGGAGTAGGCCGACAATCTCCAGCGACAAAACCATAGATGCCAAAATTTAAATTTTCTAGAACCACTCGAGGGAATATCAAAATCAGTTGTTGGCTGAAGTATACTTTAAAATCTTTCTAGGCCGTTCCAATCACAGAGAAACGTCCCTAGCTCGAACTTCGAAAATCTCCATAGCTCGAATCAGTTTCTGTGCTTTTTGCTTTTTTAATACATGCAATAACAATAGAGTTCAGCTACTACAGCTTTTTCACACTTTCTCCGCAATAGATCATTTTGAGAACCAATCCAAGTATCATTGAAATATCTGAAAGATATCGATAGAAGTGGTCCAAAAAAAACCAAAAGGGAGAAAAATTTACCCACCATAATATGGGTTGGGCTCAGGGACAACACAAGACATAACAACTAACCATGCGTTTACATAGATCTTATCCTTCATTAGTTTTCAATCTACTTTTGAGTTGACCTTTCGACAAGTTAACATCAAACACGTTACAGTTGTTAACAAAGGTACTCATGCGATTTAATGGAGCAGTTAACATATAATTTGTTCTACTAAATGGTAAATAAATCAAGTTGTTAGAGTTTCTACTGCTTCTACGGTTAGTGTTAAATTTTATAAGAGAAAGAAGCTCTGAAGAGTCGAATACACCAGTTATGAGTTGGTGTAAGTAGACGATATCAGCAGATTTTCTTCTCTCACTTAAAGATTGCATTTTTAATAATTTCGAACGATCCTCATATGAAGGAAGGTTAAATGTGTCAGTTCCACTCAAGCCTCTCAGAGCAAACCGAACAAAACGTTTTTGAATTCTTTCTATACGATCAACATGCACATTGTAATGTGGGGACCATACTTGACTTGCGTACTCCAAGTGAGGACGCACGATTGAATAATACAGAGTTGTAGTTGTTATTAAGCTATCAAACTCTTTGGCCCACCGTTTTATAAAACCAAGCATAGAAGACGCTTTTTTACAAATTGTATCAATATGCATGTTAAACGACAATTTAGAATCCATGAATATACCAAGGTCTTTGACGGTAGTTACACGACTTAAAGCAGTATCTTTAATTTTGTAATCAAAAATAAAATTGTTCCTTTAACGCGAAAAGGTCATAGTTTGGCATTTATCTGGATTTAAAAACATGTTATTTTTAGAACACCAAACCTCAAAGGAGTTCAAGTCTGACTGGAGCAGGTCTGAATTCTCATTAGAATCAATTGTTCTGTATATTTTCATATCATCTGCATAAATAAGCAAATGAGAGTGTTTGATGACGTGGGTAACATCATTAATTGCCAAAATAAACAGAAGTGGACCCAGGTGGCTTCCTTGAGGAACACCCGATTCTGCAACAAATTCAGAAGACAACACGCCTCGGAACCGTATTTGATAAGATCGCTCCATCAAATACGATTTGATTGGCAAATAAGCCACAAATAATGGTGGAATCGTCAGTAAATCCATCCTGAAGTTTGAAAGAAGAAGGAAATCCATCAGTCTTCTTCTTAACATTAATAAATCCCCAAAAATTTCTTGGATCAGACAAAATACTCAGCTTCATATTATCCAAATACTCATTATATAATGCAGCTGAGCAATTCTCAAATTCCAGAAACAAACGTTTGTATGTTTCTAGGTCATTTGAGTCAAAACGGATTTATACCAAACACTCAAAGGTGGATGGTAATTATCAATAGTAGTCAAAGTGCCTTCTGAACAATGACATTGTTACTGTCTGTAGTTAAGACTAGGTCAAGCAGCCTTTCCAGACTATTATAAATACAACTAACTTGTTGTAAGTCAGAACATATATTGTCAACAAATATATGTTCTTGGCGTGTCTTCGAATTAGATGCACAAAAATGTGTTTCATCGTCAGAAGAATGCCATTTTAAGTCAGGCAAATTAAAATCGCCCAACAATAAAATGTTGTCATTAACGTCAAGTAAATTTAATATAAATTCTATGCAATCCGCAAGGCTTGCATTGACCTCTACACTGCTCTTGGGAGGAACGTATGCATTAATAACAAATACATTAGAATTGCAATGTACAACCTTAACGCATATAAGTTCGATATTAGCAGAGCAGAGAATATCAATAAAGGAACTAACACAGGAGTTCCTTACAGCTAATAGGACACCACCACCAACTGCAGAATTATTGTCAGCGTGTCTGTCCTTCCTATATACTTCAAAACTATTGTCAAACAGTTCTAAGTCAGTAATTCCTCCGTTCAACCAAGTTTCAGTTAACGCGATAATATCTTCAGAAAAATTCTGAGTTGACAAAAAAATGTCGCGCGTCTTTGAACGCAATCCCCTTACATTTTGATAGTAAAGGGAAAGCCTATTTAGTTTTTTGGGTCTGACTGGCGATATTATTCGTCCTTTTAGACCTGTGTTTAGGCTTAAACTCAGAAACAAAGATATTATCAGCCCACAGACTAGAGCTCAGAACAGTTGCAAACTCTTCAGCAGCCACTGTGAGAATAAATGATGCGTGGGACGGTTTATTGCCAATTTTTTTGCATGAGCAGAAAGCAGTCTGACTTACTAAACGATTATGTTTGACAAACGTCAATACATTTTCACTTGTTGTGTCGGGCTGAAGGCGTGAAATGAAAACCTTTTTTTTCCTCGACAACGCTCTTAAATTTAATGAACTATTGCGCTCATTAGTTATGTCACTAGCCGGGGGAGAAAGAGATGGAGGAGATGGAGTGATAACTATATTATCCATTCTCACTGGCGTAAACACTGGTTTAGCCGAGATCTGCTTCGTTTCTAAAGTGGCTGGAAGCGTCATACGCCGCTTATTATTTTTATTTTTTTAATTATTTTTTTAATTATTTTTTTTTTCGAAATATTTAGGTCTTTTTTAGATGAAATTATTTGAGTCTCAGAAGAAGAGGCTGGAAGAGTCTGAGACAATGCGGTCGAAATATTTACCGATGAAGACTTTTCATCATAAATGCTAGTGCTGGGTGAGGTGCTTACTTCATTAAAAAATGTAACAATTTCTTTAAAATTGTTATTTAAAGCGTTAAGACTATCACCGAAAAGCTTAATTTTTAAAAAAACTCATCTGGTGAAAGAAGCCTGGACAAAGCACAATACCAGCGAAGACCTGATCGTGGTGAGATTAAATCATCAAGACACGACTTAGAGATCCCAGCACATGAAGAATGGAACAAACGCCCACATGGGCCAGAACAACTGAACATACGGTTCAGAATGTTTTGACTTTTGCAAAGCTCGTCTAAAGAAGAAGCAGCAAAATTTTCTACGGAAAAATATTCCATAGCGAAAAAATAAAGTTAAAAATTATATGTGTGCAAAAATAATGTCCACTAAGTGCTAATGGGTTAATATAAAATGTTACAGTTTAAAAGCAACTGCAACAATTCGCTGTGATAGTTTATGCAAATAAACAAATAACGCACAAAGTGGAACGCAAAAAAAAAAAAGAGAAAGAAAAAAGAATATATATTTGCAACAGCTCAACTATCAAACTATGACGATAAATAAAACGATATATGTACCACAATAAACATTAAAAAAATTAATATACTACACCATAAAAAAAGACACAGTTTCGATAGTATCGTAAGTATAGACGTAGAATTCCTTTTTATACAATAATAGAGAAAAATTCTGGTTTTTTTCATGTATATTCTTCAAAACTGTTTTAAAGTTTTTCATCTTCTAAATAAAAATTATTCAAAAACCAATTTGTTGTTGTTGTCCTTCTTTAAACTTACCTGATCTAAAAAGCTCACAATTAAATTCATGTAAAAATTTGTTTTGTTTTATAAAAAGTTTTCGTTTGATATTTATGGTGATGAATTTTTTGTTCTTTTAAATTTGTTTTGTTGGTTAAAACTAAATGTAATTCAAAATTATGTTTAATTAATGAAAATAAATATGGGTAAATTTGAATTATTTATTTTTCCTGTAGTAAAGAGCATATACATATATATATATTTTAAAAGTAATTTAAAATTGAAATTTTAGTTAACAAAAAAATTTTTAATATGGAAAGAATATAATGCATAGTAAATATAATTCGAATTTATTATGGTATTTAAAAAATAAATGTAGTTTTTAAAGCACAACGCATGCTTAGTAACGCATGCGCAAATTTGCGTAGTAGTATACATATGTACATGCTGAAAATAAACATTCGTTTTATTCGTACTCCAACTCATGACAGAATAACCAGGTAGGGCCGACTCGGAGAGGAATGCAGTAGAAAGCAGAGAAAAGCCAGCTAGTTGTCAAATACAGCTGTTCATGTCGAGTAAAAATTAAGAACATCTAAAAAATTTCAGCTAACTGAACCAACAACAATTACCAAGCAAATCTAAAACAACGACGCACAGCAAAGAGCATGATCACAGCGGTTGAACAGCGTTAGAGGGTATGAACCGAATCGTCCACAGAAAATAAACAAAATTTTGCTTACTATGTCCCGCTTTTCACTCGTCACTCACGAAAATTCTCGAGCTTGCGGCAAAAGCAATTATTGCTCCGAGAGCAATAATTCTCTTGCCCTGGTAGCAAGATCTCTTTGTCTCGCTTTTCACTCGGCAATAATTGCCTTTGCCGCAAGCAGTTTGTGGATAATTCGCCCGCATGAGGGGTTTACGAAAGTCCCCATTAAACCCGAGTAGTCAACAAAATACTTGCGGCTAAAGCAATTATTGCTAATAGAATTTCCGAGTGAAAAACGGCCCTTTGCAGCACATGCAGAACCAAAACAACAATGTCAGCAGCTAGTAGCAACGTTGCCAGTTATGTTGGAAAAATTTCGTGGTAATTTTTAATTGCCCTTAGGAATTTTTGTTTCTGGGAATTCCTATTAAATTTTTAATTCAGCGTGGTATTTTTAAATTGGCGTGGAAATTCAGCGCGGTATTATTTAAATTTCCTCAAGAGTTTGGTAATATTCTTCTTACATTTTTTTTTTCTTTTTTAGTAAGCAAAGTTTCTCTGTGGTATTTCAAAATGTTTTTTAAATTGTTTGTGCATATGGAACTTATTGTGGTATTTTTTATGCGAATGAAATTTTTATGGTAATTTTAAATGCATATGGAATTTGTGTTGGTATTTTTAAAACGCGTGGTATTTTTGTGGTAATTTTTAACGATCGTGAAATTTTTTTGATATTTTTTTATTGCGGAAGAAAATTTTTTGTTTATCTTTACAATGGTAATTTTTGGTGTATTTAATTTATGTTATTGTGAAAAAAATAACTTTTGTCGGAATTGTTTTAAATTTTAACTGTCAACCTTGGCTAGCAGTAGTTCATTTTTTTGTAGCCGCATATTTTCTGGCTCTCTAGCTACATGCATCTGTATTCTCTATTGCATTACAACCCAACAAGCCATGAATGTTACTGTGCTAGCTAAACGGTACTTAAAACGGCAGCGTCTGATTTGCTGGTATGAAAACGACATGTTTTTGTACCTTTAACACCGTTCTCTATATTATTGTAAAGTCCTATTTTATATTTATCAAGAATCGATTTGAAATTAAAATCATATTCACTTGATGCGTCGTTTGTTCTTGTCTTTTACTCCCTCTCTTTTTCACCCGTTCGCCAAAAAACTCTAAAATATGCATTGAATCCTGCATTGAAATCAAGGTAGTGCAGTTGCGTTGCCGTTCATTGTTTAGTTTATTGTTGCAACTTAATAAAAACCATTTCAAGAAAAGGTTACAATTGTTTAACAACAAATAAAATTAATATACAACTTAAAGTTTTCTATATGACCTTTTAATTTATTGTGTTGATTTTCTCTGATTTAGATACAAATTTTAAATGTTTGATAGTTTAAATCATTCTTGATTTTGAATACAAATTCTAGTTGTTTGATAGTTTAAAATCGTTTATTGAGCTTTAGGTCAGGTACGAACAATTAACTGCTCTAACTAGTTAATCAATCAGCTAACTAACTAATCAGCTAGTGATGTTTTTTTTCTTTTCATATTGAAAATGTTGTTGCTGTTGTTTTTTTGAAAAAAATTCGTTAGAGCAATTAATTGTTCTAACCTGACCTAAAGCTCAATAAACGATTTTAAACTATCAAACAACTAGAATTTGTATTTAAAATCAAGAATGATTTAAACTATCAAACATTTAGAATTTGTATTTAAATAATAGAAAATCAACATTAATATACAACTTAATAAATAGTACGCTTGTATGCAACACACAATGCATAGTTTGCTGACATCGAAACGGTCTGCTTCAGTGCTTTTAAAAGTGCACACCGTTTTCAATCGAGCCGAGTGGCTATCTGGGAAACAAATAAAAAATGAACGCAACTGATGTGTGTTTATATATGTATATTTTACATGCATACTAATAAAAATCAACAACAACAACAGCAAAAGCAGCACAACAACAAACGACGTAACTACGAACCAAACAAGTAAACACAACAACAACAACCTTAAAAATAGCATAAGCAGCTTGTGCATTTCTCATACGAATATATGAATTTTTCATCTTCTTAGATTTTGCTTTTTTATTAGATATTCGTTTTATTTCCACTAAAACTGATATTTTGGCATTTTTTTTTTCTTTGTACGATGAATATTAAAGGCTGTAGGTATACCCCAAAGTGTCAAATATCGCTTTGAAAAAATTCGTGAAACTGACCCCAATACAAACCGCGCTGTAAGACGTAATTCTACGTCAAAACATTTCCTTATATTTTCTCAAGACATTTTCCTTATATTTTGATATCTATAAGTCGAATTTTTCTTCAACTCGAACCGAAATCTCATTTGTACTAGGACAACTTGCATGCATATTCATCTCCATAACTCGAAATTCTCTCACTTAAAACAACTTCAATATTTCTGTGTGTGTGGTAATTCGAAGAACTGACTTCGTCGGAGCATCGCGCTGCGACAGCATGAAAAAACTTTGCATGGCATCTTTGTCGAAAAGTCTTTTAACTTGCGTCGAAAGTTAAAAAATAAACTGGCCATTTCAGCCTTTGGAAGGACTTTGGCCTAGCTTCTATTGATCAATTGTGTTGTGCGTGTTATTAAATGTTTGATCACAAATGACCAAAAACTGGGCCTACGTGTTTAATGCCGACTCCGAACGGCTTATGTTCTCAAGAAGCTTTACATGGCAATTTTTACTCTCTGACGTTTGCCATTGTCTGCAGAGAGGTGACGACCGAACAGAAAAATTATTTCAATTGAAAAAACTTTCTGGCTGAGCTGGAATTGAACCCGGGCTACCGCGGTTTTTTAGCTTAGGGGCCACGCACTCTACCACTAGGCTACGGTCACCATCGAAAGATAGCGTCGAAAGATAGTAAAGTTTTTATTTCCTGTGTTGTATGTATTTTGTTGGTATATGTTTTGTGTAAGGGAAACTGGGAAACTGGGGTCGATGGAACAATGTAACATGTCTGACTGTCTCAACCTGGCGAGGCCAGCATAATCTTTGTGAAATCGCCTCAAGTCGACTCAAACCTCCACGTGGTGTTTCCTGGGCAACGTCAAAACTGACAACCGTTAGTTTGGCGGCTAATCTGAGCGGCGGGTCTCACTAGGCTTAAAATAGGTTGTGCGTCGGGTTTGAAGCCCACCCGTAAAAACAAATTTCAATGAAAACAAATAAGAAAAGAAGAAAAATGATCCCCAAATCTGATGACGACTACCGCAAACGAAAAACTGATAATGATTTACGGATATGCACCTGGAATGTCCGAACCCTTAATTGGGAAGGTGCCTCTATCCAACTGACTGATGTTTTGGAAAGATACAAAGCTGATATCACTGCTATCCAAGAAATGCGATGGAAGGGACAGGGTTGCATTCGGCATGCACCCTGTGATATCTACTACAGCGGCCATGCGGAGAAGCACGAGTTTGGATGCGGATTTGTAGTTGGCAAGAGACTACGGCCCCACGTCCTGCGATTCACACCTGTGAACGAACGACTTGCCATAATCCGCATCAAGGTTCGATTTTTCAATATAAGCCTAATATGTGCGCACGCTCCGACAGAAGACAAGGACGATGAGATCAAGGAAATTTTCTACGAGCGCCTTGAAAATGCTTACGAGCGCTGCCCCCACCACGACGTAAAAATCGTGCTTGGTGACTTCAACGCTAAGGTGGGCAAGGAAAATATTTTCGGTCCAACAGTCGGAAAGTTCAGCCTCCACGACAACACCTCCGATAACGGAATGAGGCTGATTGACTTCGCCGCAGCACGAAACATGGTCGTAAGTAGCACTAGATTCAAGCATCTCAATATTCATAAAGCCACCTGGATGTCCCCTGATCAAAAAACAAAAAATCAAATTGATCACGTTTTGATCGACGGAAGGCACTCTTCCAGTGTATTGGATGTACGCACGATCCGTGGTGCAAACATTGACTCGGATCACTATCTTGTTGCAGCCAAGATCCGTACACGTCTATGCGCAGCTAAGAATACACGCAACCCTACACAGAGAAAGCTAGACGTCGACAAGCTGCAATCGAAACAGACAGCCGATGCTTCGCCACTCGACTCTCACTCCTGCTTCAAAGCACTCCTCCAATCGATGATATATGCGCGCAGTGGACACACATTTCCAACTCCATGCGTTCGGCTGCTGAAGAGGTGATTGGCTACCAACGCCCTCGCCGAAACTAGTGGTACGACCAGGAGTGTCGCGACGCCACTGCAGAGAAAGACGCCGCCTACAAAGCCACCCTGCAGTCGGTAGTAACGCGCGCTTCTAAGGAGCGATACAAAGAAAAGAGGAGGGAAGAGAGACATATTTTCAGGCGGAAAAACAGAGAGGCAGAAAAGCGCAAGCAAGAGAAGATTGAGATGTATGGTAACAGGAATGAGGCCCCAAAATTTTTCGAAAAAATAAGACGCCTTGCCGATGGTTTTAAAACCGGGGCCTCTTCCTGCAAGGATGAAAACGGGAATCTAGTGACAGATGTCCAGAGAACACTGTCGTTATGGAGGGAACAATTCTCTAAGCTTCTAAATGGCGACGCTGACAACAATCCCGCCAATAGAGATGATATTCCAGAAACCCCAATTTTGGATGACAGCGTTGAGGTTCCGCTTCCCGACTATGATGAAGTTCTGACAGCTATAGCTCGGCTTAAAAATAACAAAGCCGCGGGAGCTGATGGCTTACCTGCTGAGCTGTTTAAGAACGGAGGCGAAGCTCTACTTAAATGCATTCACGAGCTTCTATGCAGAATATGGTCGGAGGAATGCATTCCGAACGATTGGAATCTCAGTGTGCTCTGCCCAATCCACAAGAAAGGCGATCCCACTATCTGTGCCAATTACCGTGGGATAAGCCTTCTTAATATCGCATATAAGGTCCTGTCGAGCGTTTTATGTGAAAGATTGAAGCCCATTGTAAACGAACTGATCGGACCTTATCAGTGTGGCTTCAGTCCTGCAAAGTCCACCATCGACCAGATTTTCACGCTACGACAAATCTTGGAGAAGACTCAAGAAAAACAAGTCGACACCCACCATCTTTTTGTCGACTACAAAGCCGCCTTCGACAGCCCAATAAGGAAGCACCTGTACTCCAAAATGTCTGAATTTGGTATTCCTGCAAAACTAATACGACTTTGCAGGATGACACTGAGCAACACCAGCAGCGCAGTTAAAATCGGGAAGGACCTCTCCCCACCATTTATTACCAAACGAGGTTTCAGACAAGGTGATTCCTTATCGTGCGACTTTTTCAACCTAATGATGGAAAAGATCATCCGAGCTGCTGATCTGAGATGTAGTGGCACAATATTTTACAAGAGTGTTATGCTGCTTGCGTATGCTGATGACATAGATATCATTGGCCATAATACGCGCGAAGTCAGTGCAGCATTTTCCAGATTAGCAAGAGAGTCAAGTCGAATAGGTCTGTCAGTGAATGCAGATAAGACGAAATACTTAGTGTCAACAAACAAACAGTCCCAGCGTCTTGGAACCCTCGTTACCGTTGACAATACCTCCTTCGAGGTTGTGAAGAACTTTGTTTATCTGGGATCCAGCATTAATTCAACCAACGACATCAGCATTGAGATCAAACGAAGAATAACTCTTGCCAACAGGTGTTACTTTGGGCTCAGTAGGCAATTGAGAAGCAGAGCCCTCTCTCGACGAACGGAAATCACGCTCTATAAATCGCTCATCATGCCCGTCCTACTTTACGCATCACAAACCTGGACGCTGAGCAGTTTAGATGAAAAGACTTTAGGAGCATTCGAGAGAAAGATTCTTCGTAAGATCTACGGACCAATCTGCGTCAATGGCGAGTACCGAATACGGTGGAATGATGAACTGTATGAGCTGTACGCTGACATCGACATAGTCAAGCGCATTAAAATTGAGCGGCTTCGCTGGCTTGGTCATGTTCAGCGCATGGAAGACGATGCTCCAGTGAAGAAAACATTCGATTCGGTACCCAGCGGCGGTCAACGCAGAAGAGGACGACCGCATCGTCGTTGGAAAGACCAAGTAGAGGACAACCTGACGAAGCTTGGAATTTCCAACTGGCGCCAGCAAGCGAAAGACAGAAATGGCTGGCGCAAATTCTTAGATGAGGCCAAGACCGACATACGGTTGCAGCGCCAACTAAGTAAGTAAGTAAGTATGTTTTTTGTAAGAGATTTTTTGAATTTGCAAGTTAAGTGTGGCTCATTTTACTGTATTCAAGAAGATGCTTAAAATTACATAAAAGATGTTGAAGATTTTTTCATAATTAAACAAAACAAACACAATAATTTTTATTTTTTGAATTTGTTTTAATACAACTAAATACTTTCATTTTAAGACCTACAATTTTTACATGGTATTTAATATTTTTATCGCAGGCGAAGCAGCGGGTATTTGCTAGTTATACTTATAAAATTTCGACTTTTGTTAAAATTTTTCAACTTTTGTCACCATTTTTTAACTTTTGTTGCCATTCATCATGTTTGCTGCCATTTTTTTAAATTCAAGTTAAGATCAGCTCTCAGTACTCTTACGATATAAATTTAAACATTTTTTTCTCTATTATTGAGGTTTAAACGATTTTTAAGCAACATTTAATTTTTCAGTCGTGGTAGACCTTTTGGCGGAAATGCCCATATGTTTAATTAATCACAGAAAAAAATTTTATAGCAATCTCAAGAACCTCAATAAAAAATTTAGTAATAATTTCAAAAGTAATGAACTTTTCATTAGAAAAGACCTAGATTTTGTATTTTACTCTTGTAAAACATTTTCTATTGGCGTTCAAATATTTCGGTAATCAAAGCTCCCACCAAAAAGATACCTAACTACAGCCCTGGTGCAAGCACACATAAGCACATATACACTGAAACACAGATACTCAGCGAAATACTCAGAAAAAAATACACTTTTATTTATTTATAGGAAACAAGCTCGCCAAAAGTGACTGCAAATAAATTTATCAAAGTAGGTATGCTTTTTTTTACGTCCGCTGCTGTCGAAAGTTTGTGAAACATAAATAAATAGCTTAGAGAAAGAGATAGAAAAAACGTACGAAAAGCCAATATAAAGGCCAAGCCAATATCTGCGAAAAAACAAAAGAAAAAAAACCCAAACCTTTCAAACTTTTACCCATATAGCTGCAAATACTTGAATCCCTCTGGGGTAAACGCTGCAAATGCTTAAAGTTGTTGTTTTATTGGTCTTCTGCTTGCTTTATTACCACGCTTTAAGTTCAAGGTTGTAACGGATTTTTTTTTATTTGCTTTTTGCCGTTTTTTATTATTTATTCAATGTTCATTCCGCATTAATTTTAAAATTGCTGTCTAAATAAGTTCAAATATTTTTTAAATTCTTCCAGCTAGAAAAACCACAAATCCCAGCAAATAGTCAAAAATTGATTATTTTTCCTTTAATTCAGATGGTTGTTGAAAATCTCAATAACTTTTTTGCAAAATTTTACATCATTCATTGTTTCCCAAGAGCGCATCTTTTCCTAAGGACCTATTTTTTTTTAAAAAAAACATCAAAGAACCAAGGCATGCGCCTTATACAAACAACGTTTGGTCTTTGACCTGAAAGGAAAGGCACTGACTATTCGAGGAGGAAATGAGTGGAACCATATGTGAGTTATCGATTAGGCGAAACAAACGTGAAAGACAATTTGAATTACTCAAACCTATTAAAGCATTAAAGACGAAAATACTCTCTATAATAGGACCTATTTTGAAACGATTGTTTATTTAAGGCAATTTTCTTATTTTAAGCAATTTGTTTTCTAACATAATAAATATTTAACTTTTGATAAACAATTTGTGAATGTTTGTATAAAAAATAATTGTTAATAAGCACAAATCATTCATTTTTATAGTACCTAAAGCACCTGAAATATGCATTGACCACGACTTTTTTAAGCTTGATCATTTGGAAAAAAAAATGTAATAATTTTGGCTTTGCTAACACTTGTACACTTTTTCAAAATTACTGATTTTTTTAGTTAAAATACCGATTTTGGAGTAAAACATTATTAATTTTTTAGGTTGTAAAAAGAGGAATATTTGGAGCTTAAGGTCAAGTAGTTTATGAAAGAAGACAGCAATAACTTTGTAAAAAGTAATCACAAATCAGACTAGACAGCTTGTAACGGAAATAGCTACATTTCCTCTTCAGTAATTTTGAGTGATTCAGCTGTGACCAACCACTGTTTCATGCTTTATATTAGAGCCCGAACAGAACCAAAGCGGATGTCGATTGTCGGATTCGCCGTGCAACAAAATACATGAAAATATATGCAGCCGCCAAAAATGAAACCGCCGCACGGTGGGGCGATCCCATACAAAGGGTTGGACATCCAGAAAAAAGCGCAACTTGCAAATTATTATAATACTAGCTGATATACCCGGTGTTACTCGAGAGTCACTTATATAAACATTTTAACATACACTTCTCGATTAAATGTTTTTTTAAAATCGGGAATATTGAAAAACATGTTGAATTTTATTTGAATTTTATTTTATTTGAAAGGTAATTGAACGAACATTAATCGAAAAAAGTTTAGGAAAATTTTTGTTGTTGGTGGTTCCATCTCTTGCGGTGAGCTAATTGAATTCAAAGAAGGCGTACGAAAAACATATTTTAAAAATTAAAAAGTATTAAAAGTAAAGTTTATATTTACTTAATCTTAAAGCAAGCACAATTACCTTTTCAACAAAATAAAAATTATGGTGGGACTCAATGCGTCCTTGAGATATGGACATTTCAACGTCTAAACAAAGATTAATATTAAAAAACATATTGAACTTTTTAACAAAAAAAAAAATTTAATGAACTATATTGAAAACAGCGGAGTTATTGGCATTAAAAGTAAAAACTTTGATTTTCATATAATTTTTTTCTCATTATTAGCTATCAATGTTTTATGAAAATTCGTTGTGCTAAATATGATTGTACCTACTAAAATTTCTATTAGCTGCGTTTTTTCATTGGAGATCAGGATCATATAATCGCATTTGCAAGCAAAGCAAAAACAACAAAAAGTCCAGCAAGTGAGCTAGACATTTAAATTGATCCAATTCTATGTTTTTAAGTGTAAATGACGCTAGATGACGCTGCGACTGAAAAAACTGGCAGTACTGCATTATTTTACTTTTTAAAAGTTTGGTAGCAATAGCATTTTCGCAAAATATTTCGCAAAACTTATCTGCTGGCTGTATAATAACATCAGATATTCTTCTAGAAGCAGAAAATAGCGCCACCTGTCTGTAATCCCAAACGTGTGGGGTTAAATTTGAAGAAACTTTTGAAAAAACAGTATTCAGCTTTTCACCGCAAGGTATAAGTATAGTCTGTACCCACACATCTTACAAATGTGGCGCCATCTATCTGTGAATTTAACGCACAGATCAAAACTAATGAAATAATTGTGCTGACCAGATGCGCATATGTTTTATTACAATATATCGCCATATAGCTAAAACTGATTACATGAAAATGTTAACTTTAACAGCATTCTTATTCACAGTCATTTTTTCGATAAAATTATGATATAGAGTATAGAGAATTCTAACACAAAACTAAGTTTTTTTATTAATAGTCTGGTATGAAAAAATAGATTTTTAGCCATAACTTTTGATTGGAAAGAGATATTGGGGTAATTTTTTCACAGAAATTATTTTTGAGACTTGACTTTCTTGTAAAAAATATAAAAACAACATTTCGGAAAAAATAAATTTCGCGAAAAAAATCAAAGTTTTGATGACAAAAACAGTAAAATAATTTTTGCGCTTAGCTGGAAGAATTTTTGCAAATAAATGCTATGTCATATGAAAGGAAGTCAGATTTGCTGTTTTTAATTGATTTCATTTTTACAACAACAACAATTTTTGAGTCATTTTTTGAGTAAAAAGTCAATATTTTGGACCTTTTTTGGCATACTCATAAAACATATATACACTGACTTAACGGTACAGTTCAACCTTTTTTTGTGAAGTGATTTTATTGAACTTTTGAACAAAAAAAATTTGAATGAAATATATTAATGGACAGCGGAGATATTTGTATCGAAAGACCAAACTTTGATTTTCATGTCGTTTTTTTCTCATTCTTAGGTAACGTAGTTTTATGAAAAAGTCGTTGTACTGAAAATTTCTCCAATTTTAAAGATATGTGAGTGTTTTTGATGTCAAAATAACAAAAAATTTTTAAAATTAAAATTAAATGGTAAAAAGTTTTATAATAAAAAATTACCGTTAGTTGAAAAATTTCAGAGGGGGCGTGGCAAAAACTAAGTATGTAACATTTTAAGTTAGGATAAACTTAATATGTGTACCTAGTTTGAGCAAAATCCGTTGAGCCGTTTAGATTTGTATAAAGGCCAAACAAACAAACAAACAGAAAATGAGTTTTATTACTATAGATTTTGATACATTTCGATAGAAATATATTTGGTCTATTTGAATTGGGCAGTTTTTTATTTTTAAGTGCGTACTTTTGTTTTTGTAAAGCCTCAAAGTTGATATTTTGTAATATAAAAAAATATAGTGTTTTTTTAAAGTCCTATAAAATCTTGTTAAACTGCTTGATTGAACAGATTTTTATATTTTATGAAAGGGTATACTCTAAACTTGTAAACCAGATATTTTGTTTTTAGGTTTTTTGCTTTCCTGTTATTGCGATAAAGAATAAAAATTAAAAATTCAAAAAAATTATTAAATATGAAAAATGAAAAAATGGCCAGGGTTGGCCAGAACCAATGTACCTTACATTACAAATAATGATAGTAAGAAATGTTTTTAAAAAAAATTAGCGCACGCCATCCAGCGCCTTCTGAGAATTTCAATATCAAAATTGTATTCCTTGGTTTTTTTATAGCATTTCTCACAAAGTTTGCCAATTACAGCGTCACTATAGGAACTGATTCAGTTTGATTAGCGATAAAAACTTGCGAATGGATAAAAAAACAAGTTTGGGATACATTTATTGTTTAAACCCATTCCGGCCCGGCTCCGTGACCTTTTGTAAACGGAAAAATAGATCTTTTGCTATGATTGCGGCATAGCATCCTTACTAGTAAAGTTACGTAAACTTATTGTACTAAATAAGTAAACCCGCCAGAGGACCTTCGGGGAATCTGCCTGTCCCAAGCCAGGAATGGAAGGGTGAGGGTTGGTTATTGGATGGGCAGTTCATGGGGCACGGCCCATGAACTGATCTCATAATGAGTTCTTTCTGGAGGCACGGCTCCTGAATGTTCGTCTGATAACTGTAAAAGAAAAGGTTTACCTAGAGCCTTGGATGTTGCTGCCAAATTCTTGGAGAAAGCATTGTTTTGATATTAAGTTATCATAACACCGTAGTTGTAATATGCTTTCGATGGACGATCAATCCAACATAACTTGAAGAGCGGGGATAGTCATCCATCAATGATGAGGAGACCTGATCTATTGTTGTTCTGCAGACCTATCTTAGAATAAAGGTTATTATGTAGGAAACATTTAACCTTCGGACCGTTGTATAAGCAAATTTGTATACAACGGCTCATGCTTCTTAGTTTTCTGTTAAGGCTTTTATTAGTCTTAATTTAGGATAACGACGTTGCATAAGTAGAATTGAGGTTTACCCGGTTTTACTGGGAAACCTATGGTTATTTTTTAACCTTGCCAAGTACAATTCGAGTGGCTGAAGGTGTCACAGTCAGATATAAATGTTCTAAGAACTTTTGGTCTGTAGACGGAATGTTGAAGAGCCTTGTCAGGTGGAGCCTTTTGCCCGGGTTTTGACTATCATATGGGTTAGGCCCACGTGGGGTTTTAATAGCGCTCTGGTTTGTGGTTAGGCCAGAAAGGCCGGTGTGAGTTACACTTTAGTTGAACTCGGGCTGGTGATTCCCTTAAATTACTAAGAGAATGATGGTAGATTGAATCTCGCCAATTTCAAACAGTAAATGTTAGGAAGGTAAGCAACTACCGGATCAATATACTGTTACCTTTGGAATTTGAGTACAGGCGACGGGGAAACCTAAATAGTCTGAGTTGTGACCATTTGAGATTGAGGAATTTGATTGCATGAGTGACAGGCCTAGTTGCCGCCTTAATTTTTCGTGTCAGAGAGTGATGACCTCTGATATGAATGGGATGATTTTGTGCGGATCAAATAAAGGGTTGTATTACTTGGTATAGTATACTGAGATGACCCATGGTTATTAAAATAACCAAGTCATGTTTAAATTCGAGTGACTGAATGAGTCACGGTCATGTATAGTGTCTTTTTGACATCAGTGCTGGGGTTCTGTGGCATGTAATTAGAGGAACCTTTCAAAAGTGGTCTTTCTTGAATTCCGAAGGGGCGTTGACCGACGCTTCATATTTGTCCCAAGCATTGGAGCACCGTTGAATTAAGCCTTCGCGGCAGGGGTCAACGTTAAAAAACATAGTGGCTTTCTGTACTAAATAAGTGTAGACAATTTTAATGAAAATATTTTGATATGCTGTTTATTTATCTGAGACGTCTGGTTCTTGAGATATATTTAAGACACGATGCAAATATTTTCAAAAATTTCAGTAAAAAAATTACATAAACTCGTACAGAACAGATAAAGGGTATGAAATCCGCTTAAAAGTGATCTACCAATAAACACAGTTGTTACATCTTTAACCGTCAATAATTTATATGGAATATATTTCAAAAGTAGTGAACATAATTATGTTTGTGACATTCAGAAAATGTTTGCTGCGAACATATTGCTTATATGATAATGCAGTGCACATAATATATTCATTGCAACAAATTAGCTTGTTTGCAGTGAACATAACATATTTATGGCAAACATAATATGTTTCGTGTATAAATAAAATTGTTTGCGACAAAAAAGTTTTTAAATACATACATTAATATCATCTCATATTATGTTTCCAGTAAACATTTTCTGCGTGTATAATTACCAAAATGTAAAGATTATGATAAAAGCATTTGAATCAACACCACTATACTATTTTGCTGATGACGAAATTATAATTGTTTCAGGTTTGTTAATATATGTGGTATTGCAAGGCTCTGGTAAAAGTCATGACCGTAACTCTGCTCGCAGATTTTTTATTCATTACAAGAAAAAATTCAGAAATCACTGGAGTAGACGAAAATGAAGTTAAACGATTGTATGTTATATTGCAGGTAAAACATTTTAATATATGCATAGATATATAAAATTATGTTGTTTTACATTTATGCGTAAAAATTTTAATATATTTTAGGTCATAGCATCAGGTCTTAAAAATAATATCACAAAATTGAAAAAATTTTGTTTAGAAACAACACAATTATACGTTGAACTATATGATTAGTACTACTTGCCTGTTACTGCACATAAAATATTAATTAACAGTGCGGATATAGTTCCAAAAGCGATAGTACACCCATAGGTCAGTTATCCGAGGATGCGCAAGAGGCCAATCACAAACTATTTGGGTTCTTCAGACTTCACAACACGAGAAAATTTTCAAGATCTGCTTGCAATTCAGATCTATTGGATGCCCTTCTGCTCAATTCAGATCCAGGTCTTTCAATCCTTGGTTTTAATAATAAATCACCACAAAGCTATCTGATTGTAGCAAAATACCTTTTTGATGAGGAAAGTGAAAACATAGCTTTTGCGGCTAATGTGTAAAATATAATGTGTATAGTTATGTGTGGTATAAATAAATCACTGTTTGCTCTTAATATTACATATAATATGTTTTAATTAGAGATGTATGCTGTCTTTAAACATCTTTTAAATGTAATAAGCTAATAAATTCTTGTTTAAAAGCACATAGTGTAATAAAATACAGGTATGAAATATCGCTAAACACAAAAAAAAAAATTTTTTTACCATGAATTTTTTGGGTCTCCTATACCCGCTACGCTCATAAAGGGCAAAGAATTTCATGAGCAATTTTTTTCAGAGTAACAATCAATTATTTAAAGCAATATGCGATGTCCAAACCTTTGTATGGGCTCGCCCCACCGTGCGCCGTAGAAATGCGCGACAGGAAAGCGCCAGAATAGAATCTATTCTAATTTCTCTCTGACGGGTGGCGGATCTCTCTCTGAGTGACTTAAATGTTGCCATATTTTTGATAAAGATTGGGTACGTTTAGTGCTATTTTTTTAGTTTTTAGTAAGATCTGACATTCTGTTTTTGTGCCTGTGTTGCATTTATGTGAATTTAACGCAAAATATAAAATAATATGTATCATTCCCAAATAAAATGCAACCGTGATCCGACAACCGCCACCGCTTTAATTCTGGACGTGTTCACAGCGGATTTTGCCGAGAGAGGCTCGCCAGCCGACATCCGCTTTGGTTCTGTTTGGGCTCTCAGGGATGTCCAAAGTCGCGTTTTGCCCATACGGGCGTTCTGCCGGCCCGCAGCAAGCAGCACGGGCGACAGCATATACTGGAGGAATTCGTGGGTAAAAGGAACGAGGGACATGCACGAAGAGACTGAGTATTTGGGTGTTCACTAGGGTGGATCCAAAAAACGTTTTTTTTACTGATCGAATTCTAATAGCACGCAAAAGTTGCGAACTTATACCAATAGTGTCTGTGCAAAATATTTAGTTAATTGGATATCTTCTGTCTCAAACCTGGGCCAAAATTCGTCCATACCATTTATATAGTGAAAAAGTCATCGTTATTTTTTTTTAGTGTAAATTGTAACAAAACGGGTACGCATCTCATTTTGCAATTAATTGCTTGTAACAATGACTTATCAAACATAACAATTGGACAAAATCTACAAGAGTTCCGATACTTTCTGTCCCAAACCTGACCTCAAATATTCGAAATGTTGGTCTAAAATGCCACATTTCATTTTATTGCTGCCAAGTACAAAAGGCTTTATAGCAGATCACATAATTTTCATATAGACATAATGCAAATACTATATAGTAATAGTAGCTATTGTGTAGCTCTCAGCTCACTTTTTATAACCACGTCGGAATAAAATATAATTTATGTGCTATAGATGTTTTTTAATTTTAGAATATTCTATTTTTAATACACAACGCAATAAAGATATGGTGTACATTAGACCTGTCCAGATTTCCAAAGTTCACATTTTTTAATGAGCACTTACAGTTTTAGAATCTCTCAATGATTGAAATAAGAACTGTGAAAAAAGATTTTGAAAAACTTTTGCCAAAAAGTTGCTCAACGCGGTTGAAGTCAGGATTTTGGCAATTTTCGAAAATTTTAAAGGTATACGTACAAACAAAATTTTAAATAATTTATTAGTAAATATAAGAAATATCTAAAAGCGCAATCTTTGAGCTAAATGGTAACTGTCTGACCAGAATCATGTCGTTGTCGTGTCGGCAGGCAGAGCGCTGGCAGAGACAATGCAAACCTTATGGGAGAAAATTGCGGCAGAATACGACATCGAAAACGCCAAGATAGAAATGTTTCTATTTCTATTTTGACTTTGTCGTTTATTTGATAGCTCTCTCAGCTTCTCTCTAAAAATGTTGCCATATTTTAACAAAATTTGAAGAATATGTCAACCAATGTAGCGAGTAAACAGTGTTCCTGCTTGCTCTTATAATGATAGAAGTAGCCTTCAGTTGAAAATGCAGTAAATTTATATGAAGAGTATTGCAAAAAGTAATGTATTAAATGGAAGTGGAGTAATTATTAGTTCAATCGGAGTACGATGAGAACACTGAAGCAAATTCAAGAAAATCAATAATGGCAGATTGAATAAAAGCAAAACGACAAAGCCAACGCTACAATTCTGGGCCAACTCTTAGCGATTCTCTCTCACCGACACGACAACGACATGATTCTGGTCAGACAGTAAAGCAAATAAGAAAAAATTCAAAAAGTGAAAATCTTTGAGTCGTTTACTTTCTGTAGCCTCTAGAAATAAAAAAATTTAGAAAATTTTCGCAATTTTTTCAATTCATTATATTTTTTCGAAAAAAAATTTTTATATACGTTTGCATATTTTTTGTATATTCTTGGAACAATAAGGTTTAAAAAAATGTAGGTTAAGAATTTTTGGATGTGTCATTAGTCACTAAACAATTAATTTCTTTATGAAAGGTCTGACTTAAATAGTTTAGTTTTAGTTATATGTGGCCAACACCGTACGCTTTGTAGGACACTTATCACTGTCCATATTTTTAAGTACATTTCCTACTAAATACACTCTTTTTGAAGTTTCCCTGGTTTTAACCATATTTTTATAAAGGATATATTCAGAAAATTTTCAGGAATTTATGAGTTCTGGATGCAGCAATTAATTTGCACTTTTTAAAAATTTTAATCAGCCGTTTAGCTTATTTACTTTGGCTTTTAGCTCATAGACTGCTCTTTCACAATAAAAAATTTGTAGCATACCATACAAAGAAAAGCTTAGAACACGTGAACGATTTGAATGACCAGGCCAAACTAAATACATAATGAAAAAGCAATTAACAAAGAATACACTTGTTGTTGTTTTATTTTTTTCTGTGCAGCGATAACGGTACACTGGCGCGTTGAACATGCCAATGTTTCTGTCGTCATATGACGACGCTATGAGAATATGGGTTAAGTCAGACCTTTCATAAAGAAATTAATTGTTTAGTGACTAGTAACACATCCAAAAATTCTTAACCTACATTTTTTTATTTCTTATTGTTCCAAAAATTTATAAAAAATATGCAAACGTATATAAAAATTTTTTTCGAAAAAATATAATGAATTGAAAAAAAAAATTGCGAAAATTTTCTGAATTTTTTGATTTCTAGAGGCTACAGAAAGTAAACGGCTCCTTAATTTTCACTTTTTGAATTTTTTCTTATTTGCTTGACCATTTAGCTCAAAGATTGCGCTTTTAGATATTTCTTATATTTACTAATAAATTATTTAAAATTTTGTTTGCACGTATACCTTTAAAATTTTCGAAAATTGCCAAAATCCTGACTTCAACCGCGTTGAGCAACTTTTTGGCAAAAGTCTTTCAAAATCTTTTTTCACAGTTCTTATTTCAATCAATGAGAGATTCTTAAACTGTAAGTGCTCATTAAAAAATGTGACTTTTGAAAAATCTCATACATTTCGTGGACAGGTCTAGTGTACATGTATATTGTGTTAGTTTTATGATAAAAATATACATGTATATTGTGTTAGTTTTATGATAAAAATATATAAAAATAAGCTTTAATTGTTTATATTAATTCAATAATGAAATAATTTAAATAAATTACTTTAATTATATGTATTTTTGATATGGTAACGCTTTTGCTTAAAAGAAATAGTTTCAGTAATATATACAAAAAATAATAAATTGCTATAAGCTCTTATGATTCAAATATGATTCTAATTTCATATGCCAACTTTAGCTGCACAATTAGAATTCACAACGTCTACAAAAAATTTCCAGCTAACTGCGCCAACAACAATTGCCAAGGAAATCTAAAAACAAGGACGCCTAGAAAAGAACAAGATCATAGCGGAACTTTTAGAACTTTTTGATTTTCATCCTACATGTAGGACGGGCTGCAGTATGAGCTTTCGCATATCCTTCATGTCCGTCCGACCTGTCAAATCCATCCTACATGTAGGATAGTCCATAACCCCCTATTAGCATAAAAATTCTTATATAGCAGTAAGGCGGTCCGTAGCAAGACAACGTCTTCCAGGGAATACTAATATTTTGTATATAGGTTTTCGCTTCGGTCGGCAGTCCCCTCACTGCCATACTTTTTTTTAACGATATGCGATGGTGGCAACTCGTGAGAAAATACAGCGTGAATCAAAATAACTGTCGCACTTGTTTTGTGCCATAAATCAAAAGCACTGTGTAAGCTTTATTAAACAACAATTTTTATTTTTTTATTTTAAGCATTCTTTATAACTAACTAACTCCTCATCATTAAATTCGAATCTTTCACCATTAATTTTTTCATAAAATTTAAAACAATTTGTAAAAGACGAGCATGCGGCACGCGTCTGGTTTTCAGGTATATCATCTGATATTTTCATTGATCATCGCTTAAGTTTATCTACCGTCATGTTTTTATGTTCCTTAATTTACTCAGCATTTTGCTATGTTCAGGGGGCTTAGGTCAGGGGATGACGGAGCGCATTATTTCAACAGAAATAAAACATGGCAAATTTGTTCTGCACCACCTTTGAACGATTTTTGCCTTTTGTGCTGGAAAAGAATCTTGCTGAAAACAAAAGTGACCCTCTCTGTAAATTTGCTTGGCATGCCGCATAAGATAGTTCTTTAAAACATGTTCTCCGTAATATTCCGAATTGTTTTAACGCCTTTTTCGATAGGAAGACGTATAATGTTCAAATCATTATTTTTGTGTTGATCGTATTTATACCGCATTTACTAGTTTTACTAGACAGCGTGACCCTTATTTTTATCTGGTAGCCTTCATAAAAGTATAACACTTTTTGCACTTTCAAAACGCTCCCCTATAAAATCTCAGAATTACCAACTTAAAATCCTCTGAACATTCTTCAGATAACGGAAACCACGAAGTAGTGTTCTGAGAGCAGAAATTTTTATCTTTCTTTTGGATTTTAGTCACCAACGAAGAAAGGTCATACAATTGAAAATTATTGCGCAAATCCTGATTCAAGGTAAAGTTTTAAAAAATAAATCATCTTGTAAATTAAACAATATTTAACTCTCTTTAAATATTGTATAAACGCTAAAATTCTTTCGTTTAAGTTAAATTATTTCTCCCATAGGAAATTTCTGATTAACAATCAAAATCATCGTTGCAATTTAACACAACTTTTTAATCAATAAATAGTTGATATAAAGATATTAAAAACATCTATTAAAAGATTGTCCGATCAATCATTTTGCAGCACTGGTAGCTGAAAAAGTTGGGCAGTGGCAAAGTTTGCCGGAGGCGCAGAGGAATCTTGGAGAACATACTACTTGTACTCTTTGTTTTGTGCCCAGACCAGTAAACCAAGTAGCGTAGTTCATAGCTAAGCAAGATCCAGCGACAGTAACGCGTGGACAGTTAGTGAATACAGAAACAGTTCAAGAACAAAATATTAAAAACAGCATAAACAAATATCATAAAAGTTTATAGTTTAATCCTAGAGTAATGCAAAAACTAGTTAAAAACCTTAAAAATATAATAACTAAATTCGTAAGGTGTAAAAGCATAAACTTAAAGTAAAGTAAAGTAAATGAAAGATCATTACGGTGTAATAGAGAAAAAAAACAAAAACTTAAGTTAGAGTAGCTGTGCAAGTGGAAATTAAAAGAAAAGAAAAAGATATATACATACCTAAGTGCAAAAAAAAATAACTCAAATGACTAAATTAAACTCTACTTAAGTACGGAATATTTCAAATTTTAACTAAATAGAAATTAAAGAAATTAAAACCAAACTATAAGCAAATATAACAAATTCGTCGCTTAAGCTGACAAATTCTTTTTCAGCACAACGAAAACATCGCTGGAAGGCCTTTCATCGAGCTTATTTAAAATAAATTTTCTACGCGAATAAATTAGTACTAATATTTTCTATTGTGGGTATGTAAAATTATTCATACTAAAATAATAGAGCAATATTAACGTAAAGTAAAGTTTTCTGCTCGCAGAAATTCTCACTGTTAACATAACAGAAGACATGCTGTTAACGCTTACATTTCTACTAAGATGCGCTCATCTATTTAAAGCAGGGCTGGGCATTCTAACACAGTCACATTTTATTATGTTTTGTTAGTATTGGTGAGCTTTCGAATAGCGCACACTGAGCGAAATAGTTGTCACAATTATCTAGATTTATTTTATTTATTTATTTTAGAGAAACGTGTTGGTATAATAAGAACTAGGTTCTTTTATAGTACGATATAAGCATTAGCTTGAAAAAACAAAAAAACAATAATACAAAACTATACAGTCATAACAACAAATATATACTTAAGGTGTAACGTGACGTTACAATAATAACAATAACATATATAAACAGTTTCAACATTTATATATATATGAGTTTTACTTTTGATTCTCACAACTGTACTTATTATCTACTACATACATAAACTATTATAATATTTATATAACTTTTTTTTCACAACTGTACTATCTATTATAAGTATTATCTACTACAACAATATTATACACAAACTGTATTAGAATATTTATATATATATTACTGTTAATACGATTTTGTCAACTATACTATAAGTTATACATGTTACACATTTACTTGATCACCACTGTAAGACAGCTGCAAGAAAACAGAAAGACAAACAACTAATAAGTACCTATATACGCAACAACCAAACATATTAATGACACACAAACAACGGCGACCCATTCAACTAGCCCCCATTAAGAAAATATAAGAGGAATCATATAATTCCCAACTAGTTTCTACACCGAAGTATATATAAGGGTGACGTTGAGTCAGTACTAATCAGCCTTCTGTCTAGGTAAGTGCTCAGTGTGTGTGCATTGCACCAGGCACGAGGTACGGACCAGTCTATGGTCATTGAGCCTCAGCCTTAGCACACACAACAGCATTGCTGTATAATATTTTGGTTGCGCTGACAACTAGTCAGTGCAGATACATACTGGCTGCGGTATGGATCAGATTCTGATCATTGAGCCGCAGTCTTTTGCTTAGGGTTTTCTTTCTGGCTGCGGTACGGATCAGATTCTGATCATTGAGCCGCAGTCTTTTGCTAAGGGCTTTCTTGCTGGCTGCGGCACGGATCAGATTCTGATCATTGAGCCGCAGTCTTTTACTTAGGTTTTGTCTGGCTGGCTGCGGTACGGATCAGATCCTGATCATTGGGCCGCAGCACTGTGCTTAAACTCTATCTACAGGATTGTCGCACGGATCAGATTCTGATCATTGGGCCACAATCTTTATACCCATCATTTTATTTATATATGTATTTTTACTAATGAGCCTTCCGTCTAGCCTTCCGTCTAGAACTCGCAGCATCAGAGAAACCAGTTTATCGAATACCGATTACCCGAAACCGATTACTCGAAACCGACAACCTGATACCGAATACTGGAAATATTTGTACCGAAGCGAGAATAAATTATTAAAAACAACCGACCGCCGACTAGCACCAGCTGACACTCTTAACCCTTTTACGGATACCCAGACCCAACTGCAACTGACTGCACCACCATCTTACGCTGTCGAAATATTATAATAAGCGATTGATAATTGTAAATAAAATTAAGCTTTAAATTGAAAACTGCGTCTTTTTATTTAATCAAAGGTTTGTGGATCCTTTGAGCGATCCTGGAGCGGCTGAGCTAACCTCAGCCTTCGATAAAACCACTGTTACAAAGGTTACGTTAAATTTTTAAAAGAAAGAAAGAAAGAAAGCTATAAAAAATATTAAGTATATTAAATGCTAAATTGGATCACATTGCAATTATTTTTTAAGAATTAATAATATAGAGTAAAGAATACAGGAAATAGATTAAAATATAGTCATGAAACTATGAAGTAGAGAAGAAAGATAGGATAGAGCGCCTAAAATTACCTCTCCCACTAATCTCTCTTAACCAACGAGGCAAAGCATTCCACAATTTAATGGCGTTAATGAAAAAAAGATGAGACGAATGTAACGAATAATGCCTAGGGACTATTAAAACATGACTTCTTCTTGAAAGACAAAACTGGAGTTTTTCAAACAAGTAGCGAGGTGTTTTTTCATGTATGATTTTATGGAGATACATACAGTTACGAGCACTAAGATATGTAGTTAGGTCACATCCAAGTATAGCGTTTCTGAACGTGGAAAGGTGGTCAAATTTTCGCAAACCATATACGTAGCGTGTTGCATAATTAAAAGCAATCTGTAGTTTTAATTGGGAGGAAGAGTCGAGTTTACTGTACACTGTTTCTGAATATGAAATTAAAGGTAAGATCAATTGTTTTACCAATCTACGTTTTAAATCAACAGGAGTAACACTAGCAGACATTCTTAAATTACGAAGGACATAATAAACTTTTTGTACAACACTATTAACGTGGTCAACACAAGACAAAGATGAATTTATGACAAAACCAAGGCTTACTGCTTTTGATACCACATTTAGCTTGCTAGTTCCTATAAAAAGGTCAGGGACATCATCAACACAAGTTTTACTCTTACAGATGGGAAGGACATACGATTTGGCAGCATTGAGTTGAAGCCCATTACATTTAGCCCATTCATCAATGCTACTGAGATCTTCATTCAACCTGACGCACAGATCATCAAGAAGCCCAATTCGCCGAGACAGATAGAGCTGGATATCATCAGCGTACGCATGAACAAAAGCGTGCTTACATACATTAAAAATATCATTGATGAACAAAGAGAATAGCAGCGGGCCTAGAATGGAACCTTGTGGGACTCCACTTTGTACAATTTTATACGATGAAAACATTTGACCGACATTGACTCTTTGAATTCTGTTACATAAATAATTAGACAAAAGATTGACAGCACTATTACAAAAACCAAAGAGAAATTTAAGCTTTTGACACAAGTAATTATGGTTTACTTTATCAAAGGCCTTGGAAAAGTCAAGTAAGCAGAGTAAGGTCATGGAGCCAGCGTCATATTCAGGCCGAATATCAGCAAGCACTTTCAAAACTGCAGAAGAACACCCATGTCCTGCCCTAAAACCCGACTGGTATGGGGATAATAGTTTTTTCTGAGATAAGTATTTGCTTATTTGTTGCGACATAATTTTTTCACATATTTTAGACAATGGCGACAGAATGCTTATTGGCCTAAAATCATTTACACCAGAGGGATTTCGTTTTTTAGCCACAGGTAGAACGGTAGCAATTTTCCACATGTCAGGAAAGGAAGAAGTTATGAAGCAACTATTTATAATGTGCGTAAGGGGACTAATAATGTAAGGCAGTATAAGTTTAATGAATTTGATGGGATTACCATCTTCCGCGACTGCATTGGATTTTATCTGCGAAACACAATTCCCAACGTCGAGTTCGTTAACTGTTTCGTACTCGAAAGATTGTTGCATAGTCAGGTTAAAAGTAAGATTAGGATTATCAGTGCAGGTAACAGAAGTATCGACAAAGAAATTATTTAGGAGTTCAGGATCTTCATTACATTCAGAGCGGTTATTATTGCACAAACCAAGTCTTCTTATGTTGTTCCACAACGTTTTGGTTTGAAGAGACAAATTTAGTTTATAAGAAAAGTAACGTGTTTTAGCCTGTCTAATAACACGAACAGATTCATTTCTGGCCAGTCTAAAGGATTCCCAGTTTTCTGACGATGGTCTAATTCGCCATACTTTCTGCAATTTATTTCTTTTTTTAAAACATTCTGAGTGAACCAGGGACAAGAAACATTATTTACAGTTAACACACGAAGAGGAACATGCGTATCAAACAGATATTTTATTGGGACTAAGAGGGAACTGAGTTTATCATTAACATTATGGTGAAGCCAACAGTCATTAAAACATAACATAGACGCATCAAGGTAAAGGGAAGAATAATTAATATGATTAAAATCACGATACGAAAAAGTATTATTAGTTCTATGATGGGATAAATTGACATTTAACGTACAGAAAATTAAATCGTGATCCGAGACAAAAAACAATTGATCAAATAAAGACACAGCAGAAGGATCCGAGTCATTAAAATAATCAAGTAAACTAGCAGTAGAATTATTGCAGCAGCGAGTGGGCACAGTGTCGTTTACTACTGAAAGTCCTAGTGTCGATATTTTATCGAACAGTACTTGTTTTACGGAATCATTGGATAGAATATTGACATTGAAATCACCACACAACAACATTAAGTCGTAGTCAAGAATGCTGCTCGTTAAAGCAGAAAACAAAGGATCAACAGAAAAACATTTGTTGGGATTATACACACATGACAAACAAATTTTAGTATTATTATCCCATATGCATACATTTAAAAATTCTATACCAGGTCCACTAGACTTACATATTACTTTTGAATTCAGAGAAGTTTTACAATAAACTGCAACTCCTTCACCTTTTCTACCAGACCGATCATTACGATACAGAGTATAATTGTTAATGTTACAGATAGTATCACTTATATCATTGCATAGCCACGTTTCAGATACACAAATAACGTCTACTAAAGAATTTTCGAAAACATGTTTTATATAATCAAGTTTAAGCATATTCAAACTTCGTGCACTGAAATGTACAACATTTAGGCCACTGTACTGCTTACACAGTACCTGCATCAAGATTTTTTCATTTTCATTAGCGCCAATAGGCGAATAACTAGAACCTGACATAGGCAGAGAAAACAGCAGGAGAGCTAATTTTAGAGAAATAAGAAAGTAGTAAGAGATAGAAGAAGAACATTACAGTTAAAGAGTGAATTAGGAGAAAAAAAAATAATAACAATTATAATAAACATAAAATACATATAAGACTGCAAATTAAAAAACTGGTTCGCCATCAGGTACATCATCGAGAATCGCACTGCGAAGTTCTTAGATTTGCAAGTTTGTATGTTTATACCTCCACACATACTGTAATATGTGTTTAATTTTTATTTTTAGTCATTGGTATTGTTCACTATTTCTTCTATGTCATTATCGCTCCAGCATTTTCTTCTAATTGAATACATTATATTAGTTTGCTTGCAGTGGCAAATTACACATTCTGTTTCGCAAGCAAGGTTCTCTGCACAATAGAAATCGCATTGCGATTCAAAATCAAACATTGTTTTTAGGTGTTTTGTTTTTGTTTTAATATTAAATCCTTATATACACGAATCATTAAACTTATAATCAAAACCTCAAAAAAATAAGTATCAAAAAATTAATGAATACAAATAATATGAAAAAAATAATACAAAGCATCTTATAAGGCAATATGTATAAACTATATTAAAACTTAATAATATAAAAAAATTTTAAATATATGCGTAACAATTATGAATCTACAGACCAAAAAGTTGGGTTTTTAAGAGTGTACATAAAATTTTCAACATAGGTCTTCACAGCATCACCGTCAGCGAACGACTGAATTATATTCTCTTCTGTTATGAGTTTTGTGTACATGTAAAAATATACGCTCAGAGAGCGCTCAGTGAGCTATGGGGCGCCCAGCGCTGATTTAAAGCTTAGTTTCGATCGTGGTGAAATTTCACTTTTGTTTACTTATAATGACGTTGTTGTTATTTTGTTAACTTCAACTTCTCCCGTCGCTAGGATTAATTTTATTGTATTTTTTTTTTTTTGTTGCGCTCGGCAAACGTTGACGTTTAGCCAATAGATTTTTAGTTTCTCCCATGATTAGTAAATGTTAGCAATACTTGCAGTGAAGATATAAAGTTTTCAGTATGATGCGTAAACAATTGTAAAATTTTTTAATTGAGACATTTTAGATGACTCAAATTCATAGTGTTTTTTTTTAAATCAAATGTTTTTCCCATTGCTAAATGAATGAATGTATCAAATCATTTCTTATTAGTTTTTATCTTAATTTTGCACACCAATGGTTTACTTAAGTAAAATAAATAAAATTTTATGTTTACTAGAGCGTACTAAAACAAAATAGCTGACAATGTTATTTTTTTATGTGATCAATCATTTTTATACCAGTATTCTTCGGTTTCTACTTACTCTTCAATTCCATATTATTAATTACAGTACATACATACTTCGAAAAACACTTCGGAATTAAGCTTAGTACCAAGAAAGAGTGGGACAGCGAGATGATATCGCAAGTCAAGAAACCACACAGTATAGCATGGTATACAGATGGGTCCAAGACATTGGAAGGTATAGGCGCAGGGGTGTACGGGCCAAGAACCAAGCACTTTGAACCTATGGGGACAACACCCAGTATCTTCCAAGCGGAAATCCTAGCAATACAGCTGTGTGCACAATTCAATCTGGACCGTAAATACAAAGGTCAGGATATAGTTGTGATGTCAGACAGCCAAGCAGCAATCAAAGCATTAGTTTCCTATGAGATATCATCGAGAATAACATGGGAATGCCTAACAAAACTCAACGAACTAGGCAAGAATAACACTGTTACTATACTTTGGGTCCCAGGACACAAAGGAATACAGGGTAACGAAGAAGCCGATGGTCTAGCGCGACAGGGTGCAGCCACACAATTTATAGGACCAGAACCATTCTGCGGATTGGGCACACATTCTATAAAAGAAGAACTAAGAAGGGAGGAGAGGCATAAACGTTTAAACCTTTGGAAAAGCCTCCCAAAGCTAAGACAATCCAAATTGCTCCTCAGAGATTTTAACACTCGGAGAGCAAAATTGTGCATAAGCTTAGGCAAACCGAATCTTAGGATTCTAACGGGGTTCCTTACAGGACACTGTAAGCTCAAATACCACCTGATGAAATTGGGCATAGAGACCGATAGTAACTGCCGTTTCTGTGAAGAAGCAGAGGAGACTCCAATACACCTACTTACAAACTGCGACGCCGTGGCTCGCAGACGTAAACTAGCACTGGGGAATTATGAGCTGAGTCTAGAGCAGGTTTCATCCCTTGAACCTAAGAATATTCTCAAATTCATTAGAGAAATAGGGCTGGATGAAATTCTGTAATCCGCAAACCCAGCGGAGCTTTGAGAAGGAGGTACAATAGATCTCATTTAGGTCGCAGTACGCATCTCCACCACACAACATTAACATTAACATTACAGTACATACATATTATAAATAAGAGCAAACTATAATTTGATGTATGCTTTATTTTCAGTCATATTTTGTTAAAATATCTTCTTCTTATTTCTGTAACAAAAAAAAATGTAAGCAGAATGAACTGCAAATGAATAAGCATATTTGTAAATTTATATTATAAATAAAATCCATTTAAATATGAACTAAACAATTTTTTGATCCTTGAGGTAATGGGGTAAGTTAAATAAATTTTAATAGATTTGGAATCCCTAAAAAAAATCACGTGCTATAAAGGATCATGGTTTCTAATTCATCTGAGAGATCCCAGTAGATTTTTTTATAGATACGTACTTAATCCTGAATTTTTTTTATCATTGTAATTTTCATTTGATCATTATTGTGGCTGGTTTAAATTCTGTTCATGATCAAATTTGGTTCATTAACATTCCTTTTTTTTATAATTTTTCTTTCGGGACTCTAAATAAAAAAAATATTATGAACCTAGGAACAGGAAGATGGCCAAGAAACCCCCAGCCAACTGTTTGCTAGCTGCATCAATGGGTCCCGCCGGCTTCCTTATATCCAATAAACTTGTCTCCAATAAACTTTGTCAAAATATTTCTTTGACTACGAACCCAGTGTTCGTTACAGAAGGGGCAATTTGCCTTTTTTGGAGAAAGCGTCCTAAACCATGATTGACGAAACATTTTGAAATCTTACAATGGTTTTTTTCTTTCTTTAAAAATTTTTGCCATGCAAGCTGTGTACACTCTATCATTTTGCGAGTTGTGGCTTGCTTGCAAAAATAAAAGTTTTTCGTCGGAAAATATGATACTGCATCCTGCGTGCCGGCAAAGAATCTGTGCACATATTTCCTTTCGCAATATTATTATTACTATTGACAAATCTTTTGAAACGGTTCATGCAATAAGTGTACAATAAAGGGAGTATTCCTGGTTGGCAATTCAAAATACTTTAGTAGATATGGCCTTTTTTGTCCAGCAATGTTTTCGCCAAAATGCGATTTGCTTAATTTGGCTACTTTTTTAATGCAACGGTTTGAAGCAACCACCGAATTTCGTTCAACGCGGTCTTTAGTAGGTAATAACTTGTTTGTATACGCATTTTAAAAATAAATGAATACACATTTTAGAGCTTAAGTATTCGAATGTTGGCATCGTTTAGTTCACTTTGAATTGCGTTATAAACCGGCCGCAAAACAGTTTTAAAAAGTACAGTTTTGATAAAAATTTTTGTTTGTGCTAAAGACAATGGATAGAAAAAGTAATAGATATGAAAATAAAAGAACCACCGGTAGCAATCGAAAAACTCGTCCCTTGAAACCAACCAACATCAAAAAGATGACGACACTGAATTCACAAGTACATCGGCAAAAAAAATTTAAAAATGATGAAAACGAAGACATAAGCATTGACAACAAAATGGAGAATTGCATGTTAGAGTTTTATACAGTTTTCTCGGCGATTGCTAATCTGGTGATATGTGCCAAATGTGAAGGAAAAATCGAGTTTAAAAAAGCATCGCCGTATGGAATTGGCTTCAAAATTAGCTGGTGCGCCTGGAAAAAAGCGGTTGCAGAAGGGACAATCGACAGCTTCGAGCATACGAATGCACCACTAAATCAGAGAGTCCAGGAAGCAATCAAGTTGACTATTTACGAAGCACTGTCAGCCGATGATTTGTTGAACAGATGCCTTGGCTCCGAAACTCAAAACAGCAACGAATCTTTCAACGCAGTGCTGTGGTCATTTGCACCGAAGCATATGCACACCGGCGCACGCACTATTGAGATTGTCAATGATATTGCAACTGTCATATTTAACGAAGGTTTTTTGCCAATATTTCACTCACAGAACTGGCGATGCTATCAAAACTTCGCTTCTTCTAGCCGTAATATTACGGTTCTCAAAAAATTTAATATGCGAGGCTCTGACAACTTCCACAAGGGCTGTTAGATTCCTGATTAAGAGATGCTCTGCCGGTTTTGACAACCTCACAGAAAGTTGTAAGAACTTTTAATGGTGAGAGGAATTCGGTTTTGGCAGCCGAATTGTGGAGGGGTCATAACAGCGCCTTTTACGATGGTGAGAGGAATTCGATTTTGACAGCCGAGTTGTGGAGGGGTCATAACAGCGCCTTTTGCGATGGTGAGAGGAATTCAGTTTTGACAGCCGAATTGTGGAGGGGTCATAATAGCGCCTTTTGCGATGGTGAGAGAAATTCGGTTTTGATAGCCATAAATCCTTATGTTGAGGTTGCCAGAACTTTTCCATTTTAGCTACTTACCTCTGTGCTTTTAAGGTTATCACCAATTTCTTAATGCCGTTTGCAAAATAAAAGTGTTATTTTTAAATATTTTTTTAATTTTTATTTCAAATCATTTGAAAAAAATTACTTTTTTGATCAAATAAAAATAAAATTTTAATTGTTCATAGAACTTTACAAACTATTTTATTTTTAATTTTTTTTTTGTTATGGAACTTTAAAAATCCCATATTATAAACGACAAACCATTAGCATGCATCTGAAACATGCTTACAAATAGTCCTAGACAATGGAATTGTAAAATAGTCCATGCCTTTTTCAAAACAATAGGCATAATATTTATTATCAAAGTAAAACGATTATCAAAGTAAATACCGATTAACTTTAAAAGCAATTTTTTTAATATTTGCCAACAAGCACGCTGCAAAGCCAAAACTAAAATGCAGAAATTTGTCTTTTGTGTTTTTAGTATCTTCAGTAAAAGCGTGAAAACCGTATTGAGGCTACAATAGCCGTATTAGAGTTTCTCTACACGCAATATTTAAAAGTTGGTTGCAGTAGCCACAATACTAAATGTATCACAACTGTAATAGCTCTTGTTTTCAAAAGACGCTCAACATAATTTTTGTTTTTTTTTTTATGATTATTGCAAATTCAATTAGGGCTATGAGAGCTTACATAAAGTGCTTGCAATAAACTTTCAGCTAAGGTGACTTCATTTCATATTATAACTCTAGTATGGCTACTACAGCCTCATCTTTTTCATGACAGCCGTGTACAAAATTCAATATTTCCCTGAGTGTTCAAATAATGAACCTAATGGGCATCCCGATTGGCAACGTCACATATGATTTCGCCATGTCTCGGAACGAAGAACGTTTGAAAAGGTCCGAGGCCAGAGCTCTGGCCGCATCAAAAGAAGGTAGAACTGCCCGAAGAGTACAAAGAGCCGCTGAGTCCTCATTTTTTGAAGAAGAGGAAGGAGTTCTTTATGGGGCTGGCATTGCAGATTGATATATGTAAGTATTTCACAAAAAAAATGTTTTATTGCCCAAAATTTTTTTGAGTTTTTTTAAAACCACGTTTTCGAACTTCGAAGTCACTTTTCTCCGGTTCTACTGAACCAATTTTGATAAAACGATTTTGAAGTGCAATCGAAGCAGAATTTTCAAATTTCTAAAACTGCATGCTCAAATTTTTCATTTCAATTTTTTTTTTTTATGCAAAAAATAGCTTCAAACTTAAACGCGTTTATCTCGAAACTACGTTTTTCGAGCTTGCGGCCCAGATTGCGCCCGTAGTTCAAAGCCGATTTTGATGAAACAAAGAGCAATCAACGCAGAATTATTACTTTTCTAATCCCTACCTCAATCACAATTTTAAACAATTTTTTACTATTTTTTTTTTAAACTAAACTACAAAAAAATAGACCCAAAATAGGTTTTCCATTTTTCAATGACCACCATTTTGTAAAAAATAATCGCAAAATATGACTCAGGTAGGGACAAGAATTACATCTGTATTGAATCTAACGCCGTTTATTTTTTCCGTTTCAGATAATCCGAAGTCGTGTCATCCGGGCCGCAAGTAGCATACCTATTTTTCGACGCCCAACTTTGAAGGCCGAAAACTTTTTGAACAGCCCTCGTACAAAGGGGAAAAAATTTATTTAATTCAATATGTTCATAATACAATAAAAAACAGAATTTAAATAACTCTTTGCATTTTCAAATGAGAATTTTTTCCAAAAAGGTCCAAAAACAGCCATCCAACCAGGAATACTCCCTTAATGCCAGAGTGTGTTGCTTCTTTTTGTGTAATTGGTATGAATATAGGTGCGACAGTTACTTTGATTCACGCTGTAGATAGCTGTCAAGGCTACCTATAATAATTTTATCATGATTGAGACAACGAAGGGATCACTAGCAATTAGATTGAAAGAACATCAACTGGGATTGCTCAACACTTAGGTATATATAAGAAGGTAGTTTTAGTGGATAAAATTCTCTCTTGTGGTGGGTACCTTAGCTGTCAAAATCAGTTGTTTACGAACAAAAACAAAGCAAATAATAAAACTTGTCAAATAGAATTGGGTTGCATATTTTGAGATTTAAAGTTTTTTTTAATCCAGAGACCTGAAAGGCCTTTATAAAATAACTTTTTACGCTGATTTAACACCTGTACTCCATTTTTTCTTAATAGGTCGAATTTTTGAGACACAGGCTGATTTTAGTTTTTTAGACTTTGATCCAGTTTTTCTACTCTAGAAACTATATTGTTTCTTGTAAAGCAAGCATCACGTCATCAGACAGATAATTAAATAAGCTATCCAATGCTGCATTCACCATTTGTATGTCATGTTGCTTCTATGAGATATTTAAGCCTAAAGCTCAAATTTAAGGTTTTTGGTTAAAAATAACGTTTTCAAATAAAAAAAAAATATACAAATTAGCCTTAGCTCCATTGCAGAAACTAACAATAGACCACATCACTAATGGCTGCATTTTGACTTGAAACTTTCAGAGAATGTTTTCAAAATGCTTTACATTCGAAAAATGTGAAAAATATACTTTTTAATAGGCCCTTAAATACTGAGTGAGCGCTTTAATAGCTGATTTAATGGTTGCATTCATGATTTTATGGAAATATAAGCGGCTTTAAATAATGCCTGATGTACTGACAATTTATATTTCTTTCTTATTCTTCCCCTAACGCTTTTCTCTGAGTCATCTACGAGATGATAACGAGTTCTAAATTTTATGTTTTTCTATGTGAGCCGATATTGTAGTGTTGCCATGGTTTAGACATTTCTTGATTTAATGACTCTTCAAATTTTGTTCTTCTCTGACATGAAAGTAAAAAACACCCTTTAGTTTGCGTATTAATAATATTCATTACAATGTTTTTTTTTTATTTTTTCTATTTTTTATACTGTTGCTATCATACCAACACCAGGTCTCATCAAAGTGAGAAAGGACATATCACATCAGTCATTAAGTCAGTTACTTTGTCTTCTTAATGAAGTCTCGTCATCATAGTCATTAATGCTTTTTCGCCTTTATTGTACGTTACTTGGTTGGATGATTATAAAATGGTCTGCGAAATGTGTCTCATTCACTTTTTCACTTTGATATTTGCTCGAATTGCACAAAATTGAAGAGCGGCAAAAAAGCAAACAAAAAACTTAATCAATTTTAATGAACGACCAATACTTTCATAATAATGTCAAGACTAGAGTTAATTGTCTCGTTGCTAGGATTGTCTCCCCAATGCTTTCGTCAATGTTGCTAGGGACAGACAATGAATGCTGCGAATATCTTATTAAATATATTGTTATTTTTTTCTTTCTTGTGTTTGCTGGCTACATTTTTTCTTTTGTTAAACATTTATTAGAATTTCTTACAATTATCGTTGTAAACATATTAATAAAATGAACTAAAATTTCGAATTTGTTGAAAGAAAAAAGAGAGAGAGTTTTCTAAAAGCTTTATTTTTAACAGCTGATTAACCCAGCTTTGTATAGAACGAAAAAAGAGTGGGAGGTATTACTTGTTGGAGTATCAACCTCCAGCAAGCCAAAGGCCAAAGATACGAGCAAAAGTTATGTTCCATGTTAAAAATAATGCATACGTAATACGCCTAGACCGAAAGTTGTCGTTTACTTTCTAAGGGCCAATTTTTCAGTGCGAGCTTAAACTCTAGTCAAACTAACTCACCAAAATTGGCCGTCTAAACTACGTTTAGCTAGATATTTTAGCATTCTTTGAATTTAAATTAACTTAAATTATCATATAATGTGTTTTTTTTTTGCCTAAACCGAGTTAAACGTCCAATTTTGGTGAGTTAACCTCAGTGTAATTTGATTATTGTTTAAGCTCGCAATGAAAAATTTTCCCTTAGTATTTAACTATTACATACTAGAATGTTGAAGAAGCTGCCGGTTTCCAATGCATCTCTTCAAATGCATGACTTTTTTGAAGGGTGGCAACCTTATCATGAATACACTATAAGAGTCCGAACAGAACCAAAGCGGATGTCGGGTGGCGGGCCTCTCTCGGCGAAAGCCGCTGAGAACCCGTCCAGAATTGGAGCGGTGGCGGTTGTCGGATCACTGTTGCATTTCATATTGGGAATGATACAAATTATTTTATATTATGCTTTGAATTCAAATGAATGCAACACAGGCACAAAAACAGAATGTCAAATCATAGTAAAAACTAACAAAACAACACTGAACGTACCCAATCTTTAGCAAAAATATGGCAACATTTAAGTCACTCAGAGAGAGATCCGCCACCCGTCAGAGAGAAATTAGAATAGATTCTATTCTGGCGTTTTCCCATCGCGGATTCTACGAGCCCGAACAGAACCAAAGCGGATGTCAGATGGCGGGCCTCTCTCGGAGAAATCCGCTGAGAACACGTCCAGAATAGGAGCGGTTGTCGATTGTCGGATCACGGTTGCATTTCATATTGGGAATGATACAAATTATTTTATATTATGCTTTGAATTCACAGGAATGCACCCAATCTTTAGCAAAAATATGGCAACATTTAAGTCACTCAGAGAGAGATCCGCCACCCGTCAGAGAGAAATTAGAATAGATTCTATTCTGGCGTTTTCCCATCGCGGATTCTACGGGCACAAAAACAGAATGTCAGATCATAGTAAAAACTAAGAAAATAACACTGAACGTACCCAATCTTTAGCAAAAATATGGCAACATTTAAGTCACTCAGAGAGAGATCCGCCACCCGTCAGAGAGAAATTAGAATAGATTCTATTATGGCGTTTTCCCGTCGCGGTTTCATTTTTGGCGGCTGCATGTATTTTCATATATTGTACTTTTTTGCATGGCGAATCCGACAACCGACAACCGCTTTGGTTCTGTTCGGGCTCTAAATGTCAGATCGATATGTCAATGAATAGTAACTTTACAGTGTTTTTAACTGAACAACTTTTGGTATTGTTACAAAAATGAATAAAGAAGAATTTTGTGCCTTTTTGCGTAACAAAAGTGCGAAAGAAACAAAAAAAAATGCTCGATAAATATTATGGTGAATCTGCTTCATCGTATTAAACCGTAAAATATTAGATTGCAGAGCTCAAAAGAGGTCGAATCAGCACAAAAGATGAACACGCCGGGGGAGCACCAAAACAATGGCCACTCCAGAATGTATTGTAAAAATCCACGATTTCGTATTGGACAATCCGAAAGTGAAAGTGCGCGAGATAGCTATAGCTGTAGGCATATTAATTGGGTCGGTGGTTTAAATTTAACATGAACATTTGGGTATGAGAAAGTTGACTGCAAGATGGGTGCGGTGTTCGCAATCAATCAATCAAAAACATGAACGTGTTCGCACTTCCCAACAATGTTTGAACATGGTTATTTGTTTATTTACTCATTTTGTTTTGTTTATTTATTTTAAGAAAATGTTCACAAGTAAGACAGTGTCTTTAAGATTCAGTAAGAATATAGATAAGGGGTATAAATTTTTTCAAAGACCTTATTTACATAGTATTATAAGTTGAGGAATAATTAAAAGTATAACTCCGTTTTTATTTTTTTATTTAACTTCAAAAAGTTCCCGCAGGACAAACAATATATAAAATAAAAAAGAACATACTATATAAAAAAATAAGTAATTAATTTTTATTCATTTTATTTAAAAGTGATATTCAATTTCTTAAAACAGATATAAATATTGAAAATGCTGTTTACTTTTTAAACATTTGTAGAAATAAATTTAAAATTAAAGCCTAGTACTCTGTTAGTTTGCGTGAAATTTCGCTGGCAACATCTATTTATTTGTTGCGTGAAATTTCTGGCCTTAAGTTTGTTGCGAGGAGTTCCTATGGCAACGTTTCTCAGAGAGACTCAGAGAATAAGTTGGGAGATTTCATATGATCTCTCTCTTTTCACTTCAAAATAAATAGGCAATACAATAAAATTGTCGTGAAAAAATGTTGCTCAGAAACATGTTGCAATAATTTCACGCAGCGGAACAGACTGCTTTGCCGAACATGTTGTGAAAATGTCCACGCTTGTTTCGCAGCTGTCACTTTTTGTATGGAGATTTGAGTGGAATTTCACATGAAACTGAACAGAGTACTATGCTTTAAGGTACAAGGTGTTTTGCACCTAGGGAAAATTGCTGTCTTGAAAACAGTGATCGGAAAACCACACATCATACCAAGCACCGCATATAAATTGGCATATCGGAGATAATTGAGCTCTGTATTTTGGTATAAGTATAAATGTTAAAATCGCAAGAATAGCTCTGGAGTTCCAGCGAGTATTACTAAGCAATGGAAAAGTTTTAAACTTTACAAATAGAAATTTATTATTTCTTTCATAGAACCTAAGTGTTTCACCAAGTTCAAACAAATATTGCATGTCATTTCGCCATTTAATGCACTTAATGTCAATTTTGTTACTGAAAAAAGACAAAAAAATCCATAAAACGGGGATAAAACGGGTTAATATTTTTCTATTATAAGCCTCTGAATACACTAAAGCTCAAAATTCAACTTCAGTACCAGAAATAAATCAAAACTTAAAATGCGTTAAGGGGTTAATTTCATACCTATTCAGTATTAGTGCAAATGACAACTGTGGCAGCAGTTCTGCTTGTTGAGGTACCCATTGAGATGGTTGGTTTAGATGGTGGTGCTACTTACAAGTAGGATCCAAGTAGCTCTAGTTAGCCATTTTGATACCATAACCTCGTGTTCTTGTAAGTTGAGAGAGTAACGCACTGTTAGGTTATAAACATCCGGTGCGATTAATTAACGTTAGAAGATTGTTAATTTTTGTTGTTTAAAGTTCCTCTAGATTGCTAAGGAAGGGTTTGCCTAGCGCTTTTAGTCTAGACCTGGCCAGGGCTGGGCAGGTGCACAGAATACGTGTTAGGTCACATCGAAGGCTAGATCAGGTTCCTCATTGCGCCACTCCACCCTGGTGGGGAACTTGATTATAAAGGATTTCGTGAAGTCGAGTTTACTTACTTACTTACTTACTTAGTTGGCGCTACAACCGTATGTCGGTCTTGGCCTCATCTAAAAATTTCTAGCCATTTCTGTCTCTTGCTTGCTGGCGCCAGTTGGAAATTCCAAGCTTCATCATGTTGTCCTCTACTTGGTCTTTCCAATGAAGATGCGGTCGTCCTCTTCTGCGTTGACCGCCGCTGGGTACCGAATCGAATGTTTTCTTCACTGGAGCATCGTCTTTCATGCGCTGAACATGACCAAGCCAGCGAAGCCGCTCGATTTTAATGCGCTTGACTATGTCGATGTCAGCGTACAGCTCATACAGTTCATCATTCCACCGTATTCGGTACTCGCCATTGACGCAGATTGGTCCGTAGATCTTGCGAAGAATCTTTCTATTGAATGCTCCTAAAGTCTTTTCATCTGAACTGCTCAGCGTCCAGGTTTGTGATGCATAAAGTAGGATGGGCATGATGAGCGATTTATAGAGCGTGATTTTCGTTCGTCGAGAGAGAGCTCTGCTTCTCAATTGCCTACTGAGCCCAAAGTAACCCCTGTTGGCAAGAGTTATTCTTCGTTTGATCTCAATGCTGATGTCGTTGGTTGAGTTTATGCTGGATCCCAGATAAACGACGTCCTTCACAACCTCGAAGGAGGTATTGTCAACTGTAGCGTGGGTTCTAAGACGCTGGGCCTGTTTGTTTGTTGACACCAAGTATTTCGTCTTATCTGCATTCACTGCCAGACCCATTCGACTTGACTCTCTTTCGAATCTGAAAAATGCTGCACTGACTTCGCGCGTATTATGGCCAATGATATCGATGTCATCAGCATACGCAAGCAGCATAACACTCGAATTTGGGAGTGCTTTAGTCCGTGTTACTAGGAATCAGTTCCCGAGGTAACGGATTTAGAATGTTGCTGTGTACTTATGGCCTATTCCACCAGTTTTAGGACCCTCTGAGTCTGACTGCACTGTTTGTTGCGGTAAGCTTAATGTGTAACAGATAGATCTCTCTAGGAAGTAAGTGCATCAAGACGTTAAGTGCGTCGGCAGGGCATGAGCGATTACCCCCCGTGATAACTATGCACGCGGATCGCTATATCCTAGCTAGTTTTGTTGTCTTGTATGCTTTATTCACTGCAGGCCACCATACTAGTGCACCATATGCCAAGATAGGACGAACTAACTCTGTATATATCAATAAGAGCATTTTCGATTGAAGACCCCATTTCCTACCAAAGTCTTTTTGCAAGCGTAGAAGGCTATGCAGGCCTTCTTGACCCTTTGTTCGATGCTGGTTTCCAGCTTAGCTTAGATTCTAGAATGACTTCTAAATATTTTGTGCTGCTGGATAGTGTAAGAGGTTATTTGTTTATTTATTTATTTATTTCGTCTATAGATATAATCCTTACAGACTAAATTTACAAACTAGGATTACAAACTACTTAATTACTAAAGGAAAAAAAATTCAATTTCGAGGCTTTAAGAATCATTAACTAAAATAAGAAGATTTCATTTAATATAGATTTAAAATTATTCCTACACTGAGGAAAATATGTGTTAAAATTAAATGAAATTGTGTTCATACTAATCGAATTTGTTTTTGAAATAGAGCTTGAAACAATTTCATTTAAGCTAAACACGAATGTTTTTAAAGTTTAATTTAAAACAAAAGTTTTTGTTTTCAAAACAATGTTTTTAAATATACTTTCATTGTAAAAACTTTAAGTTTAAACACATTTTCTTAAACGAAAAATTTAATGCAAAAACTTTAATATTTGAAACAAATTTTTTAAAACATAATTTAAAAATAGTGTTATTAAATTTAAAACAAATAAATTAAACCGCCATTTTTTCGATGCCATTTTTTTAACTTTCTCAATTTTTCGAAGTCAGATTCGTGATCAGCGACCCCTGGGACCCCAAGAATAAGAAATTTTTTGACTTCATTTGATGAAGTTTGCGTTTCATTGCGGCTTGAAATATTTTCAATATCAAAATAATTAATTAGTTCGTTTCTTAACTTATGTTCAATATAAGTAAGACTTATTCAAAAACATTTTCAAAAATTCAAATGTAAAATCGGGGTCTCAGTTGTCTGGCAATAATTTTCAATGATTCTACAGTACATAATTTTTTAATTCCATCTCTGATAACGACGTATTTTTTGTTATTGAAAGGAAATAATAAGAAAAAATTATACAAAAAACAGAAATGAGCTTATAGTTGAAAATTAAACACGCTTCTTTTAAATTTTGTTTTGCAAAAAAGCAAATGAGTTAAATTTCTGTTTTAAAATTTTTTGTTTAATTTTAAAGTATGTTTTTTTTTCTCAGTGTAGGTATAGAAAAATCAATATTATGAATTCTAGATAGAGCATTGAAATCAAACAGTTCTAGTAAGAGGCTCATTGACTGCATAATTGCTTCTATGAAATGAAATAGAAGAAACATTAAACTGGCATAACTGACGAAAAGGAACAAAAAAATTAACCAGATTTAATAATGAAGATTTAATAATCCAGATTTCTTAATCAATGTGACCAGAAATAATATCAAAAATTATAATAAGTGAGCGAATTCTTCTTCTGCTTTCAAGCGATTGAAGACGTATTAGCAAGCAACGTACGTTACATGTGGGAAGCAGTTCAACAAAATTTAAAGTCCGAAGCGAGAATCTCAAAAACCTTTTTGAATTCGTTCAAGTCGTACAGAGTGTGTGGAGTAGAAAGAATTCCAAATAAAAGATGCATATTCCAGCTTCAATCGCGCAAATGAGGTATAAAGCAATTTGTGTGTATAAGGATCTAAAAATTCAGAACTATTACGACGAAAAAAAAGCAAGCAAGGAATATTCTTTCGGAATGATATAATTAATATGTGGCTTAAAGGAGAACTTAGTATCAAGCACTACTCCCAAGTCAAGAACTTCACCAACAGTTTTTGGCATACTGTTATCCAACTTATAGGAAGAATCAAAAATATTTTTTGATTTAACAAAAGTTACATGATAACATTTGGAAATGTTTAATGATAATCTATTGGCTTTACTCCAAGTTAGAAGATTATCAATATCCAACTCCAGAAAACCGATATCTAAAGGATTCTTAATTCTGGAGAAAATTTTTAAACCGTCAGCATAGAGCAAAAAATTAGTATTATTAAAACAATCAGAGATATCCTTTATAAATAAGATAAAGAGCAAAGAGTCAAAAATGCTACCTTCAGGAACCCCTGAAGTTGCAATAAAAGAGTACGAATGTATATTATTCATACACTCAGAAAAAAGTTTCTCCGAATATGAGAAAAAGGCATTATATTTAGAGAAAAATGGTATTGACATTGCTCCAGATAATGCTTTTCTCTAAATGTGATTCCAAAAATTTCCTTAAAATGGTAAAAAGCTTCCATTAAAAAGACAAATATTTTCTCATCAATAAAGACAACTTCTCTTTAATAGAAAAATATTTCTTTATAACAGGTTCAACCGTTTCCTTTATTGTGTAAATTTTTCCCGTAAACAGAGTAATATTTATTTAATTTTATCCTTTATTAAAATTGCGTTTATAGTTTCTCACTAGAGAGCTTTATTTTCTTAATATTGCTACAACATATTTCTTTATTGCGTACATTTTTCTCTAAAACAGAGAAGTATATCTGAAATTAAATTAAAAATCTTTTTTTTTAAAACATTTGTTTTAACTCAGGCCTTGCAAAGTAAAAGTATTATTATGGTATTGTGATTTGGTTGTAAAAATATTAGTTAAGAATATGTAAGAGAAATTTCTAGGATAGAAAATATTCTACCTCTAGAATTATTGCTGTGTCATAGTTTTTCGCGACCCCTTATAAATATTTCAAAATTTTCTTCTGAAAAACTATTTTATAAACACATTCAAAGAACCAGTGGTAATAAACAACATCGCTTTGTGTAACTATGTTAAATAAAAAAATCCTTTTCAAGGAACAATCACCATAATATGAAGAATATGCAACACGTGCTTTTCTCAACATCATTCAATCGCTCTCACGCTTTCTATTTTTTTGTTTTTGTGCCTAATTCAATACAAGAAAATTTAAATTGAATTGAATTGAAATATGTCGTTTTAAGAGAAGAAGACTTTTTATTTTTGCGAAAGGATTTGTTTTTATTGAAGAAAATATATCGAATAGTGAGTTTTTTATCTACAATAGAGAAAATTTTTTATTTTCTATACATTTTTCTTTTGAAATGAGAATTTTTTAGTGCGTGAAAAATACTTATCATTACTAGAGACATGAAATATTTTCATATCCCACAAGTGAAGAAATAATTCTTCGAATATATGAAAATTTATTCTAATTGAAGAAAATTTTATTTGAAGTAGAGAAAATTGCTATTATCGAAAATAGAGAAATTTTTTATTATAAAAAGAGAGGTGCTTTTTTCTGAGTGTACAAACATAAGATAGTATGTTTCAAAGATACGATTCAATCAATTTTAAAAAGCTAGAATGGAAGTCAAAATTTAAAACTTTATTAATCAAAATTATGTAAGAGACCTTATCAAAGGCTTTAGAAAAGTTTGTGTATATAACATCTACTCGACAACCAGATTCAAAATAACTTATACAATACTCTGTGAAAAGAGCTAGATTAGTAACCTTCGAGTGTCCTGAAACAAAACCATGCTGGTTTGGAATAATAAACTGTTTCAGGAGAAAATACAATTTTTCTTTAATTATTCTTTCAAAGAGCTTAGAGGCAGTAGATAGTTTAGAGATGGGTCTGTAATTTGTGATATCATTCCTGGCACCTGATTTAAAAATAGGAGTAATACATGCAATGTTCAAAGTGTCGACGACTTCACCGGAAGACAAAGATTTATTAAAAATAGCTAATAGCGGATTTGAGAGTGAAGGCAGACAACTTTTTAAGAAAAAAGAAGATAGACCATCAATATCACATTTCCGAGAATTTTTGAGGTTTAGTATCCTATTTGTAACATCGGTAATATTCAATTGAATATCACCTAAGTCAAAAGATGATTGATGGTTAATGAAATTATTATTTTTAAAAGGACTCAAGTCTAAGTCATAATTTGATTCAAAATGTTCTGCAAATAAGTAAACACTGAATTTGATGATTTGTTTTTATATATAAGAAGATGTTTTATGCGACTAAATAAATTGCCAGAAACAATTTGGGTTAGATTTAATGATACTTTCACAATTTAAAATATATTGTTTACATAAAATTTGCTTACTAACTTAGACTCCCTCATATAATGTAAGTATTTACTTTTGTGATCCGATTTATTAGAGGTCTTATAGAGATTGATAAATTTATTTCTAAGATTTTTCAATTTCTTTAAGCATTTGGTATACCAAGGAATTTTATGTGATTTTTGCTTTGTTCTAGTAACGAAAGCACTACACTAAAGATATCAAAAATATTTGATTTAAATATAACATAAGAAGAATAAGTACTTTAGTTATGAAAAAGCCTATTCCAATTGATAGAAGCCAAGCGTTCATTAAGCAGATTAAAATTGCAGTTGTTAAAATTCATTTAAAAATCCTCACAAATATTGATAAATTCATAAAATTCAATTTGTAGAAATAGTGGAATGTGGCTTACATCAGCAGGCTAAAGGGGATATATATATTCACTTTGAGAGCGCAAAATTTACATTATTGCTTATGAAAATAAGATCTAACATTCTGTTTAATTTGTTGAGAAATGAATTTATTTGTAATAAATCATATCTTAAAAAATTATCAATACGTTAAGTTTCATGGAGCTTATTAACATTTTTTGGAGTTAAAATCTTATTATCCTCAAAAGAGGACCAAACAAAAGCATTAAGGTTAAAATCACCAAGTATACAAATATGATCGCTGGTATCTAAAGATTCACATAAATGGACTATATTATCAACATGTGCAGCATACAAATCAGCTGCACCAGAAGGTGGTATGTAAGAAACACAAAGTCGGAAAACACCAGAAAATCCAACTACGGAAACACAGAGTTGATCCAGCAGTGAGTCAAAATTTTGCAGACACAGGAATTGAGATCGAAGATTACGTTTTACGGCAATAAGAACACCACCTCCTTTCGATAATCCCGTTTAAACCGCATCTTTATCTTTACGATATATTTGATAAAAATTTGTATCAAAAAATTCTTCATCCGAAAAATATGCATTTAGCCAAGTTTCCACTAGCACAATTATATCAAATTCACAATTTGAAGTTAGAAGACGAATTTCATTAGATTTAGTTCTAATGCCAGACATGTTGTGATAATAGATGTATAGTAAACGAGAAAAAAGGCAGTCAGGTTATAGTACAGATGTATTCCAGGCCATCAACGAATGTTTTGTTTACCTCATTATTTTTTTTTTCTTAAATGGGTATAAAAAAACGGAAAGATTTGACTCTGACATCTTTTTGTCAAAGAGAAGGTTAAAACAGCTTTTCATAAAACTCTGACAAAACACCAAGTTTAAAGGCAATACCAATGGTATTTTCTATCAGAGCATTTTTTTTACCAATTTATTGCAAACCATATGCTTCCGATCAATTTGCGCATGTTTATTAACGAAGTCAATAATATTTTGTTCTGTAACAGTCAGCAGAAAAGATCCTAGATGCACATATTTTTTTGGAGCAACAACATCAAGCTCATTGTTTACGTTTCCCACAACAGCGTTATAAGGACAAATTGTGGCGCTTTGGTTTTTGTGGTAGGGTTAACTCCTTGGCAGCACCTGGTATCCCAGAGACTGAGTTTTTCCAAAGCTGCCTCCATTAGCTCACTGAGGGTAGAAGGGAACAGTCCTGAAACCATTACCACCACGTCATCCGCATAAGCCATCACTTTGAACACATTGCAATTTAATGTATTAATAATTTCGTTCATGACGATAAGCCAGAGTAGGGGGACATCACTCCTCTTTGCTGAGTACCCCCACTGACAAATCTCGTTAGTTGACAACCACCCAGGTCTGCCTGGATTATTCTTTAAGATAAGCCATTGAGATAAGAAAGGGTTTCGTCACTTAAGATGAATTTCTTAGCAAAATAGTGATCAGCTTGATAATGTTCTAACACTCTATCTGAGAATGTTTGACGCTGCGCATGGTTTGCCGGCATTAGTTCTTGGGTCAACTGAATCCTGTTACCGTGCAGAACCCGTTCTTTTGCCAAAGTGGACTGCAGCGACTACTGCTAACGCTCAATTTTTGACAACGATGACGAGTCGTTAGGTCGTCATCACCACTGACCGGTGCCATGGCTATGTTTTCATTCGAACTTTCGGAAGGAATGACCACTCCCTTTCGAGTCAACAACACAAAGCCAGTGAACACAAGTTTATTAATTCAATTGAAACAGTCTTGTTAGGCCGAATTATTTATTTTTTATTAATGATGACCGAAAAGTGTGCTGGATTTACGAACCGTCTCGCCAAAATTTTTACTTTTTCTGTAGTGAGTTTTCATAATTTTTACTTTTTGCTTGACCTTGAATTTCTCTATGTCTAAGCCTCCAGGCTTGATGTTGAGAGCTGTCATAGATGAATACTTTACGCTTGTCACAAAAAAGTTGGGCCCGAATAAAATGTCAGTGACTTTTGGGACATTTTTATGAATAAATATTTTAAAGCCACTTTAAAACTTTTTCAAAAGTTTCCCTATTTATTTGTTATTTATTGTGACCTTTATCAGTTTCGGTAAAATTGTTAACTCTGATAATTTTTCAATAATTAAGACTTATTTTTGAGCTCGAGTTCAAATATTTATATTTAGAAAAAAAACAACAAACAAAAAAAATCTGCATAGAAAAAAGAACAAGCTGCTTTGCTATTCACTCTTAATATAAGTTACCCAAGAAAAGGCATAAATTTAAAGCAACAATTTTTTTGCATAAATTCAAAACTGATGATGCTTCTTTAAATCTCATCAAAACCTTAATCTATTCAAAATTCATCCCAACACAAAACTTTGAGTTAAGCAAAATATTCTTGCCTAATTTCTGGCGCAATAAATTACCATAAAAATGGTCTAATAATAAATCTTCACAGCAACAGCATTAGCGCAGATAGAATGAAAAGAAGCAGCAAATTGAATGAAAGTAAGACAAATAAGAAAAACATGCAATAAAAAAACGAAAGAAAAAATTATCAAACAAAAAATCAGAGAAAAGCGGCACAAAAAATATCTAAACAAAAACAATAATAACTCAAGAAGTGGCTTTAAGCAAAGGATCAAGCACATAGAAACTACAACAATAACAAGCAAAGAACGCCAAAAATAGCAACACCAACAACAACATTTGACTAATATATATATAACAAGAAAACTAGGAACAGAAGGATTGCTTGCAAAGCAAGTCCGACAAGCAAAAGAGCAACAAAATAGTCACGAAGAAAACAAAAATAACGACAACGAAAATAAAAAAAACAAGGACATAAACAATCACAAGCACCGCGTACGCCGAAGCCTGCAACAGTATCAGAAGAGAGCAGCAACAATAACAACCAGCTAAACTAATGCAAAGACAATACAACTATAACAACAATAACAACTATAGCAACAGCAACAATTACCAGAATGCCTTCAGTGACAGGCAACGGATGTGGTGCAAAGTTTGGTGCAACCGAGTCGAAAAGGATGACTTAATTGTATGAATGTTATGCGGTAAAACCGTGTATCTCTGGGTGTGTGTGGCTGCACGTATGTGTGTAGGTCTGAGTTTTTGTTTGAGTGTGCGCTTAGTATGAAATCGGGTGTATTTTTGTCTGTGTGTGCAAGCTTGCAAGGATAATAAATAATTATACATGTTTGTGGGTCAGCTGATGCCCCAGCGCTCGAAGGCAGATGTGCCTTTTTACAAACGCACACACGCAAACACTTCTCCATGCATTATGCAAATGTAAATTCATATGCATCTGCTAAAGATCGTGCATGTATGGGAGTATGTGTGTCTTACATGGCGATGCCAATCTATAGATGCATACAAGATACAAAACGTGTATCTGCAGCAATTATATGAGTATGTTATGTTATAAATTTCAAAAGCAGCTTCATGGATGAAGATAAATTTCAAACAACAGCAACAACAACAACCACAAAACATCAGGATTAGCACAATGACAACAATAATTGCAGCAGTTTTCAAAGCAAGACTAAGGCATTGCAACTAATCGAAAAGTAATTAACACAGTTTTGATACAATGTCCTTAGCTATCATTCCCTCCTTTTATTCTATTCTTTTTTTTCAACCTCCTTCATCAGAATTTCTCACTGTGTCTTAGCTACTATTTTCACTCTATTCTATCCACCTAGCTTCCATTGAGTTCGTATCTATGTCTGTTGGCTCACGAGCATAGCTTCCACTATTGTTAGCTCGCTGATAATTATTATATTTGTTGTTGTTCTCTGACAGGTTCTTGCTGTTATTGTATTCTTTTGCCGTTGGCTTGAAGCAACAATTGAATTATTCACTGTCTGTATGAGATATAATCATCATCATTACTATCATTAACAACATTATCGACAAGCGACGCTACATCTCCGATGAATTTCTAATGATTTCATGTTTGGAAGCAGCAAGATTGGAAACCACAATGAGTAGAAAAATAAAAAATTTTTTCATTGGCATTACTCAATAAGTGGTTTAGCGAGTGAGCTGAAATAGAGAGATGTAAATGAAAGATAAAATTAGAGCAATATAGCTCTAGAAAGATATTCCAATATTTAAACAAAATAACTGAAAGACGTAAGTCAATATCATATACACCTTCTGTTCAAAATTGAACCAAACTATGCAAACAAAACAACAACACTTAATTATTCTTCAAGGGCCATATCCGATGTATATAGTGCTTTTTTAACGATATCGACATTGTTTTTGGTCAAATAACTGCGTACAATGCGTGATGTGTGAACGGGTGCATTATCGTGGTGACAAAAAAAAATTCTCCTTCCACAATTCTGGCTTCTTTTAATGAATATACTCGCGCAAATGCGTTGACCGATTGACCTTGCAAAAAGGAATTCCGAATGAACGACACCTTAAACATCATAGAAAGCAGTTAGAACCACCTTAACTTTTAACGAATTTGAAGCAATTTGTCAACTGATCTATCACGGTTCCTTTTTAAACAATTTCTACCACTCAAATTTCTGCGTATGAGATAGAGCAGACTACCCATATGTTTTTCGCAACATTTTGAATGCATGCGAACAGGATATTGAAATACATTAATAATTAATAATTAATAATTAATAATTAATAATTAATAATTAATAATTAATAATTAATAATTAATAATTAATAATTAATAATTAATAATTAATAATTAATAATTAATAATTAATAATTAATAATTAATAATTAATAATTAATAATTAATAATTAATAATTAATAATTAATAATTAATAATTAATAATTAATAATTAATAATTAATAATTAATAATTAATAATTAATAATTAATAATTAATAATTAATAATTAATAATTAATAATTAATAATTAATAATTAATAATTAATAATTAATAATTAATAATTAATAATTAATAATTAATAATTAATAATTAATAATTAATAATTAATAATTAATAATTAATAATTAATAATTAATAATTAATAATTAATAATTAATAATTAATAATTAATAATTAATAATTAATAATTAATAATTAATAATTAATAATTAATAATTAATAATTAATAATTAATAATTAATAATTAATAATTAATAATTAATAATTAATAATTAATAATTAATAATTAATAATTAATAATTAATAATTAATAATTAATAATTAATAATTAATAATTAATAATTAATAATTAATAATTAATAATTAATAATTAATAATTAATAATTAATAATTAATAATTAATAATTAATAATTAATAATTAATAATTAATAATTAATAATTAATAATTAATAATTAATAATTAATAATTAATAATTAATAATTAATAATTAATAATTAATAATTAATAATTAATAATTAATAATTAATAATTAATAATTAATAATTAATAATTAATAATTAATAATTAATAATTAATAATTAATAATTAATAATTAATAATTAATAATTAATAATTAATAATTAATAATTAATAATTAATAATTAATAATTAATAATTAATAATTAATAATTAATAATTAATAATTAATAATTAATAATTAATAATTAATAATTAATAATTAATAATTAATAATTAATAATTAATAATTAATAATTAATAATTAATAATTAATAATTAATAATTAATAATTAATAATTAATAATTAATTATTAATAATTAATAACTTTTAATTAATTATTAATAAATTAATTATTTTAATTAATTAATTATTAATTAATTAATTATTTTAATTAATTAATTATTAATTATTAATTATTAATTATTAATTATTAATTATTAATTATTTATTATTAATTAATTAATAATTAATAATTAATAATTAATAATTAATAATTAATAATTAATAATTAATAATTAATAATTAATAATTAATAATTAATAATTAATAATTAATAATTAATAATTAATAATTAATAATTAATAATTAATAATTAATAATTAATAATTAATAATTAATAATTAATAATTAATAATTAATAATTAATAATTAATAATTAATAATTAATAATTAATAATTAATAATTAATAATTAATAATTAATAATTAATAATTAATAATTAATTATTAATAATTAATAACTTTTAATTAATTATTAATAAATTAATTATTTTAATTAATTAATTATTAATTAATTAATTATTTTAATTAATTAATTATTAATTATTAATTATTAATTATTAATTATTAATTATTAATTATTAATTGTTAATTGTTAATTAATTAATATTTAATAATAATAATTAATAATAATAATAATAATTAATAAATAATTAATAATTAATAATTAATAATTAATAATTAATAATTAATAATTAATAATTAATAATTAATAATTAATAATAAATAATTAATAATTAATAATTAATAATTAATAATTAATAATTAATAATTAATAATTAATAATTAATAATTAATAATTAATAATTAATAATTAATAATTAATAATTAATAATTAATAATTAATAATTAATAATTAATAATTAATAATTAATAATTAATAATTAATAATTAATAATTAATAATTAATAATTAATAATTAATAATTAATAATTAATAATTAATAATTAATAATTAATAATTAATAATTAATAATTAATAATTAATAATTAATAATTAATAATTAATAATTAATAATTAATAATTAATAATTAATAATTAATAATTAATAATTAATAATTAATAATTAATAATTAATAATTAATAATTAATAATTAATAATTAATAATTAATAATTAATAATTAATAATTAATAATTAATAATTAATAATTAATAATTAATAATTAATAATTAATAATTAATAATTAATAATTAATAATTAATAATTAATAATTAATAATTAATAATTAATAATTAATAATTAATAATTAATAATTAATAATTAATAATTAATAATTAATAATTAATAATTAATAATTAATAATTAATAATTAATAATTAATAATTAATAATTAATAATTAATAATTAATAATTAATAATTAATAATTAATAATTAATAATTAATAATTAATAATTAATAATTAATAATTAATAATTAATAATTAATAATTAATAATTAATAATTAATAATTAATAATTAATAATTAATAATTAATAATTAATAATTAATAATTAATAATTAATAATTAATAATTAATAATTAATAATTAATAATTAATAATTAATAATTAATAATTAATAATTAATAATTAATAATTAATAATTAATAATTAATAATTAATAATTAATAATTAATAATTAATAATTAATAATTAATAATTAATAATTAATAATTAATAATTAATAATTAATAATTAATAATTAATAATTAATAATTAATAATTAATAATTAATAATTAATAATTAATAATTAATAATTAATAATTAATAATTAATAATTAATAATTAATAATTAATAATTAATAATTAATAATTAATAATTAATAATTAATAATTAATAATTAATAATTAATAATTAATAATTAATAATTAATAATTAATAATTAATAATTAATAATTAATAATTAATAATTAATAATTAATAATTAATAATTAATAATTAATAATTAATAATTAATAATTAATAATTAATAATTAATAATTAATAATTAATAATTAATAATTAATAATTAATAATTAATAATTAATAATTAATAATTAATAATTAATAATTAATAATTAATAATTAATAATTAATAATTAATAATTAATAATTAATAATTAATAATTAATAATTAATAATTAATAATTAATAATTAATAATTAATAATTAATAATTAATAATTAATAAATAATAATTAATAATTAATAATTAATAATTAATAATTAATAATTAATAATTAATAAATAATAATTAATAATTAATAATTAATAATTAATAATTAATAATTAATAATTAATAATTAATAATTAATAATTAATAATTAATAATTAATAATTAATAATTAATAATTAATAATTAATAATTAATAATTAATAATTAATAATTAATAATTAATATTTAATAATTTATAAAAAAAGTTCCTTTGTTTTTATAGTAACAAGTCTCATAACTCATTTTGCACCTAAACAAAAATATTAAGCAAATAGTACAAACATTTTCAGAACCGGGCATTCATTGGTGCTGGAGGTCAAATGTGTGCATAGCACAATTGAAAGGAACCTAAGAAACATGGAAATCGGAAGAACTTTTTTGAGCCTCTCTTTGAACAACAAGTTAATAAATTTTTCTTACGATACACCGAAAAAAACAATAATAAAATCATTTTAAACGGTTTGGGTATATAGAATTGTAGGTATGGAAATTATAAACTTATTCACCTAAGTAATGTTTAATACATTACAATGTACAAACAATGCATGGCTTTGATAGCACATGCTTCGAATAACATATAAACTTAGGTGTTTTGATGAAGGCTGAAAACTGCTAAAGCCACTTATAAAATATACTAGGTTTTTTGTCAATTTTACATAAGCTTTTATTTAGGTTTTATGTTAAACTTAAAATTATTGAGATGGTGGTGGATGATTTTAAGTTATATCCCAACTATCTAATCAACTATGCTTTAAAGCAGTGGTCCCCAAACACATACTACTACAATTTTCGGATTTGGTGCTTATGTTAGTAGCTCTCTCACTCTCTGCACTGACACAAATTGTTGTGCAGGTATTAAGCAAGAATTGTATTATTATTATAAAAAATCTACTTTTAGTATTTTATTATTATTAAGAAACAAAAATGGGAAGCCTTTTTTAATTTGTATCAATTTGTGAGTTTTTACATTCCAATGAGTCCTGCATAAATTTTTCAATGTATTCTGTCTCTAGCTTAAGAACTAACGCATTTCACAAACGAATATTTCATTTCATTTATTAAGTCTATGAACAATATTCTTACAGACTACGATAGCTATATACAAAAAATTTAATATATCTTAAAGAATTAAATTCTGTTTAGTAATGACTTTAGCGAATCCTTAGAATTAGCAAAATTAACATCACAATATTCAGACAACTTATTAAGTTCAAATAAAGCTCTATACATTGGAGAGTTTAATGCATAGTTTGTACGGCGTAAGCCTAAATAAAATAAATTAGAATGCCTTAGTGTTCTCGTCGGAACATTAAAGTTAATTTAATCCAAAAGTTGAGGGCAATCGACTTTACCGACTGATATATCAAAAACAAATAACATTGCAAGATTAATTCTTCTTATGTGAAGACTTTTTAATTTAATGAGCTTGCATTTGGTATCATATGAAGGGCCAGGTTCTTCAAAGTTTATGTATCGAAAAGCAAACCTAACAAATGACCTTTGAATCCGTTCTATGCGATTAGAATGTATAGTATAAAAAGGGTTCCATATAAAAGAGGCATATTCCAAGATTGACCGCACCATAGAAATATACAAAGATTTCAAAGTGACAAGATCATTAAAGTTGGAAGAGTTTCGCCGCAGGAACGCAAGCAATGAGTACGCTTTAGGGATAATGTAGTTAAGATGGGAAATAAAATGAAATTTTTTATCAAAAATGACACCTAAATCTTTAATTTCAGTGACACAATTGATCGGAGTATTATCCAGAATGTAAGTAATTGAGTGAGAATGATCTAACTTTGAATAAGTGGAAAAAGCACATTTACTTCGATTCAAAGACAACATATTCTTAACACACCAATCATAAACAGAGTCGAGATCAGCCTGAAGCTTAGAAGCATCTTCTGAATTGTTTACTTTTAAAAAAATTTTTAAATCGTCCGCAAATAACAAGCAGCGGGAATAAACAATGGAATCAGTTATGTCATTTATAAACAAAATAAATAATAACGGACCCAAAATACTTCCCTGAGGGACACCAGAAGTTACTAAGAATGGCCTAGATTTTTCATTTTCAACATTCACAAAGCAAATTCTATCAGTTAGGTATGAATTGAGCCAGTTTAAAAAGTTTGAATGAAAGCCAATTTTAGATAGTTTATTAATCAGAATTGTATGAGCAACTTTGTCAAAGGCTTTTGAGAAGTCTGTATAAATAGTGTCAACTGGACACCCTTCTTGAAAGGCATTGATACAGTATTCAGAAAAAACGGTAAGATTTGTAACAGTCGAACGACCAGGAACAAAGCCATGTTGATATGGAGAAATTATACTTTTCACTGCAAAGAAGATCTTATCTTTGACAACTCTTTCGAAGAGCTTTGAAATAGTTGATAGTTTAGTAATCGGTCTGTAATTAATGATATTGTTTTTATTTCCTGATTTATAGATCGGAGTAATAGAAGCAATTTTCCAATTGGCTATAAATTCACTTGTGTGTAAAGATTTATTAAACAAAATTTGCAATGGATTCATAAGAGATGAGCAGTATTTTTTAAGAAAAAACGGGGATATGCCATCGATATCTAACTTGTTTGACATTTTGAGGTTAAGAATTCCATTTTTAATGTCAAGAATCGACAACTCAAGTTGACCAAAATCAATGGAGATTGATACATTGTCTGACGATGAAACAGAAGAACCTAATGTAGGCATAAAGTTTGATTCAAAGAAATCAGCAAAAATATTTGCCGTTTCAGACGCACTTTTAGAAGTTTTATTATTAAGAAACATCGAAGAAGGAATATATGAGCTCTTTTTCCTAGAATTAATAAAGCGCCAAAACTCTTTTGGGTTTGATTTAATTTGCATTTCAAACTTTAAAATATATTGCTTATAGAGGTATTTATTTAAAAAGTTGAACTCCCTCATGTAATGCTGATATCTGAAAAAATTTTCAATAATACCTGTTTGAGCATATAATCTATAAAATTTGTTTCTGAGATTTTTAAGTTTTATAAGCCCCGGTGTAAACCAAGGTATTTTATAGTTTTTTCTATAAGTGCGAGGTATATATTTATTACAAACATTAGAAATAGAATATTTAAAAAAATTAAATGAATCCACCAAACTCAGTGAATAAAATTGAGTACTCCAATCTACGATAGAAAACGCGCGATTAAGTAGATTAAAATTGCATAAGTTAAAATTGAAATTAGAGATAGAACTATAATTAGATGCGGGTAACAAAAATTTATAAAACTCAAGAACCACATTTAGCGGAATATGATGCATGTCTGAGGAGCAAATGGGAAAAGCCGATTCCTCAACTTTAAAATTTAAATTATTGCTGATAAATATTAAATCGAGAATCTTATTCAACTTGTTTTTAAATCCATTGATTTGAATTAACTCAAGGTCTAAAAAACTATATATTACAAATATTTCAAGATCACTACATACATTAGAAGGAATAAATCCAGTATTACAATGAACATTATTCCACACAACTGATTATCTGAATAGCTGATTATCAGCAAGATTATAATAGACTAGTGATTTTAAATTGTTGATATGAGAACTATATAAATCAATTGAACTATTTGGTGGGACATATGAGACACACACAAATAATATACCAGCAGAACCTTTAACATAGATGCAAAGCTGGTCTAGAAGTGAGTCCGAGTTATTCAGAGGCACTACTGATGCATAAATATTTCGCTTGACAGCAATCAGAACACCTCCACCACGATTGCAGCCAGTTATAGCAGCATCACGATCTTTCCGGAAAACTTGGTAAATATTAAGATCAAAAAATTCTTCGATGAAAAAGTCACTATTTAGCCAAGTTTCAACTAAAACAATAACATCTGCATCCAAGTGCGAAGTAGCAACAAAGGTTGACGAAGATTTGGTGCGCATGCCAGATATGTTTTGAAAATAAATGTTGAGAGAGTTATTGAGTTTTGGCACATTTACGCATTGCTCTAGGGCTTTAGCAGATGGTGTTGAAGATTTCGAAAAAACTTCACCTTCACGTCAGCTGGCCAAAGAGAAGAGTTGAAGACATCATATTGTGGACCCATATTTCCAAATTTAAAAAATATATTCCAATGTGCCACTGTGCGTTGGCAAACCAAGCAATATGGGAGTCCTTAAAAATTGTCTGCAAATAAAAAATCATATTCGTATTCTGATTTAATTTTGTACAGTGGATTAGCTGATCAAGCAGCGTGAACTCCTTCGTTTGTAATCTCAGCACCAACTGAATAAAAGAACTGCGAACGTGTGATCGTGTTGGTGTAATGTTTCAATTCGAACTCGAGTTCGCAAACTATGAAATGGGGACCACCAGGGTTGATAAATGCCTTTATCATTTTGGTATACAAAATTAGAAAAAATTGTACTAAATGAAAAAAAGTTGAAATAAATTTTGTTTACTCCACACATACTGCGTTAACTTTGTCACTCCATTTGTTACGCTGGTAAGGAGGCGTGGCTGTTATAGAAATGTATATATATATATTCTTGATGAGCATCACTTTCTGAGCCAATTTCGTTAGGCAAGTCTGTCGACACGATTACAGCCGCAATTTTATCACTATCGTATTGAAATTTGGTATTTGTGCTTATAATAAAAAAACAAAGATCAAGGAAGGAGCGAAATCGGATGAAAATCACGCTTGCTTTATCAAATGAAATTTCTAAAAACGCAACAAAAATGTTTGCAGTAACTTGGTATTGTGCACATAAGCTTTGAAATAAAATATTCACCAAATATTTCGAATTTGCCAAAATCGGATAAAAAGAATGTCTATCTCCCATACAACGTTGCGCTATCAAATCTTTAAAATATCTAAAAATGACACAAAAAGTACTGTCATGATAAAAAATTTGCCCATAAACTTGGGCCGCTACGGCCCTGTTGTTAGCTCATTATATATTTTTTTATACGTAATATAGCTCTCATAGGTTTTCAAAAACTTTTCGTCGCTTGTTTTCAGATAAGTTTAAAAAAGTGGGAAGTTGCTACCCAACAAAAAAAGTGATTCCAAAAGAAGCTAAAGTCTTGAATTCCATCCCTTCCTTTCATACCCAAAAGGCATTCTTTTAACATATGCATGTCATTGGGAGGAATACATTGCTTAATCTTCTTTAAAATTGCTTCCAGATCTTTTTCAATGGAAGATTTCTTTGAGCCCTTCAATAAAAGGATTCTAGTAGGTGTTTTTAAGAAGAACTTAAAGAATACATTCCATGGAATGGAATGGTTTTTGTGGTTTGGGGGTTAAAAAAATCCCTGGGAACTTTTGTGTTGGAAATGAGAAGTGTTTGGATTTTGATAGGGATTTAAAAAATTCCACATAAAATATCCTTTTTCCCGATTTTCAAAGGCTTAAAATAAAAATAATAAAAACATATGTTATAATTACATATATACAATTTTTTCAACTTTAAATAAATAAATAAATAATAAAAAAATTTTGCTGGGTACATACGACAAACCAATTCTAAACAAATATTACGTTAAATCCTTACCAAAATAAGGTACTTTCTCTCAATTTTAAAATTATATAATTAAATACCAAGTGCATATCTTGTTTAAAATTGAAAAAAATCGGCCTGCTATAGACAGAGTTATTAGACTTTAAACTTGGAACATAATTTACTCAAAACGACACTTAATTTTTCTGGCGACGATAAGTTAAGTGAAAAAGTCTTTTGATTTTGTGTCATAACTTTGGCTAACGTCATGCAAGAAGTTTGTTTCAGATTATGTGTGTTTATAGTACTAAATGCCTAGAACACAGCTTTGTCAATAACTCAGTTCTGTCTTAAGTTTATTTAAGCGATTATTGCTTGTCGTCACAGAGTTAACACTTAATTCTTTATACATAATACTTAATCTCTCACTTCTGTTTTGAGATTATTTGCAGCACTTTCTACACTTCTTTAAAGACTGTCTCACAATTTCAGCGTATTTCTGACTTTAACTTTATATCAGTTTATTAAAGCCATTAAATAATACGTAAAAAACCAGACTAATCAAATTTTTTATTCCTTTTAAATGTTACTGTTGTGAGAATAACAGTAAGTTTCGTAACGGTTTAAAGTACCTTAATGATATTTTAATCTAATATATGCTGAATAATTTTAAATCTTATTAAAAATGCCAAATTACCGCCATGGAAGCTGCACAGTGTGGCATCTTATATAAAGCATAGACATTGCAATTCTAAACTTTTCTATATCAAGAACCTTTAAAAAAAACTCTTTTAATCAACTCATTAACCCACATTCAATCCCAAAAACCTTTTTCCAGTACCAACGTGTAATTTAATTCGCTGCTACAAATAGAACGCTAAAAATGTCTGATGAAAAAAGAAATGTTAACATTGCGAAAAAATGCTGGTAGCATGATTAGGGTTGCCAATGGCAACACATACAGCATTCTTTTGACGTGCCACAACTCTAAAATGTTAAGTGAAAAGCGCTGCTGAGCTGTATATAAAAATTTTATTTTTTAACTTTAATCATAATATTTCACACACATTCGTTTTTAACGATATTTTTATAAATCTTTTTTTTATTTCTGCATCAATAAAATACCAGCAGAAATGTGCAACAGTCAAACGAACAAAATTATAACAATAAAAATAAAAATAACAAAAATAATAGTAATAACAATAATTATAGATGAAGTAGCAACAAAAAAAAGCAGTTGAATGTGCTAGGAAAAAAATTAAGAAGAAAATAATTGCAACTAAGCTGAAAAGCAGATTTATTTTCAGAGTAAAAGAGAAACAACTGCGAAAAATAAGGAAGAGTTCTATAGTTTGAAAAAAGAGAACAGTACTTTTGCTGCTGTGTGGCCTTTAATAAAACCAGAAAAGCTCTTTTGTCAGTGGTATTCTAGTTGCTTTTTCGCTTGTCGCTTATTAGTTTTTTGTCGCACGACACTGTTGTTGTGATTAGTAATCTTTTTGTTTGTTTATTATTGTTGTTGGTTTTTTTTTTTTGTTATTCTTGATGAATAGCACTTTAAAGAGTTGCTAATGAATTGTTCTTCCTCCATTTTGCTAGCACTGATTTTTTTTTCATATCTCTGCACTTCCCAGCTTCTTTACTTTCTAGCTTCATAAAAAGAACAAAAATATTTCTGCGTTAGTTTTTTGGTTTATTTTTTTTTTTTTTTTTTTTTTTTGGCTGCGTACTCAAACTTGTGGCTTTTATTTATTTTCACTTACAATTAAGTGTCAATGAATGGCTTTCAATAAAAATTATTGTGTGTGTGTGTGTTCATTGTATACAAGTGGTTGTCTCTTGTGCATTGTCATTTATATATTTGTGTGTATGTGTCTGTTTACACGCTCCTCAGTTGTATTACTGTGTGCGTGCGTTTGATTATATTTTTTTGCTTGTACTTTTACTTTTCTATAGAATTGATAACAAAGCTCTTCTTCAACATTGTCATTGTGCAGTCAAGTGTTGATTAGTATGGGTGTGTGTGTGTGCGCATGTACGTGTCTGCTTGTGTCGGAGTGCTCATGTGTATTTCTGCTGCTCGTTAATGTTTCAACGTCATCTTCAAGCATTGAATGAATGATAGATCGATCAATTCGATTGAGCACATTAATTCAATAGCGTCATGTTTAAACATTCATGACGCAAACAAACGGACGCAAGAAGCAACAAAAACATATATAGCACAAAAAAATGATATTGTTAAGAACATCATTACAATAACAACAAAAGCAAACAAAACAAATACCAAACATAAAAAGTCAAATGGTCAGTTAGCTCCGTTAAGCGTTGCCACCATGCTAGTTTTTTTAGTATACAGAAAAAAATCTCAAAAAACCCTTGTTTAAATTTTGATGAAGTCTGTCCATCTGTGCGCTCTTATCAAATTCTATTATATTCATTTATGTGTGAGTGCACACGAAGGGTCTATGAATTTTAAACAGTTGTTTTGTGGATATTTTTTTAGACACATTTTTTGTGTAACCTAAAATTTAAAGGCGTAAATTTTATGCAAGCTCAGTAAAGTGATGATTGCTTTTTATCAATTCAAAGATAAAGTGTGTCGTGGGTACAGTTATGAAATTTTTCAATTTTAACCTATTATAGCCTAAACTTGTTATTTTTACCACTAAATGAGCAAGAACATCAAAACAAACTTTAGTCCAAAATACAAAATAAATCTTGTGTGTAAGAACCTTATATATCATTTCTATTAATTTGAAAATCCTATTGTTAATAATATCATTTAATGTTAGGGCGCTTATTCCTTATACTTTTTTTTCTTTTAAACTAGAAATAATAAAATTATTTTAGTTTAAGATTTAGGAAGAAAATCTTATTATGTGTATCATTTTTTTTTAAGCTATTAAGAAGAAGATTACTAGAGCGTTGATTTTTTTCTTGAATTGATTTAAACGTTTTATTTGTTGATTTTCTAGCACCATTAATTTTCAAGCTTTAGCAGTATTCAGTATTATCTTTTAAAAGCCAATTGCTTAAAATATATATATTTTATAAAAAAGCTAGCTTTTCGAACCTACAGCTACGTGAACAATCACTATTGGAAGCACATCAATCTACTCAACAGACAGTTGACTGAGGCTATGCAATGGACGATCCGAGTACCTGCAGGTTTTTAATTTTATGTAATGCATCTATGTGTTTATTTTTAATTTTTCCGACGCTTACTAACCCAAACTGCGCAACTGTGGTGATATTCTGTAAAATAGTATAGTTGCGCAGTTTTGGTTAATAAGCTTCGAGCCAATTTAAGATAAAACACACTGATGCAATGCATAAATTCGTTAACGAAGTCAGCCTATATCTTAATCGCATCTGCAGAGACAGAAAAATTGTTTGTGATGAGGCTCGAAATGACAAAATTAGTACATTTTCGTTACGAGACATGAAAATTTTTCTCTCAACAAATCGCCGTCTAAGAAGTTTCACTTAGAATAAGAAGTTAAAACCTTTAAGTGTACTATTTTTGGTATTATTTACGTAAAAAAATCTCAAGTCTCTACGTGTTATGGTCTTTACAATAAATATTTTAAATACAAATTTTTTCTGTCTTGATCTTGACATAGTTTCCGTTCACAAATTGTGCTAATTTTCATCAAAACATGCTCGAGAAAATCGGTCATAAGATCTTTAATCTTGAAAAGTGCCAGCAAACTTTTATGGAAAGTGTTCAGAAAGAGTTTTTTAAATCATACTTAAAATAAAGAAAAACAAAAATGTTCTTTTCCTTAATTTCATAAAGAAATTACAGTTTTTTTTTATTTCTAGGACATTTTTAAGGTTTATGAAAATGTTTTAAGCAACATAAAAATTTGTTATGCTAGATTGGCCAAATCTTTTACTGTATTAAGGTACTATTATAGAGTGTAAGAAATTAAAATCAATTTTTTTCATTAGAATATGGTTTTTTAAGGTTTTAAGAAAACGTATACAAAATTTTAGAAAAAAATACCAATTTGAAAAAAGTTATAAAATATATTATTTTCGTTTATTATTCGTATGTCACTTGAAATTCAAGAACCTTTAAATCTTTCTTTCGCGTTTTTCTTGACACAAGATTTTTCGAATCGGCTTCTAAGATATCTGGAGTCATACTTGATCGATTTCGATGAATCTTGATTCACTATAATCCTTATAGACTCTGTTGAGCACTAGACCTATAAGAAGCCAAAAAAGCTTTTATATTTTTTTTGTATGGCTGAAAGTTTTGGCGAAAAAGGGGGGTTTTTTGTACATTTTGTTTTAACGCATGCATTTTTTTATTTTTGTTTTTTTATTTGCGTTGGTTGAGTTATCCACTACAACCCCTAACTCAAGAATGAACTTTGATTTTTGAGATGCTTTGTAAATGCTGGAGACGAAAAGCTAATTGCAACAATTTTTTAAGCATGCTAACTTTAACGCCCTGTAGAAAATTAACAACAACTATGTTAGTTGATACTACTATTTAGTATAATGCATTGGCTACTCAAATGCTATTTTGTATGTTTTAAGTCTATTCCATTAAATACATTTATAACGAACGGTCATGTTTCATTTTATGCGCTTGAATAATCTCTAACAAACTGTAAAGGTAAAAAAATTTTTGACTTCCTTGTGAATAATTATTCATTATGTAAAAAATTTGAACCATTAAAATTAATAATACTAGGTAAAAACTTAGTAAAAAAGACACAGTTTCGATAGTATCGTAAGTATAGACGTAGATATCCTTTTTATACAGTAATAGAGAAAAATTCTGTTTTTTTTTCATAAATATTTTTCAAAAGTTTTATTCAAAAACAAATTTTTCGTTGTTGCCTTTTTCAAACTAACTTGATCTAAAAAGTTCACATTAATTTCATGTAAAAATTTGTTTTGTTTTATAAAAAGTTTTCATATGATATTTTTAATGATAAATTTGTTGTTCTTGCTCATTTCTTATATTGGTTAAAACTAAATGCAATTCAAAGTTATGTTTAATAAATGGAAATAAATATCGGAAAAATTTGAATTATTTATTTTTCCTGTAGTAAAGAGCATATTCATATATGTTTATTTTAAAAGTAATTCAAAATTATAATTTTAGTTAAAAAAATATATTTTTGATATGGAAAAAATATAATGCATAACAGACATAATTCGAATTTATTATGGTATTTCAAAAATACATAGATTTTCAAAGAACAACGCATTCTTAATAACGCATGCCAAATCGGAGTAGTAATAATACATACTGGCTGCACTAGAGTGGACCTTATTTTAAAAAGACCACCTCAAGGGATCAAACTGTTGTAATTGCTGATAAAAAAATTTGTGCAAAATTTTAATAAGATCGGATGCATATAAATCCGTGCGCATACGGCTTAAAGTTTTCACAAGTGCATGAAAGAAAAAATATTTTTTTTTAATATTTTCATATGCTATTCTATTTGGAATTAGTAAGTAGTTACGATTTTTTTGTTTTTTCAAAAAATTTTCAGTTTAATAAGGGTCACCTCAAATTACTTAAATAACTAAGGAGAACAACTTTTTTATTTTTGGATTTTTCCAGCAATATGTGTATTATTTTCTACTTATCTTGGTGCTCTGATTTCAAAACTATTATTACTTATTTCCTAGCATCACCAGTTTTTGAGATAAACGTCAGTGAAATTGTTTAATGAAAACTTAAGTGAAGTTTTATCATATCAAAATTTGTTCAAACAATTCAACGAGTTGAAGTGAAAGAAGTTAAATACAAGTGAAAAAGTTATTAACACAATGGCAACCAGAAGCGTGGACAAATTATATCTTCTTGGATATGAACAAAGTCAACTTCTTCTTGGTGCAGGGTTATCTAAGGTATATTGCCTTAAAAAATAGAGATGATCTTTATTTGTTATTAGGTAGAGATAAACATATTGAGCTGTTATTGTTGTAAAAATTTTTTATTCTCTTCAACTTAAATAAACATAAAAAAATAAAAGCTTACAGTGCAACTTTTAGTATTCAAAGAAGCTTATATCAAAAACTAGAAAAAAGTAACAATAGTTTTGAAATCAGTGCACAAAGATTAGTCGAAAATAATACAAATATTGCTGAAAAAATCCAAAAATAAAAATGTTGTCCTTCTGAGTTATCAAGTTATTTGAGGTGACTAACACTATAAAACTGAAAAATTTATGGAAAAAATAAAAAAATCTTAACTGTTTCCTTATTCCAAATGAAATTGCAAATGAAAATATTAAAACAAAAAAAAAATTGTTTTTCTTTCACGCACTTGTGCAAACTTTAAGCTTTGTGCGCATGGGTTTATAAGTATCCGATCTTACTAAAATTTTACACACATTTTTTTCATCCATTAGCGCAGTTAGAGCCTTTGGGACGCGGAAAATAAACAAAACCAATAACGAACTACAAAAATGGAAACAGCGAATGTGTATTTATATATGTACATTTTACATATGCAGGGTGTCCCAGATCAACGTTTCAATCCGGTGCTGATTGATTCCTTTGGTCAAGACAAGAAAAAAATTGTATAAAATATAGCTATAAGCGGAAGTATAGCAAAAAATGGCATTCATAGGTGTCATCAGTTTTAATGCAGTAACTTATGTTTATGCAGTACTTTAATGCAGTAAAATCAGATAGGAAAGGTTTTTAAAGACTTTTAATTATTTAAATAATACCTGTTAAATTTTTTTGATATTTTTAGCCATGGAATAATTTATAGCAACTTAAATATGAAAAATATGTTTCTTATTTTCTTTTTTTCATAAAAAAAAGTTATCATACTACTTTTTTCTGATGCAGTCTTAATCGCTAAATAATTCTCAGCAGTATGTCATTATGCGACTTCACCGTACAGTAACTAATAAGAGCGAATTAATTATTTGATGAAAATTGCACCCAAAAAGCACTAACAACCCAACACGGCAACAGCAAAGTCTTGCTTCATAAATTGCTTTTTAGACATAAAACCATAATAAAGAAATGCACATCTTTTTATTTTTCCCATATTTTATATTTTTTAACTTTTCTTAAAAATTTAAATTAGATTCAAATGGAAATGGTATTTGCTTTTTGAGTGTATGTTTTAATGAAAACAAATAAATAAATTTTTCGACGGACCGTCGAAATTTCACAAATCGGAATAGAAACATTCAATCCAGCAATGAAAATGAAGAAACGAGAAAAAGAATAAGAAGTGTCAAATGTTTTGCGTGCGGCAAAAGAGGACATTTTCGGTCGCAGTGTTTAAATTATGGCAACAACGTGGAATGAAATGAGAAAAAAACTTCTGTTGTGTTGAGCCTGTGTAGTTTTGGTGAAAAGAGAGGCAACGATATGTGGATTTTAGACAGTGGTGCATCATCCCATATGTGCAGCGATAAGAAGTTGTTTACCACACTACAAAAGCACTCACAGAAGATTTTACTTGCTTCAGGAGAATATCTAATTTCGAAGGTCATTGGTAATATAAAGTTAGAGTCTACATACACTGACATAACTCTAAGCAATGTTTTATATGTGCCAAACTTGCATTCTAATTTTCTTTCAATTTGCAAAATTGTGGAAAATGGTAACACTGTTCAGTTTAGTGAGAGCAAGGCAAATGTCAGATCAAAACAAAACCAATTAATTTTCACAGCGACATTGAGTGGCGGAATTTTTTATGTTAAATTTTTAAAAACACAAGAGTATTTAAATTTGATGTTAAATGGGAAGACTTGGCACCGCAGAATCGGTCATCTGTATATAACAGATCTTTGTAAGTTGTCGCAGAAGAAGTCAGTGCGAGGTATCAATGTTAGTTAAATACATAAATCAATAAAACATATACATGTTACAAGCTATTTGGAATTAAAAAGTGTTTTTAAAAAAAGTATGTGAAACCAACACCACCAATCGAATTGTATTTATATATTTATCTATTAATTTTACTATGTGATCGTAAAACGTTCGTAGTTGATTTAAAAACGTTTCGTTTTAGTTTTCTCTTTAAAAATGTGCGTGTTCATTTTTTGACGTGAAATGTTTTTAATTATATAAGTTTTACCACACTATATCATCATTTAACGTTCGTAGTTGTTTGTAAAACCTTTGATTTTACTTTTTTATTAAAAATTTGCGTTTTTATTTCTATATAGCTTAAAATGTTTTCCAAAAAATTATTAGTACTCTGTTTAAATAAAACGTTCGGAGTTGTTTTAAAAACGCTTCGTTTTACTTTTCAATTTAAAAATTTTGTAAGGCTTAAAATGTATTTAAAAATATTAATTTTATTATAGTAAAACATTAGTAGTTGTACACTCTAAAAAATAAATATAAATTTACTATAATTATTATAGTAATTTTTTGTTGAAATTCAAACTGATGTGTAATTTTACTATAAATCTTATATTGATCTTTGAGTATTTACCATTAAACACTATTCTTAGCAAAATTAAGCAATAAATGTTGAATTTTGTTGCAATATCAACAGCAACATTATATTAATACATAAATTGAACTAATGAAACAGATGTTGAATATTCAACATGAACAATATTTTCAACAGATGTTCAGTCGAATTTGCTTGTCAACGTGTACGGATCATTATGTAAGAGTTATGTAGTTTTTAATTGAAAAAAGTTTTTCTCGATTTTTAGTAAAAGTTTTATTATGTTGTAGAACACAACAAAATGGGTAAATGTGGGCAGTAAATATGTTAAAAATTAAATAAAAATCTATAAAAAAATATCTGTGTTTCATTTGTTCGGATACTCATCGGGAGGAATTTCTTTATGCAAGTGCTTATGTCTCATTTTGGTGTTTATAGTGCTAATTTAATAAGTAAAGATAAGTAAAATTTATTTCTACAGGTGCCGTCAAGAGTGAGAAGTTTTAAGATATATTCAATTGTGTTTTAAACCAAGAATATCAAAACTAAGAATGTTGCATTATCAAGAATATTCAATAGAAATTTAATTGATTGCATCAATCGGAGTTAAAATAAATTCAAGTTGGTGAATTTTGCTAACATGAGAGTAGTAATTTTGTTATGGTACTTCATAAATGATAGCAATTTATGTTTAATTTTATTGCAAAATCAATATTTTTTCATTATTATTGCTAAATATTTAACTCATATATAAACACGTTTTGTTGAATTCCACTACAAGTCAATAGTAAACAATATGTTTAATTAAATAAGGGTGCGTAAATTTATTACAGAAACAGCCGCAAAAATGTTGCCTACAAGAGTTGTAGTAAAATTCAACAAAAACTTTTTAGAGTGTAGTTGTAAAAACGTTTCGTTTTACTTTTCTTTTTGAAAATGTTCGTTTTCATTTTTGTATGGCGTAAAAGGTTTTTAAAAAAATTAATTTTACTAAACGTTTTTTAAATGAGCGCTTTTGATTTTTTGTTTTCTCAATAAATGCAAATATGTATGAATAATTCGTATGATGCACAGGTACAACATGGCGTATAAGCAACATTTTTTAGTTATTTATTGTTTAATGTTACTCATACGCCACAGTGACAAATGCGTTATCTTTCATAGCACAGTGGTAAAAAGTGAAAATACAGATCCAAAATTCATGTGCTCTTTTCATGAATTTTACTTCACGTTTGTTAACCTTAAAAAGAAAGTCTTACATCCGTCTTATATGTGCTTATCCTTCTTCACTGGACCTACAACGAGCATTCGAGACGCTGGATCGGAAAATTCTTACGGATAAATTGGATAAATATGGAATTAGGCATGCAGAGCGGATAGGCTTTTAAGTTATTTGTCAGATAGATCACAAAGAACAGGGATATGTAATGAAATATCAGATAAAATCGAAGTAAAACCAGGTGCTCCACAGGGAGCTATTTTGGGAACCTTATTATTTATTATTTACATAAATGATATAGTTTTAGTTTATAAAGCGATTATAATAAATGGAAACACAAGTTTGGATATTATTGTGAATAATTAAACCATAGAAAAAGTGTATAGAATTAAATATTTAGGAGTGTATATAGATAAAAAGATTAAGTTTGACTTCCACATAGACATAGACATGCAAAAAATAGCAAAGAAGATAGGGTTTTTTCAAAGAATAAGGTCGAAACTAGATCTTTTAAGCTCAATTATTATTTATAACACAATGATCAAACTGTATTTTGAATATTGCTCTACAATTTTATATCTTGAAACTAACCAAATTAGTCAACGGTTGCAAAGATTGCAAAACAGAGCTATGAGACGTATTCCAAGATGTCACAGACGTACACATATAACGTTTATGTTAGACCGCTTACTGTGGCTATCAGTTCAGCAGAAAGTAATTTTCAATGTCATGATATTTATATATAAAATAAAGAAAAACCTAGGCCAAAAAATTAGGAAATAAATTAAGAATTGTTGCTGAGGTAGCAATAATGACTTCAAAGTTCCAATTTTTTTTATGAGCAATTGCCAAAATAGCCTATTTTACAAAGGAGTTAACTACTGGAATAGTCTTCCAATTAGAATAAAAAATAAAGAGAATTTTTAGAAATTTTAATCAAAGCTGAAAGATTTTTGAAGAAGAAATATTATCTGATAAATGTTGTATGATATATGATATATGTATGATATATGTATATGTACTTAATAGCCTTTTTTGGGCCAAATAAATAAATAAATATATAAATAAATAAAAAAAAATCAACTTCGGATTTGGCCCAGTGTAAAGCTCATGCGTAAATTTATATTTTTCCACAGAAAAATTTTCAATAAATGTCGTCGTTAAAGCTGTACAGAAAATTTCCCTCAAACTAAGTTCAGTGTCAAATTGATACTAAGCTCAAAATTGCCAACTCTTGGAGGCTCCCCGGCCGGAGCTTTTTTTATATTATTCTTTTTTAATTTTCACAAACTTTTTTTTTTCTTACAATTTTTTTGGAATAAAATTTTTTATTTTTAAAGGGAACAATGAAGTAACATTTTATGATTTTGAACTATTCATCATACATAATTTGTTGCTTTAAAAAAGTAGCTTTATTGATAAAGTTAATTTCATCAAAAAGTTCGCCAACTTTAATTAATAACATTAATAAACATTAATAATTTTCGAGACTTCTAATACTCGTTTCGAGTGTGAGTTCATGCTTCACAATATATAAATAATAAAGAATTCCATAAGGCTTTTCTCAAAACTGTAATTTTTTTTAAATCACTAAGCATTTTTTCTAACTTCGACCACGTAATTAAGAATACTTTTTATTGGCATGCTTTAAAAAAATTTATTAAAATTTTTTATAATTGTAATTTTGTAATTTTTTTTTATTAAAAAAATATTTTAAAGTGCGAAAGCCGGAGAAAACCTTTGAGCCCTGGAGACCAGAGATTGGCCCTTTCTATTGAGAAAACCGGAGGTCGAATGCTATGATCTGGCAACCCTAACTAAGGTAAAAATAGAATGCTAAGAAAAACTAAAAACTATAACTGTAAATATTTTGTCCACATTAATCAAATGCATATCACCGCAGAAAGAGATGTGATAACTGCGATGTTTGTTCAATTCACCATTTTAACTTATGTAAAAAATTCGCTTACGCTAAGTGTAGTTAGTGAATAACAATTCAAATTTTATTTTTAACATTTTGTGAATTATTTTAATGTTATAACTCTAATGTGGCAAGCAAATCTGGACCTTTCTTTTATGAGATTTTCAAAATAAATATTTTATAAAACAATATAAACTGAAAAAAATTGGATTTTCAGTAGTATTTGTCTTAAAATATTTGATGTAATTCATAGTGTCAAAATTACACTAAACATTTTTTTACGTTACAAAACATCAAATGTGTTTGAAGGTTAAGAATATAAGAATAGTTTAATTAGCATGATTCCAAAGTATTTTTGAGAAAGCTGAACAGGTTTCTTGTGCAGACGCCTTAAAAGTCAATTAATGCAGAAAAGCTTAAAAAATGTTGAAAAAATATATAATTTTAAAAGACAAACGGGAAAAATATTGCACTCAATTTATTGTCTATACGATACGAAGAAAAAAAGTTATTTATTTTTTAAGAGAATAGAATTTTATCAGCCCCACGCAGCACATTTTTTATATAGAATATTTTGTGCACATTTGAGCTCTTTTCACAACATTTTGCGAAAACTGCATGCGTTTTGAGTATTTTTTTCAGTTGTAAAACTTAGTATATTAACAATTTTATTTAGTATACTTAGTTACTGGCTAACAATATGCAAGCCATGTATGCTACCCAACTTGCTCACGCTTTATCACACTATCAAAAGAAATGCTCTTAATTTGTAAGATTTTTCTATTAGCACTTTTAAATAAGAACTAATTTTCTGTAAAATGCTTGAGGTTCATTGTATTTTTATTTTTTATATAAAAACGAAATGGTCAGACCTTTTTATGATTTTTTTTTTATAAAACATATAATCCTATTTAAAAAACAAACAATATCTTTGAACAAAATAAAGTACTAAATTCAGACGTTTTAGTGCTATGCCCTATGAGAGTGAAAATTTTACGTAATTTTTGGCGGGCTTAAAAAATTTTTTTATGTATGATCTCATTTCGTTAATTTCAACTTATATGTGAAATTTTGTTGGTCTAGCATGAAATCTTCTATTTTTTGAAACTTGCTTGTGTTGGTCTCAGCCACTGTGTGGCGCCATACTACTTCACCCAAATTTATTTTCTGTTTCTAAAATTTATAAAAAACATAACTCGCTCTTAAACTCGCACGAAAAAAAAAATTGTTAATGCACAAACATGGTTTTGTTCGTTGCATACTTAACCAGCTGTTCAAAATAGATGTGGTCTGAATACACCAAGTAGGTTAACTTAGCTATTGGCAACTTTTTAGCCAGTTGTTGCACTACTAATTTATTTGAATTAACCTCAAATTAGCTTCAATCCACTTGAATTTCAAAGCTTTTAGAATTCAAGAAGTTTCAGATCTCTCTTTTGACTTGGAATATTTGAGATATTCAACATCAAAGTCAACTTTGGCCTGTTCAGACCTTGGTGCCTATAGCAAGATAAATACTAATACTAAATTTCAGAAACTCAAATTTTTCCACATTTGGTTCACAAAAACTTGTGAACAATAAAAAAATTATCCATTAGCTCAAATTCTACGACCATCAATTTGCGTTTATAGAATTTTGTATTTCGGTCGCATAAAAGTTATGTGCATAAAACTGTCTTATGTTTGTAATTTATTATTTTATATTTTAGCCTTGTTTAATTTAATAGTTAACTAATCTATAGCCCCAAAACTGTTAAGCTCAAAATTTATTTATTTTATCAACATGAATGCCAATTTTAATAATTAAATGTTACTCATACGCCATGGATATAATAATTTTATCTATCATTTACAGCCATGCAGCATTGCAAATGTCAACAAGCAAATTAAGCTAAACAAACAAAATCTCTATGAAAAGCCTCCATGCTAAAGGTTATCTTTAATTAACACCTGCCAGCACTATCTAAACAAAATTGCACAACCATAATTACGCACTTACTTAGCAAAATCAATAAATTCATTTTTAATTTTAATTTTAGGTAATAAAAATTTTCTATTTTTTTTTTTTTATTATTAAACAAACACTAAAACTGAGAAACATGACGTGTAGAAGTGAACAAAACAAAAAAAAAAATAAAATGAACAAATAAAGACTACACAACAATATATAGCAACAATTGATTGTAGGCAAAAACATTGAGATCATGCACAATTTCACTGCGCAGCAAGCGTTGTATTTGAAGGACTTCAGAAACACACAAAAAAAAAGCACAAACAAAAAGATGAAACAACAACAACGTGAAAAAAGCAGCAGCAATCAGAAAGTTAATAAACACACACACACAGTAACATCAACAACCCAGCAACGCACATATTAAAAAGCGCACGACGCAACAAAAGCTTTTTAAGCACGCTCAAGAACTTTTAAGTGCCTACAAAACTCTGTTAATTTTTTCTAAGCGCAAAATTGTAACTGCTGTTCTGTAAGTGTCGTGTATGTGTAAGTGTGGGTGTGTATATGATAGTATTAGTTTGTTTGAGCTTGTATGTAGCTACTTGTTGGCTGTAACATAGCAGCATAACGTTTAAATTGATTGACGATGAGCTGCTAACGACATCCACTGAAATGTTTAGCAGTGCATTAAATGTAAAGCACTTCACTGTTACGCCCATTTGCACCGCCCACCTGCTTACGTACATACTTCTGCTATTTTCCGAGCCTTGCACACTTTTCTGGCCCTCTAATTAAGCCAGGCAACGTAATATGCAAATTTCCATTAATTAATTGAATCCGGCTAACTAATGGCAAATATTTATTTAAGCCTAAATTAATTCAAGCTGAATTATTTTAAATTTATGACAATCGTTGATTTTAACGGAATGGCTTAGATTCGATTGCAAGGGTAAAATTTTAATTGGTGTTGGTATTGTTGTAGTTGTTGTTGTTGATACTTGTAGTGCGTATCAGCATTTAGGAGAGCTTAAAAGTTAAAGCAAAAATTAGGGCTTTCCAAAAATTTTTTTTAAAGACAAAATGTTACTTAAAAACGTTGTTGTTTGTGAAGCAAAAAAGGAAGTTTTGGGAAAAATTTTAAAATTTTAATGTTGGTCAGATTTTTAAATCTGAGGGTTATAATTATTATTAGTTCTTGCAATGTATGTAGTAATAAAGTCTATATTAAATAAACTATTTTTCTGTTTGTTTGTTTGTTAGTTTGTTTATTCATCCTTAAAAATAATCTAAAGAGTCCAATGGATTTTTCTCAATTTTAATACACAATTTATGCGCATTCTATACATGATATTGGCAAACTTAATTTTGTCTACGCCTCTTCTGCCTCTTTTCAACTAATAGAAATTTACTAAGTGAAATACTTTTTAGCATCGAAATTTTTAACCAATTTAATTTACGAATTTAATTTAATTTGAATAGAAACATTTATGTATCTTCAAAATTGTAAAACTCTTAAGCTGGTATGACATTTGCTTTTTTTTTGCATTTTTCTGATATTCAAAGAAAGGTTAATGAAAGTAGGCTGCTTAAAAATGGCATTTCAAAGTAATTTTGAATTTTTTAAAGATATTAAATCATAGGTTTGGTAAAAATTTATTGGGAGGATTACGCAATAAGTTTTCTTATGAAAGTTATTTATTTATTTATTTATTTAGTATTCCAGTCTACTGATTTCTTACAATCTTACAGACTATACATATTTTACCTTAAATTTAATTAAAAATAGCGAATAGGACTAATCTAAATTCATTTTCTGACACATTAAAATTTAAAATATGTGAAAGACTGTTGCATAAGTGTATGAATCTTACTATTGGCTCATTTTAAGCATAATTGGTCCTGTGAAGATTTTCTTCGAACATACGAGTTCGTCGCAAGTCCCTCGGTGCATCATAAATTTGGAAGAGGTTCGACAATTCCTCACAATTAACTTTACCACAAAAATAAAATAAACAAATATAAGAGAACTAACCGATCGTCTATCTTTTAACGATTGCAAGCCAAGTAATTTGCGACGAACTTCATATGCTGGAAGACCATCAGGCCAATAAAGCTTTCTCAGCTCATATTTACTCATATATTTTTGTATTTGCTCTATTCGGTTAGAATTTTCTATATAATATGGGCTCCAAACACTAGAACAATATTCAATTATGCTACGAACCAAGGAAATTTATAGTGATTTAATTGTTAAGGGATCCTTAAAAATTTGTGTATGTTTTTTAATAAATCCCAGCACTGCCTGGGATATGACTTGGATATAAAATAATCATACCGATATTGAAAATTTAATTGAGTATTAAAAATAACCCTCAAGTCTGTACATTCTTTTTTCCGATTTAAAATGGCATTATTCAATGTGTAAGTAAATAAGATACTATTTTAGCATTTAGTGTATGAAACTATGCAATATTTACTGATATTCAAGGTTAAATTGTTTGAAAGACACCAGTTGTACATAACTAAAAGGTCACTTTGAAGATTCATACAGTTAGATGTGTTCGATATTCTTTAAAAGAGTTTAATATCATCTGCATGTATTAAACATCTAGCAAATCTCAAATGTTTAGGTCAATCATCAATAAAAATTGAATATAAAAGACGTCCGCAATGGCTACCTTGTGGAATGCCTGACAAGGCATCAATAGCAATATCGGAGATAGTTGATCCAAACTTAACAAAAAGCTTTCTATCATTTAAATAACTTTTAAAAAAACCAATTAAAGAATCCGACAGTGCGAATTTTTTTAGTTTATTTAATAGAATTAGGTAATCAACTTTATCACATGCTTTAGAAAAATCAGTGTAGATAACATCTAACTGAGTACCGTCTACCATTGCATTAATTATATTTTTGCACAGAAAAAAAATAAGAGGATAAATTTTATACTATTTGGTGTACATATAAATCCAAACCAAAAATGTTTTAAAATTTATACCATCAAATTTTATAAAGTTTTCCAGGCCATTTTTCTCGTCCGACCAATCGAAACCACTATATTTTTCAAAATCCCGATTTCGGTGAATTTTTTACTTTCGAACCAGAATATATTGTGATTTACACATGATATCCATATAAAATTTTTAAATTATATTTGTTTTATTATTTTTATAATATTGAGTGGTATAAAATTTATAAACTATTTGGAATAAAAAAAGTTTATACCACACAAATGTTATAAAAAAAGATAAAATGTACCCTCAAATTTTTTACTGTGCGGAAATAAGCAATAAATTTTAACATGTTGACCTACCAGGAAAAAATCCATGTTGAAATTCAGAAATGACTCGCTGTACGTGCTCAAATAATTTAATTTTAAGTATATGATCAAATAATTTGGCTATTGTGCATAATTTCACAATTGTCCTGTAATTATTTACATCACAACGATTGCCAGATTTAAAGATCGGAATAATTAAACAAATATTCCAAGCATCTAGAAAAATTCCTTTTCTAATGCATAAGTAAAAAAGAGAAGCTAAAGGAGTAGCAATATTTACAGAACAAAGTTTAAAAAACATTGGTGGGATATCCAATTGTTCAAATTTATAGCTTGTTATGAACGATTTGAATCGAGTTCGTTGTCGCTGTGCATTTCTATGTTATTATATCTAAGTTCGCTTATGATGTTTTTAAAGAATCCTAATCCAACAAGGAGATCTTGAAAGAGAAAAAATCCTCTAGCTACCCCGTGTGCATCTGGCTTGTCCCGGAGCTTCAGTTTCGAAGGTTCGATGATAGAAAGTAGCTAGAGATCTACGAACACTTGCACGCAATTCAAAAAGATAACAAAAATATTTGTTTTTATGCACACAAAAAAAAATTTAAGTCAAAAATAAAATTTCAAATAAAATCAAACGTAGCCAGACAGACAGAACCATAGACAAACGACTTACAAGCGACTACCACATAAACCTGAACATGATACCAAACAAAACAGCGCGAACATCTTTACGGCCGTTCTATTCCCGCCCTCCATGACTTCCAGATGTAATTAGAAGTCCCAATTAGCATTACCAAACCACTTAATTTCAAATCATTATTCGAAATTTACCAACTCATTATAATTTTTATTCAAAACCAGAATAAACATATATTTATAACGATATAAAGGATACACAAATTCATGGCAGAAATATTAAATCTTAAACTTATAAATATTATTTTTATTTACAGTGAACCTAGTGCAAGTGTCTAATTAATAAGGAGTGCCATTTTATGTTTGTTATGTTGTAAAAGGTCTAATTAATAAGGAGTGCCATTTTATGTTTTTTTTTTCTTTTTTAAGTAAAATATTATAAGCAGTGTAAGACTCTAGAAAAAATTTTGTTTATTTTTTAAAAAAATTATTTTACTTTTACCCCACTGTACGAATTTGTATGCTGTGTATATTTCTATTAAATAATTCTTTTTCTCAAACAGCTGATCATTCTGTTAAGTTCATTGAACTCTCAAGTCTAGTATATAGTTCGTTTCCAACCTGTTTCAATTATAACTAAGTCTTAAAAAGGTTGAGAGCCAAACTAATGTTTACACATACTTAGGTATAACAACAAAAAAAATTTATATTTTTACTCACTTATATAAACAGGCTCTCTGCTACTTTATGGTAAAATTTAGTTTTGCGCTCTACCTAATTGTTGCTAAAGAGTAATGTAGATTAAAGTTAAATATTTCTATAAGTTGTTTTCTTTTCTCAGCTTCTTTTCTCTCTCTTTTATTAATATCACTTTCCAACCTCCGTACTTATTTCTTTTCATTAATTACTTTTTTTCCACCATTACACTATATCTATCTCTGTCTTGCTTTCTTGTTTCTTGTTTCTTAACCCACTTTTACTAAAATCTTGCACTGCCATTTTACATATATATGCATTCTTTTCTTTTGAACTAGATTAAATTTACATATCTTAAAATATTAAATTTTAAGTTTGTTTCTTTTCTTTAACCTTTTTTTTTTTCTTCTGCACATATTCTAACCTTAAAATATAAAAATTTTTCTTTTCTCAGCTTCTTTTCTCTCTCTTTTATTAATATCACTTTCCAACCTCCGTATTTATTTCTTATCATTAATTACTTTTTTCCACAATTACACTATATCTATCTCTGTCTTGCTTTCTTGTTTCTTAACCCACTTTTACTAAAATCTTGCACTGCCATTTTACATATATATGCATTCTTTTCTTTTGAACTAGATTAAATTTACATATCTTCAAATATTAAATTTTAAGTTTGTTTCTTTTCTTTAACCTTTTTTTTTTCTTCTGCACATATTCTAACCTTAACATATGAAAATTTTTCTTTAATCGTTCTTTTTTTTCTTTGTATTTCTTTTTTTTTCACTACACGCGAACCGATCTGTCTGAATTAGAAGTCGCAACTTAAATTCTCTCCCTTCTGACATTTCTATTACCTACACGTGGTTCGAGTTTATGAATAACCTCTTTTTTTTTCTTCTATATACTCTCTTTAAAATTTTAAATTATATATATTTTGTTTTTTTCTTTTTTTGTTTTTAGTTTTAGAATAACTTGTTCTTATCTATTGTCTTCTTAGAAATTAACTCTAAACATCCCGCTTCGATTTAACCCTTGTGAGTGACCACTTTCGGCCGCTCCACTAGCTGTGCTATTTTTTCCTCGATTATTTTTGTCGTTTACAGGATTAATAAATACTTTTTATATGATTTCCTTTAATTGTTTTTAGTATAATTGAAATCTCCAGATATTTTATTGTAGACCTCTGCTTTATATTGTTGCTTAAACTAGCCAAAATGGTCCAGTAGATATTTGCTTTTGTTTCCAATTAATCTAAATCACTGAATGTCAATTAAACTGGAAAATTGGAGTTTAAATAAATTCTAATTAATCTTACCAATGATGTTAAAAGTACTGAAGCAAAACCAGATAATTTTTGTAGTTTCTTTAACCAAAACGTCTTGTTTCAACTTTAGCTTGATTAGAAAAGACAGATTTTTCTTGACGTGGCCCGGAAGTGAAAAATTATATATTTTTCCTTTCTATTATATAAAAATTCGATAACAAACATATGAGATATATTGAATAATCAAAAGAAACAAAGCTACTGTCGGTAATGCAGTTCACAATAGAGACACATCCATTTGTAATTAAACATATCTTTATAAAATTATAAAATGGATTAAATGTTTATTATTTATTTGAAGTACGTAACCCAGCACAAGCTTGGCTTAAGATGCGAAATTGCTAAAGCTGCATCGTTACCAGAGACATTAATAACATCTAGAGAACCAATATTTGGGTCATCAATATTGAAATTGTTGTGAATATTTGAAGACGCATGATTTTTATAAACATTTTGAAAAAATTTTGAGAAAAGATAAGTTTGTTCTAAATGGTTATATGATTTCAAACCATCAAATTCCATGCTGGTTGGATACCCACTGGTTTTTCTTTTAGTATTTCAATACTCCCAAAAATACCTTGGGTCAGAATTTAAACTATTTTCAACATTCAGAACATAAGTTTTAAAAAGGAACTTATGAAGGCAATCAAATTCATTCCTTCATTGAAAGAAATGCAATTGATCTGCGACACAATTTGTGAGTGTTTGAATTTTTTTGCAGCTTTGTTTTTAAGATTTTTCAACGTTGCTAATCTGAAATTAAGCCAAGGGAGTATTCCACAGCGACGGGTGTTATATTTGCACGCCTTTAAGTATCAATATATTACAATATATAAAAGTATTTAAATTTTTTGCAGTCATAAAAAATTGCTTTTATGCTTGTCTATTCATACGTGGAAAAAAATCTTTCAAAATCATGGTTAATGTGTAATTTTTATAAATGTACCTGTGACGGGTGTTACAAGTACTCATTGTAAAATCTGACTTCACTTTTAATGTTTGTGAAATTTAGCCAAACTAGAATTATCAAAGTAATTATTTAAATTACTGTCAATGAAATAATCTTTGACAATTAACCCTGCATTAAAAAAAAAAATTAAAAATACGTTTTATGAAATTTTTATTAAAAACTTTAATGTGTGATGGGTGTTACAGGAGAAATAAAAGAAACATTTAAAACTGATTAAATTAAAGGAGACAGTCATAGAATATGGTATCTTCTAATATTGCAATATTCCGTTGTTTGGAATATACTGTTACTCGTTATCCAATGTTATTTCCAGACAAGTGCATAAAGCTTTACATTTTTTCTCCTCTGCTTGTCTCTTGCTCTCTCTTTTTCCAAAAAAAGTCTAAATTTCTCCTTATTAACACGTTTTTTTTTATTTTCAGTTCATGTATGTATGTATGTCCCGTAAAAATCTTGTAATCCATTTTTAAGCAACTTTCCGATGAACTAGAGTTTTGAAATTTAAAATATAGCTCAGAACTGGATGACAACACATATAATTTGGGGGAAAATTTGTCACTCCCCCTTTTACCGCCCACAAATCAATTAAAATCCTGGAGATATAGGACTGGAGAGGAGGACACTACTGGCCCGATTGAACTAAAATTGTATCAATACATTTATTTCGAGTAAGAGGTGGTTTAGGAAAATATCACAGAATGAAATATATTACTGGACACGTAAACAAACAAAATCATTACTTCAAATAAAAATACTGAAAAGCTCATTGACAATTTTAAATTTCACCTTCAGTGGGGAAATGTCATGAAAAACCTTTGGTTTTTAAATGTATTGGGGCTTTGCGGAAGACACAGGGAAGGCAACTCTGCCTTCGTGATGTTGGCCTGGACTCAGAGCAATACATTTACATGAAAGAGAGTTTAACAATGAGAAACCGTGCTCTCTTCCAACTAGCAAACCGAATGAAACGTCAAAAGCAGCTCTTCTCTGTCTTTACCAGGAACGGATCTGTATTAGTGTCAGATTGTAAAAATGGAAATCCAGTAAAAATACTCAACGATAAAACCTTATTCGCCATTGCTGAGAGGAATGGAAATCCAGCTGAAAATGCAGCAGAATTTTTTCGTGGCGATATGCTGGGTGATAACTAAAATTATTAGTAAAAAAATTATTTGTATTGGAGCCTCACTAAATGTATCATTTTGCTACTTAACTTTTATTGTAATTATTTTTAATAACTTATTACTCCTCTCTTACTCTCTCCAGTTTACTCTCCTATTAGTACATCTACTCTTTTTTTAAGCTTTTTCATTCTTTAACTGAGTTTCTGTTTTTTGTGACTTTGTCACACTCAACAGATCCACAGTTCAGTAGTTTACCTCAATTTTTTCTCACTACTCTGTTAGTTCTGTTTTCTAAACTTTCATTCTCTTTTTTTCAGCCTATTAATTGCTTAATTGTGTACATATTGATTGTGTTTGTGTTATATGTTTTACTTATTGTATATCCCAATGGTTAATGCAGTGCAGTCTTGAGGCGGCTACATTGACTTATCGCATTCCCTACTTAATTTAATTTGCAAAAATAATAGAAGCTTTAATATGTGCCATTTAAACGCTCAAAGTCTTAAACATAAAATAGATGATTTGCGGTTACTTGTTAACAATAGCATGATTGACATAATTTGTGTGTCTGAAACATGGCTTAGAACGGAGATGTGTGATGGTTTGTTTAAAGTTAATAAATATAAATTAGCTCGAGCAGATAGAATAGGCAAAGTTGGAGGGGGAGTTTGTATTTATATAAAAAGCTCGCATAAGTTTCGTCTAGTTAAGAAATCGAATCATAATGATCTTCTAGAGTATATTTTTGTTGAAGTCTTTCTCAGTTCAGGGAACTTACTTATTGGCTGTGTATATATGGCTCCAAACGTTGCTGATGTTGCACTTATTAGGGATCTGTTGGAAGATTTAACCCCTCAATTTACAGATGTTGTACTTTGTGGAGACTTTAATCTGAACTTACTAAACAACGGAAATAAGTCCTTCATAGATATGGCTGAACAATTCAACCTAAAATTTGCGAATCACCAATACCCAACACATTTTAGGCCCAACTCCCGTCCATCTCTTTTAGATCTGTTCTTGATTTCCCACGCAAACTTAATACTACACTACGACCAATTGTCTGTACCCGCCTTCTCTCACCATGACTTAATTTTTCTCTCAATAGACGTAACACCAGCTATTAGTAACGAAGCTTGTTTCAATTATCCTGAGTTTTCGAAAATTAACCTATATCACTTGTTCTTCGAGTGTCATAATATAGATTGGTCTGCAATTTATGCAACAAATGATACAAATATACAAGTTGAACTTTTTAATAACAACATCAATACCTTATTTAGTAACCATGTCCCGCTTAAGCAAAATAAAACAAAACCATCCAAACACCCTTGGTTTACTCAAGAGGTTAAGCTTCTCATTGACAAGCGGGACACTTTATACAGAAGATTTAAACGCTATAAATGTTCAAGTATATATTCAGAGTTTAAACGTGTGCGTAATGCTGTCACCACCGCCATATGCAGAAATAAAAAATTCTTCTATGAAAGTAAATTTGCTAGTAGTCGCTCGAGTACATCATTTTGGAAAAACATTCGTCAAACCGGGCTATCCAAAGACTCGCAATCCATTCCAGAGAATATAAACCTTGACGATTTAAACAGTAAATTTGTTCAACCAACTTGTTCTTTAAATTCAGTTAACTTATCTGTTTCCGGAAGATCTTCAGGAAACGATTTCGCAATCTCTTGTATTGATGCCGTAAGTGTAGGCGAAGCAATACTAAAAATAAAATCTAATGCCGTAGGATCAGATGGCATACATCCAACTTTCATTAAAATAATTCTTCCAGCAATACTTGGACATGTCACATACATATTTAACACAATAATAACAACATCACAATTTCCATTTTTATGGAAAATTTCAAAAATCTTACCTTTACCTAAATCATCATCTCAAAGCAACACAGAATATCGACCAATAGCCATTCTTCCCTTTTTAAGCAAAGCCTTTGAAATTATCATCAGCAAACAATTGAAAATATACTTAAATAACAACAAGCTCATCACCAATCATCAATCCGGTTTTCGAGCGAAACACAGTTGCACGACAGCGCTTCTTAAAGTATGCGAAGATATAAGGTCTGGCTTGGATAAGGATATGCTGGGTTTGATGGTTTTCTTAGATTTCTCGAAAGCATTTGACTGTATCAACCATAGCCTTCTCGTACAAAAACTTAGATCTCAGTTCTTTTTTCATGGCTCGCTGTGTAAACTTATGACTTCGTACCTTAGTGATCGTAAACAATTCGTATATCTTAACAATAAATGTTCGTCAAGTCTGAATGTTTTGTCCGGTGTTCCTCAAGGCTCAGTGTTAGGTCCTCTGTTATTTTCTACGTTTATTAATGATATCGTTGATTGTCTCTCTACATGTGAGCATCATATATATGCTGATGATATCCAACTATATAAGCTCTTTCCTAAATCAGCTAAAAGCTCAGCCGCAAACGAAGTTAATTTAGTTTTGAACAGAATTTTTGAATCTATCCAATCAAAACTAAAGCTATGTTTATAGATAGGCGCAAAATCTTTGAGGAACGCCCTCAACTCTTTCTTAATAACTCATCCATTGAATATGTCGAAATCTTTAAAAACCTTGGAGTATATATAAATAATAAATTTACGTGGAACACTCACATTAACCGAGTAGTTGGGAAGGTATATGGTGCTTTGCGTGGTCTGAGCCCAATGTCTAAATATTTGTCAATCGAAGTAAAGCTTAGACTCGTGAAGTCCTTCATTTTACCAATAATTATGTATAGCTGTGAGCTTTTTTCGAATATGGACCAGGAGTCAAACCGGAAACTAACTGTAGCCTACAATAGTTGTGCGAGATTCATTTTCAATATCAACAGACAAACTCACATCTCCACCTTTACCATTAAAATTACTGGTTGCTCGATAAACGAGTTTTTGGATTATCGTACCATATTAATGCTCTATAATTTAATAAAAACTAAGGAACCAAATTATCTATTTGAAATAATAAGATTTGCGAGGACGCAAAGAACTGCGCAACTCATCGTACCATCACATAAATATTTAACCACTTCCCGACATTTTTTTGTTCATGCGATAAATTTGTGGAACACGCTTCCCACTTATTTAAAACGGCTTGATAACGCAAACACTTTCAAACATAAACTTTTTCAACACTTTACTAGTTCTCAATAACTTTTTCTTTCTTTTCCAACTGCATTTTCTTCAAACTTTCTCTGAATCTTCATGTCTAATTAAGTTTCAAGAGTAAACTTAGCTTAAGTCAATGTTCAAGTCATTTATAATTAATTAAGTTTTTTTATGTTTAACTCACCTTAATTCTAAAATCATTATAGTATTTATCATTATCACTCAATTTCAAAGTTAATTCAATGGTTGTACAACTTAAAAAAGAGAAATCTTATTTGTACAATGTATACCTATCTAAATAAATAAATAAATAAATAAGTGGTGAATTTTTGAAAATTAGAATTTTCTGCAGTTTTTGACGGAATTTAAACAATTTTTTATAAATTTTAATTTATAAATTTTCAATAAAATACAGCATAAGACTGTTTGTATGTGTAAAAGTGTTGTGCGTGTTCGAAAAGCCTGAAAAAAAAACAAATACAAAAGTTTAAAAAAAGTGATATAGAAAATATTGCAATGGTCAAAGAGACAAATATAATTTAAAATATAAATGAAATTTTGTAAACAAACAAAATGAGTAATACAAGACTAAAAAGTAAAAAATAAATATATAAGAAAAAAATTTTTTAATATAACACGTTTTAAAAACGAACTAAAAAGTATAAAATAATTTCTCCTAGAGTGGGGCTTTTATTTTAACTAAAAACGTGGGGCGCATGCTATAGAGAATATTAACCCTGCATCACTAACCTCAGGGTGGAATCCAGCCAGTCACTGTTTTTATGCAAAATTTCAAATGCAATACATTCCATGTATAACTTACTGTATTGAACACAATAGATGTCTGCGAACTTGAATCTAGTATCCATTCAAAGACTTCTATCGTGACACTCAAGGGACTTGGGTTAAGAAACCATTCGTTCACTAACAATTGTTAGTAACAATTGTTAATAACACTTCTCACTATTCTCTTACTAGCGCCCCACGTTTTTAGTTGACCTAAAATTCCCACTCTAGGAGAAATTATTTTATACTTTTTAGTTCGTTTTTAAAAAGTGTTTTATTAAAAAATTTTTTTTCTTAAATATTTATTCTTTCCTATCCTTTTGAGGGTGCCAAAAATTTGCACAAAATTTTATTAGGTGTAGGGTATGAAAGAATAACAGAAATATTCAAATATACACAAATCTTACCTAACTATCGAGATGTAATAGTTAAGAAAAAAAAATTGTGACGGGTGTTACACAATTTTGTCGAACTAAATTGGCGATCTACAAAAACAATGAGAATAAATTATATTGAAAATTAATAAGCTGCAAGCATTCCCTTACTTTTGTATAGTTACACTAATATTGGATTACAATTGTTGTACTTACATAACTATTTGTTGTTTTTTTGTGACGGGTGTTACGAATAACGTAGCAAGCTAAAAGAATCCAAAATATTGCTTCCGCTAATTGACCGAATTTGAATAACAACAAGTAGCATATACCTTAATATATATATTTTCATATTCCACTTTAATATTTTTCTGACAACTACTTGACGCATAAAACAGTGCTTACAGTGTTTTTCTATTTAAAAAGTGAAAAATATTTTTCGTAGTAGACTTAACTTTATATTGAAAAATATCTTATTTTACCATTTATTTTAAATTAAAAAAAATATGACACTAAACTAGGACTAAATTTTTGCCATAAATAATAGGATTTAGTCCGATATCTTAATATTTAAAATGTTTGCCTTGGTAACGATTATCTTGGAATGCTCCCAAGGTGGTTTATTTCTTAGATGAGTACATCTTTTGTAAGGAACGCATTGAACCGCTGAACTCGATATTTTGGAAGAGATGAATTGATAAGCTTTAGACGGAAAGTTATGAAAGAAATAAAAAAGCAGCTGCTTTATTTGGGGAGGCTGCTTAAAAGCGATTATGTAGGCTGGAGCTGTTCTTGTTAGCTAAAATATTGCCAGTCTCGTCAAATGTAGAGCTAATGAGCCACTTGGAGAAATACTTTTCCTTTCTGGGTTGGAGTTCTTCCTCTGACTCCTGAGTCTGAAATATGAAGCAGACAAATGATTTAATTCTGCAATGCGCAAATGTCATAACTCAATGTGAATCTGTCAAATTTTAAGCTACTAGCGGCTGAAACAGTATTGGTATAACTTAATAATTAGTATATAGTAAAGGTATATCTTAAAAATTCAAAACAAAAAAAACAACTGTATCAGCTTTATTACTCGTACATCGATTTTCTCATAAAATATCGTTACCCAAAAGTACGACAGAAAACGAAATGAAAATCAAAAATTTGAGTTTCGATGCAATATCTCAATATCTCGATACAATATCTCAAATGTATTTCAATATATTCCATTAAAAGTTTTTGAAGTAAAAGTTCAATAAAAACACTTGTTTAAAATAGCTTAAACTGTACCGAGAGCGCAGCGTATAAATTTTATTTATTATTAAAGTGTTTCTATATGACCTTGTTATTTATTATGTTAATTTTATATGATTTAAATACAAATTCTAAATGTTTGATTGTTTAAATCATACCTGATTTTATATACAAATTCTAGTTGTTTGATTGTTTAAAATAGTTTATTGAGTGCATTGCGCTAATGCATTTGCGCGGCGTATCACAAAGATTTCTGATGAAGCCTGTAGCAGGGCCGAAATTGCAATAAAATCTGCTAGTGATATTTTCCTTTTCATATTAAAAACGTTGTTGTTGTTGTTGTTTCTTAGAAAAAATTCGTTAGAACAATTAATTGTTCTAACCTGACCTTAAGCTCAATAAACGATTTTAAATTATCAAACAACCAGAATTTGTATTTAAAATCAGGTATGATTTTAGCAATCAAACATTTAGAATTTGTATTTAAATCATATAAAATCAACAATTTTATATTTTTTTTCAAAATTACTTGTAATATTCTACACAAGCTGATAAACCCGGTGTTACTCGAGAGTAATTTATATACAATTTTTAATATACTCTTTTCGATTAAATGTTTTTAAAATACCGGAATAATGATAAACATGTTGAGTTTTCAGCGTTCAAGTTGCACATTCCTGTATTACTTAAGATAAATTCATTTTCTGTTTACGACAGCTCAAATTAATACAAAAACAAGTTAAGTATAGAATGGAGTAAAAATACAAATGGTGTTCAATGAACGACGTATAAACACTGAAAGGGTATAGCTATAAGTTTACGCGAAGCACTTCCACGAACCCACCCTGAATAAAAATCGAGCTAACCGCGTAATTGTATTAAAAAGAAATTGCCATCACAAAGTTATTTGACACTTTACATACTTTTTAGAGCTATTAATGGTAAGTTATTTTTAATTTTTAAATTGTTAAATTTAATTTCAACACTGCTTGTCAAAAACAAAATTAAACCACGGTCGCAAAATACGCATTATACGTACTGTATACACCACGTTGTTGTGCCGTAAATTGCGTATGTTTAATACCTTACAATTTTGTTATTGCAAATAGCACTGCTGTAAACATACCGAATATACGCTATTTACATCGAAAAGACGGCGTTCATTGAATACCACTACAATATGTATGCGACATTATTTAATGTTTTGGCAAGCAAAAAACTGCTGGTATCTTATTTTTTGTGGAGTTATTGACTACAACAGTATGTATAAACATTGAAAAATTATATCCAGGTAAATGACGTATGTAGCAGAGCTGCGTAAAAAAAATAAGTTAATGTAGACCATCTTAAAATGGAATACGAATTATTATTAAAGTCTTTTCCAAATGTATTTTAAGCTGTAGAAAGTATTTATATGTATGAAGTTTCTATTAGATTTTTTTTTATTATTAATTTATTTGCAATCTATCTTAATCTAGACATTAAGCAAATTTGTTTATACAATACTTAAACTAACAGAGTCCGTTGTACCACTTAGTGTACAAAGGAACAAACTACTTAATTAAAGTTTAGAGCTAGAAATTAAATCTAGATGGCAAGTCTAATACATGATGTCTCTTAAGTCTACGGATTTCTTGACTGTTATCTAACAAGTTATTGGCTAGCGTATTAGGATGATTGGATAGCTTTTCCAGATATGAGCAACTAAATCTAGTAATTTCGTTTTTTACTTTTGGTATATTAAGATCCCTGTGAATGATGTTGTTTTTGAGATACCACGGAGCATTTGCAATGATTCTTAAAGTTTTTGATTGGTATCGCTGTAATATTTCAACATTGGAGTTGCATGCTGTACCCCACAATTGGATGCCGTAGGTCCACACAGGCTTTAAAATAACTTTATATAGTATGAGCTTATTTTCTAATCTCAGTTTCGAGTGCGGATTAAGAAGCCACCACATGTTTTTAGTTTTTAGTTTTAAGTGTTGGTGTTTTGCTTTGATGTGACTTTTCCATGTAAGTCTTTTGTCAAGGTGCATTCCAAGGTACTTAACAGTGCTACTTTTAGGTATGGTTGATTGGTTGATTGTTACATTTGGACATTCTGCTCTCCTTGTTGTGAATGTGATTTGTGTGGATTTGCTCGAGTTGACCTTTATATTCCACTTTTTAAGCCAATTTCTACTTGGTCTAAATGGTTTTGCACTATATTGGTTGCTTGATCTGCAGATAATGAAGAGGCTAAGACAGCCGTATCATCAGCATAAGTTGCAACTGTTGTGTTTTCTATTATCGGCATATCTGAGGTATATATTGTATAGAGAACTGGTCCCAGGACACTGCCCTGAGGTATACCAGCTTTTATTTCACATATTTGTGCGAGATCTTCTCGGACTTTGACATAGAAATGCCGATGGTTTAAATATTATTTAAAAAAAATGTAGTATGGAGACGGTAAAAGTTGTTTGATTTTGTACAATAATCCTTCATGCCATACTCGGTCAAAAGCTTGTTGTACATCGAGGAATACTCCAGAGCAGTACAATTTTTTTTCTAACGCTGTACTTATAGCCTCTACAACACGATGAACTTGCTCAGGTGTCCCATGCTGGCTTCGGAACCCGAACTGATGATCTGGCAATATTTGGTGCGAGTGAAGAACTGGCAGCAATCGTTCTAAAAATATTCTCTCAAATATTTTAGAGAATGTTGCCAATAAGCTTATTGGTCTGTAAGATTTTAAACAGTTTTCTGACTTGCCCGGCTTAGCGATCATTATTATTTCAGCACACTTCCATTGTGTTGGAAAATAATTTAGTCGCAGCATAGCATTATAAATATTTGCCTAGAAAATTACACCTTTTTTTGGAAGATTCTTTACATCTTTAGCATTAATGCAGTCGTAGCCAGGGGATTTAATGTTGTTTAGTTTTTCAATTTCTTTAGTGATTTCAGTTGGTGATATATGACGAATAGGTAGATCCATCTGGCAAGGGCAGTCAAGAAAATTAAGAATGTCACTAGGATCAGTGTAAAATGAAAATGGTGTAAATGTTTCCTTTAAATGATTTGCAAACGCTTCAGCTTGCTTACCGTCCGTCTTGCAGCAATTTCCAAGCTCATCTTTAAATGGAACGCTTCTCTTTATAGGGCGCTTTAAGTACTTTGTTGCTTTCCACAAACTGTGTTCATCATTTTTTGTAACATCTAAGTTTTGGAGAAAGTATTCGATGGAATTATTTTTCTCCTCCAAGAGTCGCAGAGTTAATTCCTTTTTCGCGCTATTAAAGTTGGTCTTATCGATAGGATTACGACTTGTTTTCCATATTCTTGTTAGACTTCGCTTCTTTTGTATTAAACTTCGAATTTCTCTGGATGACCTCAATGAGTTATTATTAACGAAAGAGTTATTTGATTCTCGCTGTGGTGGGTTTGTGTAGTAAGCAGCTTTATGTATTAGATTAGTGAAATATTCGACAGCGTCATCTATTTGACTTTCTTTATTGAGACTCGTTCTTAAATTTATATGAGAGCTAATCCATTGTTGAAATTGAAGTATATTAGTGGCTTTGGAAAAAAGAGTATATTTTTTTGACAATTTCTGGACTTCACCATTGAAGTTAAGCAAAATTGCTGAGTGGTCGGAGCTAAGATCATTAGTTTCCTCAATATTAAGTGCGCTAGATAAAATACCATGATATACCACAAAGTCCATCAGATCTGGAATTTTGTTTGGGTCAGTTGGCCAGTAGGTGGGCCTGCCAGTTGACAGGACTAAATAGTGGTTTTCTGATATACACTGATACAACTGTCTGCCCTTAGGATTACTCAACCTAGAACCCCACCAGCGATGCTTAGCGTTGTAATCTCCAGCGTCAATGAATTTCTGTCCCATATTTCCAAAAAAGTCCTTGTATTCTTGTGAGCTAATTGCAAATCGTGGTGGAAAATATATTGCACAAATTGTTATAAAACTGTTTTCTGATTTGATTTGTATACTAGCTGCTTGCATTGAGGGTTTCCTTATTGGACTTAGTTCTTTATATTTATTTTGTGATTTTATCAACAAAGCAGATCCACCATGTGCTCTATCAGTCGGATGGTTAGCAGTTATGAGATCATAACCTCTTATTTTAAAGAACGATTTACTATTTAAATGAGTTTCGGAAATAATAAAGATATCAATAAAGTTAGAGTGAAGAAAATATTCCACCTCTAATTTGTGATTGGAAATACCATTCGCATTCCATATTGCCATTCGAAGATTTAATGACATAGTCTGGATATTATAGTAGACATCATATTCATAAGCGTATTTATAAGCTCATTTTGCTTGTTTATCATTATTTCAATCTTTTTGAGATAGGAGCTTTCAATATTTTCTGTTGTAGCAGCTTTAGCAACGTTAGCGTATGACAAAGGACTTTCGAAGTATTCATTTACTGTATTAATTCTAACGTTTTGATTTGGACTATTTCGGGAGTTCTCAAGAAACGGATTTGGTGGAAAAATTCTTTTTTGATTAGAGTTGTTTCTTTTAGCAACAAGTTCCTGATACACGCGACAGCCCTTGTAATTGGCATTGTGATTTTGCAGGCAATGTACACATCGCGGAGGTGCATCTTTCACTTTTTGACATTCTGTTGATGGATGATCCATACCACACTTAACACAACTAAAAGGTTTTTTGCAGAATGCCTTTGTGTGACCAAATTGCTGACAACGATGGCATTGAACTAGGTCGCTATATTTTCTCGGAGGCTCGACTTTAACTATAGCATTATTTAAATACCTGATATCGAAAGCTGCTTTATTGTTTACATTAGGCTCTAAATCAACGAAAAACATACATAAACTGACTTTTGTTGTGCGGCTTTTCACATTTATTATGTTCCTAACACAATGACCTAATTCTCTTAATTCATTTTTTATATCAGCAATTGGAGTAGAATAATGCAAATTTTTAATAACTATTCAATAAGGTTTTTCTTGCTTAATTTGATAAGTATGAAATATTACATTACTACTTTCTAAGTAGCTTACTAGTTTTCTAAAACTTTCAACATTTTTAACCATAAGTTTAATCTGTCCACCTGTAGATGACTTATAAGAAAATTTATCTTTTGTTATTGTTTTTGCAATACTTGTTATCATTTTACTTATGTTTGTTACGTTTGGTATGAATATGGGTAGTGGTTTTGGCTGATTAGTGTTTTCTTCTTCTCTTCTCTCCTCGGTGAATCCGTCATTAAACGCATCTATGTCTTCATCTTCTAATTCGGAAAACCGGTTTTGGTTGGCGACAGCTTCGTAATTATTAGGTGTTCGCTTTCTATTAGATAAAAATTTTTTGGTTATAATACGAAAACAAATCGCTTCGAGCAATATGTCATTGAGTAATAGGACCCGCCACCACAAAAACCATCTTTATCCTAGGGAATTTTAATGTATAATGATTAAAATATTATTTCTTAAACAAGAAAAAATACTTTAAGAATCACATTTTAAACAAAAATTTAACTTCACATGGCTCGGATCGAACTCAGTACCCTTCACTTCATAAACCATCCGTTTAGTCGACTCGGCCATCGACGCATTTATTTACATTGGATATTTACACAATTCAATAAAAACTTTGCACACTTTTACAGTTTTCCAACCAGCTAATGTTTTTTCAGTGATCGCGTTGTGATCGCAATATGGTTTAAAAAACTGATTTTGTTTTTAAATTGATGTTTACAATGCCATCTAGTGGCGATAAGTTCAATAAAACAAAGCTGATGATAAACCAAATTCGAACACAAACCATTTAGCAATATCGTAAAAAACGATATTTTTTGGAAGAGAATTCGATTTGAATTACGATAAGCATATGCTCATAACAAATTCTAACTATAGCATTTTGTAAATTTTGCAATATTTCCATAAACGCAATAATTTTTTTGTAAAGGATTTTCCAAATTTGTAATAGAATATAGAATTCACGATAACTTTTTTGATGAAACGTCCATACATAAGCAAAACCGCACATTCCATGTATTTCTTAAAATTGGATTAATACTGGCTATGGTTAAGAAGAAGTCAAAAAAATAAAAAAATGCTTAGTGAAAATAGGAGGGGGTGGGCGGGAAATTTATCTTAGGGGTAAAGCATTTTTTAAACATTATGAAAACAACATTTAAAAAAAATGTATTTCGTCACAAAATTCAAAGGGGGTACTCTTGTTTTTTTCTTAAAAAAATGGAAAAACCAATTTTGTGTCAAACTGCAATAGTTTTTGCATAAAAGTGATACGTCATATGAAAGAGTATTAATATTGCAATTTTCGGTTTTTATTATTTTTACAACGAAAACAACTTTTGCAAAATTTTTTTGGAAGAAAAAGACATTTTTTGGACACTTTTTAAAAAAAATTAAAAATACAAATCATTTGCTAATCCAAGTAATTTAATTGAAATTTTAAACAAAATAAAATGGAAGGAAATATATTAAAACACAAAGAAGCTATTCGCGTCGAAAGTCAAAACATTAAATTTGGAGTAGTTTTTTTGGCTGTAGCATACAATGATGTTGCATACAGTAATACATTGGGACATATTAATAAAAACTGAGTAAACGAGTTGAGTGAAATGCTTTAGTGTGCATTTTGAGTGTGCGATGTTAGTTAAGTGGAGTGTGGAATCCGTATTAAATAAACTTCACTCCACTTTGAGGGCAACAAAAAACATCGTTTGAGTGTTCACTCATCTCAGCAGCTGTCAGACAGCCAAATTTGTTTTTCCAATAATAAATTCTTTTGTGTCATTCGACAAAATACTGTACATTTTTAAAAACTTTTTTGTTTTAATTAAAATGGATGTAATTTTCGAAGCCATCCAAGGTAAGTAATAAATAAACTGTATAGTATCCAAAATATTCGTTCATATGTGTTCGTTTGCAATTTCAATGTAGAACTTGATGAAAATACAGCGCTAGAACTTGGTGATGTTCAAGATAACGAAATGCTTGAAGAAGATCCTGAGGGTTTTTTTAATTTTAATAAGTAAGATTTAAAATTAAGAATTGTGTAAAATTATTGCAATTTTTTAAAATATTTTCAAAAGTTTAAAATTTTTCCCTTCAAATAGACAAATGAACCTTTTCAATGATACCCTTTTTACAAAAATTGCATTTAAATTGTCTGAGCTACGTTGTCTCAAATAATTCCCTATTTAAGCCGCGAAAAATGATTCTAAAAATTTATAACTTCGTATTCTAATAAAACAATTTGAGCCAAACAGGAAATGGTAAATACAATAGATGTTATACTTCATTAGGAAATGGGCAAAATATGATATTTGTATAGCTTGAGTATAGCTGAGGCAGCTAAATAGCACACTCAACTTTTGGTGAGTGATCTCAAGTTGTATTAATACGAAATAAACAAAAACTGAGTGTACTGGAGGTTGCGATGTTTATTCTGAGTGAACACTCAACTTCAAATAAAAACATGAGTAGAGTGGAGTTTAGTTTTTTTATTAATATGCTTTATTCATGCCGATCAGAGTAAAAGCGGGTGGGGCTAAGTTCACTCCACTCGACTCGCTTTATTAATACGACCTATTGTTCTATGATTTTCTATAGATTTTTCAAGATATGAGAATATTATTGGTGTCAAACAAACGGACATTTTTTTACTGTATTATCCTTTAGATAATTGAAACAGTTAGTATGCATTAACATATAATGGAAAATAAATTATTATAATACGGTACTCATTAGAGATAAACAAAAACTTTCCAGGTGGTGTCTGTAGCCCTTTTAGTAACCAAAACTCTTTCATAGATTATTCAAAAGTATCTCTTATTTTTAACTCACCTTTTAGCGTTTTTAATTTTCGTTATTTACAAAAGAACCGTTATTTTGAAGAGAGTCCTTTTTTGGTAATAAAAGCCTATGTCCCAACCAGGGATGTAAGGAACCTACAAGTGGAGTTTGAAGAAAATCCATCCAGTAGTTCACGTGATGCGCGTAAACGGACAGACAATCACCCCTATTCTTGAATCCGTGTCGAGTAAATATCGTCGTCGAGAGCTCGCTTTCACCAATGAATTGTCGTCGAAGATCATTGCGACGACCAAAAATTTAAATATTTATTTGACGACGTTTGCTCAACAATTGACATGAACAATCACTGCAGATCTCAACGTCAAAATTGAAAATTTCCAGAATACAACAATTTTGTTTCGACGTCGTTTTGAGAGCGAGGGCGGGTTCAAGAATAAGGGCGAATATTTTTAAAAATTATATTTTTGGAATCTACAACGTTCAGTGCAAAAAAAATTTCGAAAAAATATTCAATGTAGAGATTTTTTACAATTTTATTATATGCATAGATATATAATATATATATACAGGGTGTCCCTGACCAACGTTTCAATCCGAAGCTGGTTGATTCCTTGGGTCAAGACAATAAAAAGATATTATGACAGGGGGACCATCTCCCCCCTGTTTCGAGTAATAAGCGGAAGTATAGCAAGAAATTGGGAAGACATTATTTTAAGAAATGCTCAAAGTGGCTTCATGCAGCATTAATGCATGCTTCAGCTCACTTTTTTAAAGTAGCAGCAACATTAAGCTCAGCTAAAGTGCCTCTTATATGGGCTGCGGCTTCTTCAATTCTTTCTGTAAGCTCTTCTATGCTTCTTCTATAGGAAGCCATTTTGAGCATATCTTAAAATAATATCTTCCCAACTTGTTTTTGAACTTTAGTTTATAATTTAAATTGAAATTACTTGTTCAACATTTCTTTACATTTGACTCTAATTTGTTGTGTAAGAAAATAAAAAAAAATATATAAATATAAAAAAATGAAGATATATGCATTTTATAATTATGGTTTTATGTCTAAAAAACATTATCTGAATAGAAACGTTGCTGTTTCCATGTAAATTGGTAAGTGCTTTCTGAGTGTATGTTTTCATAAAATAATTAATTTGCTCTTATTCGTTGCTCTAAGATAAAATCTCATAATAAAATATTGTAGAGAATTATTTGGAAATTAAAACTGCACCAGAAAAAAGCCTAGAACTTTTTTTTTGTAAAACAAGCTTAAATTGAAAAAAGAAAATAAAAAACATATTTTTCATATTTAAGTGACTTTAAATTATTCCGTAGCTAAAAATACCAAAAAACTGTTACAGATATTAGTAATTATATTACAAAGCTTTAAGTAACCGTTTCAAATTGGTTTCTTTCTGTAATACTTTGCAAGTTATTGCGTTAAAAGTGATGACACCTATGAATGCCATTTTTTGCTATACTTCCGCTTATTACTCGAAACAGGGGGGAGATGGACCCCCTGGCTGTGCGAAAAATCGCCCAAGTTACAATTGCCCAAACCCAAAAATTAACAATCACCCAAAAACAGTTCGGCGTTTGTTCATAATGTATAATCGCACAAAAAAGCGATGAACAATCGCCCAAAACTGCGAATTGTTGCCCAAATCGTGAAATTAATAATCGCCCAAAAAACAGTTGGGCGGTCGTTCATAATGTACAATCGCCCAAAAATTCTTTGAAGTTTGGGCGACTGTTCATAATGAAAAAACCGAAACGAGCAATGAAACCCAAACCCGAAATGAACAGTCGTCAAAAAAATTTCTGGCGATCGTTCATTTTCGCACTTTTTTGTGATTGTAACTTGGGCGATTATTCACACAGCCGTATTAGTCTTTGCGAATATTCGCCCAAGTTGCAATCGCCCAAATTTTTTTAGGCTGATCGTTCATTTTTGGTTGGGGCAATTGTACCTTGGGATAATCCCAAATCGCCCAAAACTGCGAACGTTCACCCAAATCGTGAAATAAATATAAATATATTGGGTAGAGTGGGGCGATTAGTATGGAAGGAAAAAAGTGTTAATGAGCGCTTCGCGATTCAGATTCTTGGTATTGTACTGAGCAAAAAAGTCCACTAGAACATACATCTACGGTGAAAATCGAGCTTCCAGATTTTGACTTGCAGTTTTTTCTCAGACTTTTGTCACATTTTTTTTTATATTTTGGCCTATAACAGCCAAACCATTGACATTTTTGTCTTAGCATTGGATCGAAAATCGCAATTTTATCCAAAAATATCCAAAAAAACGTGACAAAAAAAAACTGAGAAAAAGTCTGAGAAAAAACTGCAAGTCAAAATCTGGAAGCTCGATTTTCACGTATGGTCTAGTGGACTTTTTTGCTCAGTACAATCCCAAGAATCAGAAACTCGAAGCGCCCATTTTGATGTTCAAATCGCCCCACCCTAATATTGGGTCTTTATTAATTATTATAAATTGCCCAAAAATGCTATAAACAATCGCCCAAATAAAAGAAGATGTAAATGTAATCATATACATTAGGCCTGGTCGATTTGTGGGGAGGCAAAAAAATCGCCCATTTTTTAGTGAAAATCGTATTCAAGGAATCAAAAAAAGAAACTTTGCCCGAGGAACTATACCTTTAAAACGAATTCTAATGCCCCAACTTTTCCGTAGGGTCAAATTTTGAAAAATCCCTCTTTGATCAATTTAGAGTGCCCCAATCGAGTCCAAATGTATGACCGACCCCCCCACTAACTTTGGAGGACCGATCCACCCATGCCAGTGGCACACCCCTGGAACCCCCTGAGGGTTCCCCATACAAACAAAGTTCCCCATACAAACATTTGTTCCAGGGGGGGTTCGTAATGTACAATCGCCCAAAAAAGCTGTAAGCAATCGCCCAAAACTGCAAACTTTAGCCCAAATCATGAAATGAATAATCACCGAAACAAATTTGGGCGTTTGTTCATAATGTACAATCGCCCAAAAGTGCGCTGAACAATCGCCCAAAAAAGTTTTTGGGCGATTATTCCTTCTTCTTCTTCTTTACAAAAAAAAGAACAATCGCCCAAACGCAAAATGAACAATTTTGTTCTTGTTTTGACTGGTTTAGGAATTATAAGCAATTAAATCAGGCTGCCACTTAACATGATTTTGCAAATGAATCAATTGCCGTTATTTTTTAGGTATATCAGAAAAAATTTTAAAAACAGACTGACAAAGTAGTTTCAATGGGAAATTATATGGAAGGAGGGCATGTCAACTAGGAAAGTCAATCACGGGATCCCGGACGATTTAAGCTCTTTCCAATCCCGGAGTCTTTCCTGGATTCCGGGATTTTTAAATAAAAAAATTTTTATTACAAATATTCATGTAAATGCACACATTTAATTTTAAGTTGATAATAATATTGAATTAGAAAAAACTTTTATTGAGGCTGAAAAAGAATGTTTGGACGATGAGTGTGAAACACTGGAGTAAAGACTTTGCAAAGTTTTAGAAGAATATGCAACATCGTGAAGTCAGCTTTGTATTTAAAAATTGTCAGATATTCTGACTTATGCTTAGTATGCTGTAGGAATGAAAATTTTTATTCATTTAATTCTACAAGAAAAATTTTGGTGTAGACTCAACACTAACACATACTTACCATAACGTGTTTGTTGAATGTGTTAGTTGAACGTTATTGTTGAATGCCAAATTTCTACGCCAATTAAATGTACGAACATATATATAAAATTCAGCAAAATTTTGACATTTTAACTCTCTAATCATGGTTGTGAACTTGGCTGCATTGAACAAATTTTTCGTTTCAACAGCGTACTAACCAACGAAAAAAAAATTTCGCTACCTTTTCGCTGTCAAAAGCACAATGCATTTCATACGGAAGATTTCTTTTCGCTTCTACAGCATACTAAGCTTTAGGAAATAATTTTGTTTTATGGTGAAGGCAATCGTGATCGAAACTAACAAATTGCTTACGACTATTGCACAACTATTTTTCCAACTAGCATCTAATCATAACGGTGCTTCTCATCAGTGGGTTATATATGTAATAACATTCAAACAATACTCTCCAATAAAAAATAAAACGAGTTGATCTGCTTGTATGTATTACTTTAAAAATTATTAAAACAAACAATTTAATTCGAAAAGTCTTTTCCTACCTTCATTGGCCTTAAACACAAAAAAAAACATGAAGACGGTGTACAAAAAAAAAGTATACCATTTATATACCTTAAACTATTATGTCTTTTTTATATTTTTTGTTCTTTAACCCTTTCAATGGCTAGGCTAAACTAAGAACAAAATAATTTTTTTGAGATAATATTTCTATCATTTAGGATCTTAAAAGATGAAGAAACATACTTTTCGTTTTAGCCTGCGCTACTTCCGTTTTACAAGCTTGTACAAAGAAAAAATTGTTTTGCTCCTGTTCGGCACAAAGTTAGATCTTTGGTTTTTTAACTCTCTTAATACTCTTATCATTAAAGCCATAAAAAGATAAAAAACATAAATTGGATTTTTGTCCGGTTGATTTTTTCTTATAAAATAGGCCAAACAAATTTTTTTTTTTGCTTTTTTCGCCACAAAAACGAAAATCCAACTGACTTTAATGTCTAATATATCTCTGAATTTATTTTTATCATGTTAGTTCATCTTTTTTTCATAGAACCAAACGATTTGATTTAAAAAAAAAGCTTTGCAAAATAAACAGATATAAAAATTACTTTCTGGCATGTCCAAAATGTTTGGAAAATCCACTGAAAAGGTTAAATTAAGACAATATGCTAGTCGTTAATATTATTTATGTTTTTTTTTTGTTCATTAACAATAAGGGTATTCACAATTGTGTGGTATAATAGTATGGTTTTTTTGCCATAGTTGAAAATCACAATATGAGCACCCTTTAAAATAGAATTTGTGGTTGGAAACCTCCCACTATAGCTTTTTGTTACTATGCAAATAAATTAACTATCCAAATTGATATATTTTATTAATATATAGCATAAAAAGTTTAACTTGCATTTTGAGCTTCTTTAATTTTTGCAATTAGAAAATATCTGGCAACCGATCAGTTGTTTATGGAACTTTAAAAATCACGTTCATTAAACATATCATTCTGCTACTTAAAATTACCACACTTTTGGTTTTTAGAGATTTTATGTAATACAAGAAAAAATATAAAAACCGCTCGGTAAAGTATAATATAACTTAACATGTTTGTATTGAGGTTTAAAATTGTTTGTATGTACATAACATCTTCATCTATGCATAAAACAGCGAAAATCCAAAAATGCGACATATCACCTTCATCCACTCATATATATAGTAGGGTGGTCCCTATTTTAGAAATTGTGAGGCACCCGGTTTTTTTTTCTCCTTTTCGTCTAAAAATAATTCATTAATTTTTTTTACAACAACAATAACACATGTCGCTCGAAGCTTGAAGTTTTCACAGAGGCAATTCAACTGAATAAGTATTAAACAATAATTTTCTAACCCCCAAACATCCAAAATTTCTCAAAGTTGTTTTTGGATTAGAGTTCCATTAATTACCTTTTTAACGGTTGTTCAAACTAAACATTCAGCTAAGAAATATTTATGATATGAATTTTAGTAAAAATCACTTTTCGACGTTTTTGCCAATTTTTGTCAATTTTGCGCACTCTGTAAAACCGCGAAAAATCACCTCAACATTTTTTCCTCCAAATTTAGCGTTTATTTCAATCAGTGATGCTCCATGCAAAATTTTCAATTCCCAAATCGAAGATGGTCATTCCGTAAGACCGGTACGTTCAAAATGGAATGGCTGTTTTATTTTTATTTTCTCATACAGTGGTAGATAATATTTTGAATTTCGAGCTGAACGCGACACGTGTTAATAAAGTCTAAATTTTTTGAAATTTTTTTTTATACACTTTTAGTAAAGGTGTTTTTTTTAGAGGTTTGTTTTTCGAATAGAGATAAAACTGGCATTTTGTGGTCAAATCTGGCAACTCTAATGTCATTTATGTTCAGCTTGGTTTGCCATTTCATCATGAACAGGTTGACAAAAGAACAACGCTTGCAAATCGTGCAAATTTATTTCGAAAATAATGGTTCAGTTCGCGAAGTTTACCGCAAGCTCCGTCCATTTTATGGTCGACATAATCGTCCATCAGAGCAATTAATTCGGTTAACCATGTGTCGTTTTCGCACTACGTTTACTCTATGTGATAATACGCATCCGCAGAGACGTCGAACAGTGCGCACCGAAGAAACAATTGCCGTTGTAGACCAAAATGTTGAAGAGGACCCGAATGAATCGATTCGCCACCGTGCACAGCAATTGGAGCTTTGTCCATCAACTTTATGGAAGATTTTGCGCAAAGATCTTGGCTTGCGACCTTACAAGATCCAGCTTGTGCAAGAATTAAAGCCTCGAGACCATGCAATGCGTCGTGATTTTGGTGAATGGGACGAAAATGAGATTGATCTCGATGCTGATTTTCATCGCAAAATTTTGTTCAGTGATGAGGCTCATTTTTGGTTGAATGGCTACGTCAACAAGCAAAATTGCCGCATTTGGAGTGAAGAGAATCCACATGAGACCCTTGAGACGCCATTTACACAATCGATTTATTGAAGGAAACATTCGATGAGCGCATAATTTCGCGGAATGGACCTGTCAATTGGCCACCAAGATCGTGTGATTTGACACCATTGGATTATTTTCTTTGGGGATATGTGAAGTCGCTCGTCTACGCCAACAAACCAGAAACATTAGGGGACTTGGAAGCCAACATTCGTTGCGTTATTGCCGACATACGGCCCCATATGCTCGAAAAAGTGGTTGAAAATTGGACCTGTAGAATTGGCTTTATTCGAGCCAGCCGTGGTGGCCACATGCCCGAAATTATATTTAAACATTAATGGCATAAAATTATCCTTCCAACAAAGCCAAATTAATGGACATTAAAACGATTTTATTGTGTTTTATTTCAATTCGAAGTTCTATACCTCTAAAAAAAACACCCTTTATATAGAAACAAAATAAAATGAAGCTCAAGAAAACCAAACGAAATTTCTTTCCATACGAATAACGCCCAGTCTAATATACATATACATTACTTCTCGAGTAACACCGGGTATATCAGCTAGTAAATAAATAAATAAAAATTGTAGGTAAAAACTTAATTCTAACAATCTTGATTGACAACAGTTGTTGCTATGAAGCTGAAAATACGGGCAGTAATTTGTCTTAGCAAAGCTTAAAAACTTATTTTTTCGTTTTGTTCTAACAATAACTAATTGCTTACAATTTTTTCTTTATTTTTCCAAAACTTTTGTTCATCTCGACGTAAGCGTAACATTTAATTCATAGCAATTAATTTTACTTAATCCCGCCATAAACCGAAAAGCGTAACAACACTGAATTAAAGTAAATAAAATCGAATTAATAACATGGTATTAAAATATTATTACAATTTTGCGGCATTAAAGCGGTGAAATATTAATTTTTTTTTCCCGGAAAACACAGCGCTGTATAAAAGCATTTATAATTTAATATTTCAAATAGATGTTGTAAAAATTTAATGAAAAATAAAAAAACAAATTTAATGAACAAATAAAAAATTTAACAATGAAAAACATCATTTACAACTAGATTTATGGCAGCCAACGAGCGTTTAATACGGTACATATGACGGTTCAATGACAGCAGGATCCAGGTGTTTGTTATGGCTTAAATTAATTATTAGCTATGTAGGTTTTGATGTGGTAAATGCTCTGTAAATAATATTGTCAATTTCCGTGCATGTGTTTGTGCGTGAGTGTAAATAAGTGTGCATCTCTCTGTCAGTCTGTCAGTCTATCTGACTGTGCAATAAAGCAAATTTTGAAAACAATGCTCTTGATATAGATCGTAAATTGATTTACGCTTAATGAAGCTTAGTCAATTAATTTGAGCTACACTTTTAAGAGTTAAAAAGCTTTTAAATTGATTGTAAAATTAGTTTATTCCAAAAATGTATCCATTAATGCAAGTATTAATTTAAGTATTTTTCAATATATTTCATGTTATAGTTAAAAAGCCTTTTAAACATGGTTACAAAGAGACAAATTAACTGAACAAAAACAGTCGGAAAAATCAATTTATGCTCAACGTAAGTTAAAAGAAAACATAATTTCAAAGATAAATGTAAGACGCAAGATAAATGTAAACGTAAGCATATATGTACACGTGGTCGTAAACATAAGCTGACAAAGGTAAAGGTAAAAGTAAAAGTAAAAGTAAAAGTAAAAGTTAAACGTAAAAGTAAAAGTAAAAGTAAAAGTAAAAGTAAAAGTAAAAGTAAAAGTAAAAGTAAAAGTAAAAGTAAAAGTAAAAGTAAAAGTAAAAGTAAAAGTAAAAGTAAAAGTAAAAGTAAAAGTAAAAGTAAAAGTAAAAGTAAAAGTAAAAGTAAAAGTAAAAGTAAAAGTAAAAGTAAAAGTAAAAGTAAAAGTAAAAGTAAAAGTAAAAGTAAAAGTAAAAGTAAAAGTAAAAGTAAAAGTAAAAGTAAAAGTAAAAGTAAAAGTAAAAGTAAAAGTAAAAGTAAAAGTAAAAGTAAAAGTAAAAGTAAAAGTAAAAGTAAAAGTAAAAGTAAAAGTAAAAGTAAAAGTAAAAGTAAAAGTAAAAGTAAAAGTAAAAGTAAAAGTAAAAGTAAAAGTAAAAGTAAAAGTAAAAGTAAAAGTAAAAGTAAAAGTAAAAGTAAAAGTAAAAGTAAAAGTAAAAGTAAAAGTAAAAGTAAAAGTAAAAGTAAAATTAAAATTAAAAGTAAAAGTAAAAGTAAAAGTAAAAGTAAAAGTAAAAGTAAAAGTAAAAGTAAAAGTAAAAGTAAAAGTAAAAGTAAAAGTAAAAGTAAAAGTAAAAGTAAAAGTAAAAGTAAAAGTAAAAGTAAAAGTAAAAGTAAAAGTAAAAGTAAAAGTAAAAGTAAAAGTAAAAGTAAAAGTAAAAGTAAAAGTAAAAGTAAAAGTAAAAGTAAAAGTAAAAGTAAAAGTAAAAGTAAAAGTAAAAGTAAAAGTAAAAGTAAAAGTAAAAGTAAAAGTAAAAGTAAAAGTAAAAGTAAAAGTAAAAGTAAAAGTAAAAGTAAAAGTAAAAGTAAAAGTAAAAGTAAAAGTAAAAGTAAAAGTAAAAGTAAAAGTAAAAGTAAAAGTAAAAGTAAAAGTAAAAGTAAAAGTAAAAGTAAAAGTAAAAGTAAAAGTAAAAGTAAAAGTAAAAGTAAAAGTAAAAGTAAAAGTAAAAGTAAAAGTAAAAGTAAAAGTAAAAGTAAAAGTAAAAGTAAAAGTAAAAGTAAAAGTAAAAGTAAAAGTAAAAGTAAAAGTAAAAGTAAAAGTAAAAGTAAAAGTAAAAGTAAAAGTAAAAGTAAAAGTAAAAGTAAAAGTAAAAGTAAAAGTAAAAGTAAAAGTAAAAGTAAAAGTAAAAGTAAAAGTAAAAGTAAAAGTAAAAGTAAAAGTAAAAGTAAAAGTAAAAGTAAAAGTAAAAGTAAAAGTAAAAGTAAAAGTAAAAGTAAAAGTAAAAGTAAAAGTAAAAGTAAAAGTAAAAGTAAAAGTAAAAGTAAAAGTAAAAGTAAAAGTAAAAGTAAAAGTAAAAGTAAAAGTAAAAGTAAAAGTAAAAGTAAAAGTAAAAGTAAAAATAAAAATAAAAATAAAAATAAAAATAAAAATAAAAATAAAAATAAAAATAAAAATAAAAATAAAAATAAAAATAAAAATAAAAATAAAAATAAAAATAAAAATAAAAATAAAAATAAAAATAAAAATAAAAATAAAAATAAAAATAAAAATAAAAATAAAAATAAAAATAAAAATAAAAATAAAAATAAAAATAAAAATAAAAATAAAAATAAAAATAAAAATAAAAATAAAAATAAAAATAAAAATAAAAATAAAAATAAAAATAAAAATAAAAATAAAAATAAAAATAAAAATAAAAATAAAAATAAAAATAAAAATAAAAATAAAAATAAAAATAAAAATAAAAATAAAAATAAAAATAAAAATAAAAATAAAAATAAAAATAAAAATAAAAATAAAAATAAAAATAAAAATAAAAATAAAAATAAAAATAAAAATAAAAATAAAAATAAAAATAAAAATAAAAATAAAAATAAAAATAAAAATAAAAATAAAAATAAAAATAAAAATAAAAATAAAAATAAAAATAAAAATAAAAATAAAAATAAAAATAAAAATAAAAATAAAAATAAAAATAAAAATAAAAATAAAAATAAAAATAAAAATAAAAATAAAAATAAAAATAAAAATAAAAATAAAAATAAAAATAAAAATAAAAATAAAAATAAAAATAAAAATAAAAATAAAAATAAAAATAAAAATAAAAATAAAAATAAAAATAAAAATAAAAATAAAAATAAAAATAAAAATAAAAATAAAAATAAAAATAAAAATAAAAATAAAAATAAAAATAAAAATAAAAATAAAAATAAAAATAAAAAATAAAAATAAAAATAAAAATAAAAATAAAAATAAAAATAAAAATAAAAATAAAAATAAAAATAAAAATAAAAATAAAAATAAAAATAAAAATAAAAATAAAAATAAAAATAAAAATAAAAATAAAAATAAAAATAAAAATAAAAATAAAAATAAAAATAAAAATAAAAATAAAAATAAAAATAAAAATAAAAATAAAAATAAAAATAAAAATAAAAATAAAAATAAAAATAAAAATAAAAATAAAAATAAAAATAAAAATAAAAATAAAAATAAAAATAAAAATAAAAATAAAAATAAAAATAAAAATAAAAATAAAAATAAAAATAAAAATAAAAATAAAAATAAAAATAAAAATAAAAATAAAAATAAAAATAAAAATAAAAATAAAAATAAAAATAAAAATAAAAATAAAAATAAAAATAAAAATAAAAATAAAAATAAAAATAAAAATAAAAATAAAAATAAAAATAAAAATAAAAATAAAAATAAAAATAAAAATAAAAATAAAAATAAAAATAAAAATAAAAATAAAAATAAAAATAAAAATAAAAATAAAAATAAAAATAAAAATAAAAATAAAAATAAAAATAAAAATAAAAATAAAAATAAAAATAAAAATAAAAATAAAAATAAAAATAAAAATAAAAATAAAAATAAAAATAAAAATAAAAATAAAAATAAAAATAAAAATAAAAATAAAAATAAAAATAAAAATAAAAATAAAAATAAAAATAAAAATAAAAATAAAAATAAAAATAAAAATAAAAATAAAAATAAAAATAAAAATAAAAATAAAAATAAAAATAAAAATAAAAATAAAAATAAAAATAAAAATAAAAATAAAAATAAAAATAAAAATAAAAATAAAAATAAAAATAAAAATAAAAATAAAAATAAAAATAAAAATAAAAATAAAAATAAAAATAAAAATAAAAAAAAACAAAAATAAAAATAAAAATAAAAATAAAAATAAAAATAAAAATAAAAATAAAAATAAAAATAAAAATAAAAATAAAAATAAAAATAAAAATAAAAATAAAAATAAAAATAAAAATAAAAATAAAAATAAAAAAAAAACAAAAATAAAAATAAAAATAAAAATAAAAATAAAAATAAAAATAAAAATAAAAATAAAAATAAAAATAAAAATAAAAATAAAAATAAAAATAAAAATAAAAATAAAAATAAAAATAAAAATAAAAATAAAAATAAAAATAAAAATAAAAATAAAAATAAAAATAAAAATAAAAATAAAAATAAAAATAAAAATAAAAATAAAAATAAAAATAAAAATAAAAATAAAAATAAAAATAAAAATAAAAATAAAAATAAAAATAAAAATAAAAATAAAAATAAAAATAAAAATAAAAATAAAAATAAAAATAAAAATAAAAATAAAAATAAAAATAAAAATAAAAATAAAAATAAAAATAAAAATAAAAATAAAAATAAAAATAAAAATAAAAATAAAAATAAAAATAAAAATAAAAATAAAAATAAAAATAAAAATAAAAATAAAAATAAAAATAAAAATAAAAATAAAAATAAAAATAAAAATAAAAATAAAAATAAAAATAAAAATAAAAATAAAAATAAAAATAAAAATAAAAATAAAAATAAAAATAAAAATAAAAATAAAAATAAAAATAAAAATAAAAATAAAAATAAAAATAAAAATAAAAATAAAAATAAAAATAAAAATAAAAATAAAAATAAAAATAAAAATAAAAATAAAAATAAAAATAAAAATAAAAATAAAAATAAAAATAAAAATAAAAATAAAAATAAAAATAAAAATAAAAATAAAAATAAAAATAAAAATAAAAATAAAAATAAAAATAAAAATAAAAATAAAAATAAAAATAAAAATAAAAATAAAAATAAAAATAAAAATAAAAATAAAAATAAAAATAAAAATAAAAATAAAAATAAAAATAAAAATAAAAATAAAAATAAAAATAAAAATAAAAATAAAAATAAAAATAAAAATAAAAATAAAAATAAAAATAAAAATAAAAATAAAAATAAAAATAAAAATAAAAATAAAAGTAAAAGTAAAGGTAAAGGTAAAAGTAAAGGTAAAGGTAAAGATTAAGGTAAAGGTAAAGGTAATGGTATAGGTATTGGTAAAGGTCAAGGTCAAGGTCAAGGTAAAGGTAAAGGTAAAGGTAAAGGTAGAGGTAGAGTTAAAGGTAAAAGTAAAGGTAAAGGCAAAGGCAAAGGCAAAGGCAAAGGCAAAGGCAAAGGCAAAGGCAAAGGCAAAGGTAAAGGCAAAGACAAAGGAATAAGGACAAAGTCAAAAACCAGGACAAAGATAAAGACAAAAACAAAGAAAAAGACAAAAAAAAAGATAAATATAAAGATAAAGATAAAGATAAAGATAAAGATAAAGATAAAGATAAAGATAAAGATAAAGATAAAGATAAAGATAAAGATAAAGATAAAGATAAAGATAAAGATAAAGATAAAGATAAAGATAAAGATAAAGATAAAGATAAAGATAAAGATAAAGATAAAGATAAAGATAAAGATAAAGATAAAGATAAAGATAAAGATAAAGATAAAGATAAAGATAAAGATAAAGATAAAGATAAAGATAAAGATAAAGATAAAGATAAAGATAAAGATAAAGATAAAGATAAAGATAAAGATAAAGATAAAGATAAAGATAAAGATAAAGATAAAGATAAAGATAAAGATAAAGATAAAGATAAAGATAAAGATAAAGATAAAGATAAAGATAAAGATAAAGATAAAGATAAAGATAAAGATAAAGATAAAGATAAAGATAAAGATAAAGATAAAGATAAAGATAAAGATAAAGATAAAGATAAAGATAAAGATAAAGATAAAGATAAAGATAAAGATAAAGATAAAGATAAAGATAAAGATAAAGATAAAGATAAAGATAAAGATAAAGATAAAGATAAAGATAAAGATAAAGATAAAGATAAAGATAAAGATAAAGATAAAGATAAAGATAAAGATAAAGATAAAGATAAAGATAAAGATAAAGATAAAGATAAAGATAAAGATAAAGATAAAGATAAAGATAAAGATAAAGATAAAGATAAAGATAAAGATAAAGATAAAGATAAAGATAAAGATAAAGATAAAGATAAAGATAAAGATAAAGATAAAGATAAAGATAAAGATAAAGATAAAGATAAAGATAAAGATAAAGATAAAGATAAAGATAAAGATAAAGATAAAGATAAAGATAAAGATAAAGATAAAGATAAAGATAAAGATAAAGATAAAGATAAAGATAAAGATAAAGATAAAGATAAAGATAAAGATAAAGATAAAGATAAAGATAAAGATAAAGATAAAGATAAAGATAAAGATAAAGATAAAGATAAAGATAAAGATAAAGATAAAGATAAAGATAAAGATAAAGATAAAGATAAAGATAAAGATAAAGATAAAGATAAAGATAAAGATAAAGATAAAGATAAAGATAAAGATAAAGATAAAGATAAAGATAAAGATAAAGATAAAGATAAAGATAAAGATAAAGATAAAGATAAAGATAAAGATAAAGATAAAGATAAAGATAAAGATAAAGATAAAGATAAAGATAAAGATAAAGATAAAGATAAAGATAAAGATAAAGATAAAGATAAAGATAAAGATAAAGATAAAGATAAAGATAAAGATAAAGATAAAGATAAAGATAAAGATAAAGATAAAGATAAAGATAAAGATAAAGATAAAGATAAAGATAAAGATAAAGATAAAGATAAAGATAAAGATAAAGATAAAGATAAAGATAAAGATAAAGATAAAGATAAAGATAAAGATAAAGATAAAGATAAAGATAAAGATAAAGATAAAGATAAAGATAAAGATAAAGATAAAGATAAAGATAAAGATAAAGATAAAGATAAAGATAAAGATAAAGATAAAGATAAAGATAAAGATAAAGATAAAGATAAAGATAAAGATAAAGATAAAGATAAAGATAAAGATAAAGATAAAGATAAAGATAAAGATAAAGATAAAGATAAAGATAAAGATAAAGATAAAGATAAAGATAAAGATAAAGATAAAGATAAAGATAAAGATAAAGATAAAGATAAAGATAAAGATAAAGATAAAGATAAAGATAAAGATAAAGATAAAGATAAAGATAAAGATAAAGATAAAGATAAAGATAAAGATAAAGATAAAGATAAAGATAAAGATAAAGATAAAGATAAAGATAAAGATAAAGATAAAGATAAAGATAAAGATAAAGATAAAGATAAAGATAAAGATAAAGATAAAGATAAAGATAAAGATAAAGATAAAGATAAAGATAAAGATAAAGATAAAGATAAAGATAAAGATAAAGATAAAGATAAAGATAAAGATAAAGATAAAGATAAAGATAAAGATAAAGATAAAGATAAAGATAAAGATAAAGATAAAGATAAAGATAAAGATAAAGATAAAGATAAAGATAAAGATAAAGATAAAGATAAAGATAAAGATAAAGATAAAGATAAAGATAAAGATAAAGATAAAGATAAAGATAAAGATAAAGATAAAGATAAAGATAAAGATAAAGATAAAGATAAAGATAAAGATAAAGATAAAGATAAAGATAAAGATAAAGATAAAGATAAAGATAAAGATAAAGATAAAGATAAAGATAAAGATAAAGATAAAGATAAAGATAAAGATAAAGATAAAGATAAAGATAAAGATAAAGATAAAGATAAAGATAAAGATAAAGATAAAGATAAAGATAAAGATAAAGATAAAGATAAAGATAAAGATAAAGATAAAGATAAAGATAAAGATAAAGATAAAGATAAAGATAAAGATAAAGATAAAGATAAAGATAAAGATAAAGATAAAGATAAAGATAAAGATAAAGATAAAGATAAAGATAAAGATAAAGATAAAGATAAAGATAAAGATAAAGATAAAGATAAAGATAAAGATAAAGATAAAGATAAAGATAAAGATAAAGATAAAGATAAAGATAAAGATAAAGATAAAGATAAAGATAAAGATAAAGATAAAGATAAAGATAAAGATAAAGATAAAGATAAAGATAAAGATAAAGATAAAGATAAAGATAAAGATAAAGATAAAGATAAAGATAAAGATAAAGATAAAGATAAAGATAAAGATAAAGATAAAGATAAAGATAAAGATAAAGATAAAGATAAAGATAAAGATAAAGATAAAGATAAAGATAAAGATAAAGATAAAGATAAAGATAAAGATAAAGATAAAGATAAAGATAAAGATAAAGATAAAGATAAAGATAAAGATAAAGATAAAGATAAAGATAAAGATAAAGATAAAGATAAAGATAAAGATAAAGATAAAGATAAAGATAAAGATAAAGATAAAGATAAAGATAAAGATAAAGATAAAGATAAAGATAAAGATAAAGATAAAGATAAAGATAAAGATAAAGATAAAGATAAAGATAAAGATAAAGATAAAGATAAAGATAAAGATAAAGATAAAGATAAAGATAAAGATAAAGATAAAGATAAAGATAAAGATAAAGATAAAGATAAAGATAAAGATAAAGATAAAGATAAAGATAAAGATAAAGATAAAGATAAAGATAAAGATAAAGATAAAGATAAAGATAAAGATAAAGATAAAGATAAAGATAAAGATAAAGATAAAGATAAAGATAAAGATAAAGATAAAGATAAAGATAAAGATAAAGATAAAGATAAAGATAAAGATAAAGATAAAGATAAAGATAAAGATAAAGATAAAGATAAAGATAAAGATAAAGATAAAGATAAAGATAAAGATAAAGATAAAGATAAAGATAAAGATAAAGATAAAGATAAAGATAAAGATAAAGATAAAGATAAAGATAAAGATAAAGATAAAGATAAAGATAAAGATAAAGATAAAGATAAAGATAAAGATAAAGATAAAGATAAAGATAAAGATAAAGATAAAGATAAAGATAAAGATAAAGATAAAGATAAAGATAAAGATAAAGATAAAGATAAAGATAAAGATAAAGATAAAGATAAAGATAAAGATAAAGATAAAGATAAAGATAAAGATAAAGATAAAGATAAAGATAAAGATAAAGATAAAGATAAAGATAAAGATAAAGATAAAGATAAAGATAAAGATAAAGATAAAGATAAAGATAAAGATAAAGATATAGATAAAGATAAAGATAAAGATAAAGATAAAGATAAAGATAAAGATAAAGATAAAGCTAAAGCTAAAGCTAAAGCTAAAGCTAAAGCTAAAGCTAAAGCTAAAGCTAAAGCTAAAGCTAAAGCTAAAGATAAAGATAAAGATAAAAATAAAAATAAAGATAAAGATAAAGATAAAGATAAAGATAAAGATAAAGATAAAGATAAAGAAAAAGAAAAAGATAAGGAAAAAGAAAAAGATAAAGATAAAGAAAATGACAAAGCCATAGACAAAGACAAAGACAATGACAAATACACATTCAAAGACAAAGACTAAAATTTTTTGTCTTTGACACATTTGTCTCTGTGAAATAAGTAAATTTTGTTTAAGGATATATTCTAGTTCGAAAGCTAAGAAAATAGGCCATATTTGGGAATTTTTCGTGAGCTTGCTATGAAAGTTATGTTTATAAAAATTATTAAAAATAATGAATAAAATCTTAAGTTGCAAAAACCAAACATTTTTATTAATTTCCTTCAGTTTTTTACACAAAATTCGCACTTAAGCGAACGTCATAATCTGGAGGCAGGTCCGGCTCCAGCACCATATCTCGTCAACGGCTTATCTGTAACGAAACAACTGAAGTGTTTAAGATTTGGTATGCCAATGGCTACATAATAGACTATTAATATTAATTTCTAACAATTGTTGTTATTTTTGTGTAACAAAAACCAACAAAATTTAAATATTTTTTTTCGCTGTTATTTAAAAAAAATATAGTAAAAACCAATATTTTTATATGATAAATTCTAGTTTTTGAGTATTTGTGTATAAGATATGTAGTTAAAATTTCAGAAAGATTGAAATTTGAAAAATTTAAAACGTACTTTTGAGAAAAACGCGTTATATTCATTTTATACCCTGGTACGATTTTTCGTACAGCAACTTTGATATAGAATTCAAAATATTTGATAATATACAGCCAAATTTTCATAGGCACAAATAAAAATATTTTTATTTTGTGTGTAAAATAAAAGTAGCAGCCAATCAACCCATCCCCTCTCTATTTTTGTGACGCTTGCCAAAAAACCCTTACTAGCAGAACATGTTTGAACAAATTTTTTAAAAATAGCAAATAATTAAATTTCTCTTAAAATACATTAAAGCCAAGTAGAGGATAGACTAAAATACTCGAAATACATGTCACCTGGTTTATCATGGTGTTACCTGATGCCTCCAGTTGTGGTCAAAAATGGAGTACGAAAAATCGTACAGTGGTCGCCGACGCACATTCTATATTTTTTTTCATTTAGCGCCATTTACGTGCATGAGTATTCGTAATAACGCCACATCGGATTTGTAAGTCTATGTTATTGTTTGCAAAGTATTTAGTTTATTGTGAATTTTTCGTCAAAAAGGAAATTTTCATTAATTTTTTAGAGAATAAAGTGAATGTTGTGGCATCTTTAAGGAAAATAATTTGGCATCAGTATTTAAAAGCGCATGAGTTAGAATCAATCATCGATGGATGGTCGTCAGATAGGGAAAAAATAAGCAAAATTGTGCTAAATATCCGAGGGATACCTGTACTAGTTCAATCCGGTGGATTCCCAAAAGATGCCTGCGGATTCCTTAAAGATATGTTCCTAGGAGCTCACACGGTCTTGCGTCTTTTATCTGTTGTAGATTATTCAACCCATCACGATGTATATTTTGACAATTTTTTACATCTTACTATTTGATGTGCCGGTTGTCGGACAGGAATTTCTTCGCTACTATGACGGTTCGCGTCAATTGGTTGGCCGGTACTTCTCTGAAGACCGGTGCGAAAAATTTGCATCGAGGAGCAATAGATTATACATTCGACAAAACGAATGATATCCTCATTGCACGCTAAAGCGTTAACAAGGAGGTCACAATTGCAGTGTATACTAGTATCGCCTGTGGCCGAAATTTGACCAACTTTCTGAAATTTCAATCGTTTTTTTCTCATTCTGAGGAGATGACCCTGCTTAAAGAAAATGTGTTGTTATGATGTTAGATTGCCAATGTTGGGTATGGTGTTGCAGGATAAACCATGAGATCTTATGTTGACAGGAGATCGTCCTATGTACTGGGATCTATCTAAAAAGAATCCTACTTGTTGGCTTTCAAGCCAGCCACGCTGATATTGAAGGCCTCAGAGGCCGCTCTTTTTGAAGATACATTAAAACAGTATACTTATCAAATTTTTATTGCTCAGCTCGGACTCCAAACTCGACTATCTCGACTCTGCTTTATTAATCAAAAATATTCAGCTTATATAATAAAATTACAATAAATTCTTACTTCTAAAAACACACCCAGTTTCTAGTCACTTTCCAAAAACTAATTTCTGTATATTCTTGTAACCAATCACAATTCTTTGATTACGACAGAAATGCTGAAATATGCAAATGACATAGTTCAAATTCTCAGTGCTTCTTATTTACTCTAATTGATTTCATATTATTATCTCGAGATTTAAGAAATAACAATTATGAAAACAATCATTTCATCAGATGCCCTACTCCATCGAACTATTCTTATGAAATTTTATTTCCACACCTTTCCTCACATGTTGACCCACATGTGCACACTGCAGTATGATCTTGTCTTTTATTATTTTTATTTCCAAACAGAAGTGGCCGCTCGCGTTGACCCACAGGCTAATTTATGATTCGTTCATCATTTTATTTTATTTATTTTCTGTAATTGTTTATTTGTTGCTATTTACCAAGATCGTATTGCATTCACATGTGCTCAGCATTTCAAGATTCTGACCTTGGTTGTGGCTAGGTATTTTGTTTATTTTATTCTTACACGTTTTAATGCTATTTTTTATTTATTTGTTTGTTAAACGCACAACAGTGTTCTACTCAGAAAATCTTAAGTTTCAAATTATCGCAATAATTCTGACATCAAAATAGCCGCAATTTTTTTTACAATATTATCTGAAAAACATTGCCCAAAAAAAAACTTCCGTACACCATTTTTTTCACAACTAGGGTTTTTCATACAAAAATACGTTGTACTGAGAAAAGCTATAGTTTTCGAGATATCGTCATGTCAAAATAAAGAGAATTTTTCAGAATTTACTATTTTTAAGAAATTTCACATATATTCACACATATTACATAAAAAAATACTTATTGTAGGGTATCCGTAAGAGATAGCGAAAAAGGTTTTTTTTGCATTGTATTAATGTCTAAAATTTCCTCTTACTCCATGTTTTTCCATTTCTTATAGTTTAGGTTTTACTTCGGAAATATTCTTTCAACGTTCATATTTTAGGACAAAGGTCACAAAAATATTCGGTAAACTCCTTCTTCCTACTCTAATTTATTTAAAAAAAAATTATCAAAATCGGTTCAGAAACACGGAAGAACTGTTTCTCCTACGCCTATTTCTATATAATAATGAAATGGCTTATAATATAGATTTTTGCATACAACTTTGGAGTGGTTTGAAGTATTTGAAAATTTTTTTCACAGAAATTCTTTTTTAAGCTGTAGAAATTTGTAAAAAATATATAAACAACATTTCGAAAAATTCAATTTTCATTAAAAAAATAGCTCATGATTTTCTATGATAAAAACTGTTTATTGAATTATGTGTAAAAATTAATCCATCTTTGCAAATAAATGGTATGTCATATGAAAGAGTGTGCAAAAAGAAAATTTTATAAGAAAAAAACTTACAACAAAAAAACTTTTGCCCTATTTTTTGAGCAGAAACTGAATATGTTATAGGATTATTTAAAACAATATAAAAAATTGAATTTGAGAGATAACGGTAAAAATTTCATTTCTCGGAATCAATTTAATTGATATTTCAGACAAAGAAATTTCAATGAAAATCGATTAAAAAATGGCTGATACACTTGCTTGCAAAATCAAAACATAAAATTTCAATAGTTTTTCTTCTCATTCTGAGGCGATGACCTTGCTTCAAGGAAATACGTTGTACTGATAAAATCTACATTCTTTGAGATATCGCAATAATTTTGATGTCATTATAACGGGAATTGTTTTAACAAACTATCACTGAAAAATATTACCAAAAAAGCTTTCATATAACGTTATATTTCTGAACCAACGACGTATCGTATATAATTTTTTGAAGTTTCTATTTAAAAAACTTTTCAAAACGCTGTTTATTTCTTTACATATGTGTCAATAAGCGGAAATCATCGTCATCTTATTTCAAAGCAAGTGGTTAAGTAGAAAAAAAATTAAGAATAGTCCTTACACAATTTAAAACGGTCTTAAGAGCCAAGCAAACCAGAAGTTTTTAGTTCAATTTAATCATAAGCTCATTTTTATGATAATTTTAAATCTCAAGATAGCCAGCAGCCTCCACACGAGGCAAAAAAGGTTAGCATTTTCCCCTTCAAATACTATCTGCTTCTATACGAAACGCTGTTGCTCTTGTACCAAAAAAAAAATGCTCTGTCAACATTCGCTTTTATGCTTTTTTTCATTTTTTCATTTACCCTTCCTTGGCAACTACTTGTGGCTGCTCTTTCCTTAATTCATGCTTTTTTGCAGCATTCTCGTTATCGTCCTCTTCAGAGGCACTCACATCAAATTGACTCAATTCATGCCATCATGCACTCAACTCACCGGCTTGACTCGCATCACTCATTCAAGCATTTCAGCTTGAGTGCTAATTGGCGGAAATAAAACTGGAAATGGATGCCGAGCAGTGCTCTGCAGGACTTTTAGCAATCATGGCTGCGTGAATGAATTTCAGTTTCAATGCCAGGAGTTTTTCTGGCAATTCAAATTGTAGCTTGGCCTGTCTGTCATTACTTTTGGAAGGTTGAATAATAAGAATAAAATTATTTTTTGAAATGAAAATATTTAATGAAAACCTGATTTTAAAAGCTATACCAATAAACACACGCACAGACACTTAAAGAAGCTGCTGCTGTTGCTGCTCAAGAGCTTCAGAAAATGTGCTCAAGTTAAATGGAGCGAAAGTGTTGTCGACCTCAGTGCCGAAAAAGTTTAAGTAATATCTAAGGAAGTAAAGGAAAAGAAACAAAAAGCTTCAATGAAATAAGAAAACCCTTCAGAATTGTGGTACGTAGGTTACAATGGAATATAATTTTATTTTTCTTACATTTGAAAAACTTTTATATTAATGCTGCGTAACTTTTACAGTCCGTGGCTGAAGTTCCTGTTGGGGTTTCGCAGATTTTTGTACTTTTTGTTTTAATTTTGTGTGAATAAAGGATATAATGAGTTTGGTGTTTTGTTTTTGTTTAATTCATGAATTTATTTTAAACATAAATTCACGTTGCGACCCTAAAAAACCCACACCGCAGTAAGACTTTTGTTTTTAACTAAGAGGTAATTAAATGCTTTTAGTATGGAAAATTATTTATTACATACAATTGCGTGAATTTATTAATCATTGAGAAATATATTAACATGCACCATATTGTAATAATTGCTGGACAGGCGTTTAAATTCATAGCGTGCAGAGAGTAGCATTAAATAAAGCTGCTGAGCTTTTTTTTTTGTGATATAATAAATCATGAGAAATGATAAAAAAAGAAAGCCACAACTGTTACAATTGTAACATTAATAACAAAACACGATACAACAGAAATTCAATCAACCATTATGTTTGTATAAATTAAAAAAAATTTTTTTTATTTTATGTAGTGTATGCATAAAGTATGACTAGAAATTGATATCAGCATTACAACAATTAAGGCATAGATATACTATGCTATACAAATGTTCAAAACGACGTCTTTTCCCACCAAACATCGATCAAATCACATTTTATTGCCTTTTTCAAATGGCAATGGTACCGTTTACCAAATGGTGCATATATGTAAAAGCCTAAATGTTGCATCGCACACATTGAATGTGACATTTCTATTGATATTGGTAAAGTTTTGTCCTTTCGCAGTGAGCTTTAAAGAAAAGCTCTATCGATATCTTTTCGAAAATTTGTCAAGCTCTTAGAAGTTTACTGACTTCGCTTTGAAAAACTTTATAAAAAAGTTTTTCGCTTTTAGCTCCGCTGTAGCACATCCCAGTGTGCCAAACGGATCTGTTACGAATCCGTAACGAACTCACTTATTCGTACATTTTGTCCGAAACGGATTGCGTTTCGCATCCGGAACGGATCCTTTTTCGTATGAAATTCCTCTCTCCGTTACGGACTTCAGTTACGAATCCGTTTCGGACTTCAGATACGAATCCGTTTCGGACTTCAGATACGAATCCGTTTCGGACTTCAGATACGAATCTGTTTCGGGCTTCAGATACGAATCCGTTTCGGACTTCAGATACGAATCCATTTCGGACTTCATATACGAAACAGACGTTTCAGACTCTTTTTTTTTTAAATAATGCGAACTCGCAATGGACTCGTTTGACGCATTTAGCTACAGATGTTAACAATATAGGTTCTCTAAACAAGTTTCACGCATTCAAATTTGAAAACTTTTTGCAGGAAATTAAACGTAAATTAAAACAAAAAATATAATTTTGTAATCAAATTTAAAAGAGAGTAGTGGAGGCTAGTTTAAATGGTAAAAAAAATAATTCAAAATATCAAACAAACGAGTACAATGTTGGTAAGTTCCAGCATGGCTCATACTTGTTTCTTCAAACAGCTAAACATTATTTTTCATTAAAGCATCCCAATAACTTTTACTGCTATAATGACAAAGCGTACAAAATTCACGCAATTAAAAAAGTTTCCGAAAAATATCTTGTGTACGGCTATCCTATAGTCACATTTAACTTGATCACTAATGATAATTATTTAAAAATTCTGACAAGTACTTTTCTTCAATTTGAAGGAGAGCTTGAGGAGCACGAGCCTAATGAAATAAAAAAGTTGTTTAAAATAAAAATAAGTACACAATTGTATTTCGTATCCCTTATCCACTGAAAATAAAATAAGAAATTGTAAAACAAATTTAAGACTGTCTTTTATGTTAACGTTGTGGTAATTTTTTTGACGGATTCGTAACGGGTTCGTAACGGGTCCGTCAAAACATAAGAGCGATTCCTCTCAAAAATACGAATTGCTTTTTATTTTTTCGGATCCGCCTCGAACTCAGAACGGACTTCAGAAACGAATCCGTAACGGACTTCAGAAACGAATCCGTAACGGACTTCAGATACGAATCCGTTTCGGACTTCATATACGAATCCGTTTCAGACTCTTTTGGCAGATTCATAACGGGTTCGTAACGGGTCCGTCGAAACAAAAGAAAGCGTAGTGCGTACTGACGGACTCGTAACGGGTTCGTAATGGATCCGCATCCGCTTTTGTGCACATTGGGATGACATGAAATCCAATACAAGCATATAAACGAAAGTGGTTGATATATAGATGGAAAAGCTGATATTTTTTCTAAAATACAAAATATTATTTTTTATTTTATGGTGAGTAGCTTAGGTTCTAGATCAATAATACTAAACACGTACCAAAACCGTAAAACACCCTGTATCTTGAAAGTTTTACAATGTGAGAGGAAACTCCATAAATTTTTATACTCACCTTATCAAGAGGAACCACCACCCGAGGAAAATAATGCTATATCTGTTGCACCTTGTATGTAATTCATGCAGCTTTAAATATAAAAATACAGGTGTCCCTATTTATTTTCACATGACTGTACTTTTGTCTTTTCATAATTAAAACATTATTGCTAATTTCAGAACTATTAAAATTTTGTATTTAACAACACCTATCTTGTTGCATTAAAAAGCTATCTTTTTGGAGTCAAAAATAAAAGATTTTTTAGATAGGCTCACCAATTTTTTTTTTTTGTGTTATTACATTTTTTTGGGTGTAGTTATAATAAAAAACTTTTTTATAAAGAAAGTGGTTGATATACTGATGAAAAGGTTGATATTTTTTCTAAAATAGAAAATATTATTTTTTATTTTATGGTGAGTAGTATAGATTCTATATCAATAATACTAAACACGTACCAAAACCGTAAAACACCCTGTATCTTGGAAGTTTTACAATGTGGGAGGAAACTCCATAAAGTGTTATACTCGCCTTATTAATAAGAATCACCAGCCGCGGGAATTAATGCTATATCTGGATCACCTTGTATATAATTCAAGCAGATTCAAATATAAAAATATAGGTGTCCCTATTTATTTTCACATGACTGTATGTGGACAAATGTGTATTGTCATCTTTAAAATGACGTAACTTCCTTATAACAAGATCATCAGGTTAAATGAAAATTGTTCATGTTAATATGAAAATAGCACGTTTTAACATTTGAAAAAATCAATGTTGATGTAAAAATCTTTGTTGTAAATAGAAACTTACCCATTGCTACTTAAAAAACACTTGTGGTTAATATAACAAACATATGGTTTAGATTTAAAAACAGTTTTCTTTAGAATAAAGAACTTATAAACAGCTGTGTGAAAAAATTGTCCTCTAAAATAAAACATACAAAATTTGTTGATCAGTGAGAAAAAGAGTTTGTTTATAACAAGTAAGTACATTGATTTAATTTAATGACTTAGTAACAACTACAGTTGCTCACAGCTTATTTTATGCAGTGCATACTTTCAATTTTAGGGCTTTATAACAACGAAACTAACAGGAATAGAAAAAATAATATAGTATCATTTAAAAGAACAAGATATTTAGTTTACAAAATTAACTTAATTTATTGTAAAAATATATATTAAGTTGGCTTAAAATTAAGAAACCAGACAATACTGCTTAATTTCATATCACAGCTTATTTTATGCAGTCACTTGTTATTTATAAATTTTTCGTATTAATTAATGATATCTGATATTTTTATTATTTGGTATGATAGCCCTTGTTGTCCGCAACAGATCTAAGGTGGTTTGCCATTGATGCGACCAGTTTTTGAGTGATAGGTGGCGAAATATTCGCCCACTTCGTTTTCAATATCTCTTTCAGGTGGGTTTTGTTTGAAAATTGATGCTTCCGGATGTTATTTTCCAATAAAGACCACACATTTTCAATAACATTAAGGTCTGGCGACTGTGCTGGCGGCGTCATCAATTGTGGGCAGTTGTACATTAGCCTGGTTTGCACAATATCCGCATTGTGCTTTTGATCGTCATCCTGGTAAAATCGGAAATTCAATTTTGTACCCAGAACCTTTGCACTCTACAACAAATTGTTCTTCAGGATCTGTAGGTACTTAAATTTGTAAATTGTTATTTCAATAAACGGCAACTTCCCAGTACCAGCAGCTGACATTCAGGCCTAAACCATGACGCTGCCACCGCCATGTTTCACGGTTTGTTTTAAGTTTTTTTTTGTTGACCTCGGTATTCGGTTTTCGCCACATATAGCACATACCATCTGATCCGAATAAATTTATCTTCGATTTATCTGCAAAACGAACTGAAGTCCAGTACTCTGAGCCCTTGGACATATGTTCTTTGTCGTAGTTGAGTCTGCATAATCTGTTTTTGGGGCTAATAAACGGCTTGTTTCGTGTTACTCGGCAATGAAAGTTCTTTTTGCGCAAGACACGTCGAATAGTTTCGGCACTACACTCTTTGCTCTTATTGTGCAATCGATTCTTATGGACGAAGCACCCGATGATCTTTTGCACTGTTAAGGAATTGATATTAACCATTTCAGCCATTTTTCACTGCGAGCTGCTGTGTTTAAAATAGTATATAACCAATTCTCGTTGTTGTAGCGTTAAGCGCGCTCCTATTTTAAAGAATCACAGAAGCAGACACTTGAAGAAAAAAAAATCAGACTAAAAAGCTAACACAAAGCAATTATAGAAATAGAACGAAGACATAGCTAACGAAAGAACCGTTAGACAGCGCAGTATAAGAGTACCGTAACAGAGAGAAGTGACTGCATAAAATAAGCTGCGAGATGGAATTAAGCAGTATTTTCTGTTCTCTCATTTTTTAAAAAAATAAATATTTGTATACACAATTAATGGAAAACCTTTATTTAACTAGACTTTTTGCTCTTTTAAATGACACCATATTATCTTTTGTATTCCTGTTAGTTTTGTTTTTATGAAGCCCTAAAGTTTAAAGTATGCACTGCATAAAATAAGCTGTGAGCCACTGTATATATATGTTGAGGTATAAAGAATTTTTCTTTAATAATTGCTAGCTTAGATATTAATTCAATGGCAATTAAGGAAAGAAGATTATAGTAAAAACCAAAGAATTTTTACTTTTGACCAGTTCATTGTTATTTGAAAAAACAAATGTAAGGTATAAAGTAATCTGACAATCCTTTTCATATTAACTGAATTAACGAAAAAGGGTCAAATGAAAAAAAAAAACTGCGAAAAAAAAGAAATTATGTATGGGCATTTCCATCGTAACTCACGCGACATGCGTACGACTAAAGCTTCGTTTTCTCGGAAGCTTATGTTATTAATGTAAAAAATTTCCTGTGTACATATGTCTTACAAGATATAGTAATGGTATGATCTACCTAATTTTTCGTTCCTGTAACTAATTAAGAATGGTAGTGGTAAATATACGACTAAAGAGGAAGTGTGTTTTACAGGCCATATAATTTGTTTTTGCTTTTAATTTTTAAATAATGGGAAGACAGTGGAGTTTCATAATAAACCCACTTTACCTATGGACTTTGCTTATTTAAAAATATATTCAGATTCCAAATATCCTAAAAATATTTGCCTTAACTCACGCAACAAAATTTCCTTAAATTTATATTAGGTAATTAAGTAATTAGCTTGTAAAGTAATTATGTAAATTAGTAATTAACAAACAAATTTAATATATTGTCCTTTTCTTGCCTTTCATTGCCTTTCATTTTTACTCAAACAAAAAGCTTACGAAACATTTACTAAACACTTACGAAAAAGGAAACTACATTTGTGAAACAGTGCAGACAATTTGATCATCATGATTATTGAATTTATATAGAAATTTCCTAAATTAATAAAATTAAAATGTTTCTCTCAGATAATATCATAAAATAAAAGTTTTTAATAAGTTTTAAGTTTTTGGTCACGGTTGACTTTTTTCTGGAAATGTCCATATAGAAGAATATTTTCAGATTTTTGCGGCTTCAACACTTCCTTGTGACCTTGGGACTACACTGTCTAAATCTCAAAAAAATTGGCAAAGGATAATCAAGAAGATAAAAAAATAGTATTACATTTTTTTTTTTTATATATTCCAAGACACTTAAAATAGGTTTTTCCCGATACAAATCGTCTGGAAAAACTTGAATCAAAAAGCGCCACCTCTAAACTTTAGCCGATTTTTTAAGACTTATAGGGTTGGGTCCTAAGGAAGAGTTTAAGCTGTGAAAATGAAACTGGATTGTTAAAAAAACCCCCAATAAATATAATATACAGTGTTGCGCAAAACAATAACAACAAAATAAGTGCGCTGCAACAAAATCGCGTATCTTTTTTAATATTGGAGACACACAAAAATGATTACAGGAATCAAAGCATATGTTCAAACATCATTTATAAAACAAATCAAATTCAAATTTAAAATTAATATGATCAAAACAAAAGCAACAAAACTTCAAAAATGTAAAAAGAGAACAGAAGTTCCAAGAATTACCAGTAAAAGTTCCATTATTGTAAAGCACGTGTTCTTTTAAGTCATAAAATTAAAGTTTAGTTGTATTATTGCGCAAGTTGTGACATTGACTATTCCATTTATAATGGCATGTTTTAAATACTGTGAAGCTTTTAAATTACAAATTATTTCCGAATGTAAAAACGAAAATTCGCAAATATCTAACGTGAAACAGTTTGATATTAATCGGCCAATAATTTGCAAATTAATAAAGAAATATACCATCACAAAAGACGTAACAACGGTACATTAAAGAGGGCGACCGCGGAAGACATCGCTGCGTGATGACAGGAACATTTGTGGTGTGTTCAAACAAAATGCATTTGCCACATCCAAAGAGGTTGTTCGGACACTTGATTTAGATATCCATCACAGCACTATTTGATGACGAGCCGTTGAGAACGATTAAAGAAGTTACAAGCCGGCAGAGAAACCTTTGCTTACACTAAGCATAAAAAACAAGGTGAGGTGTTACAATTTAAACAATTCTGTCTGAAATTGTGACAACAAGTTGCAATTAATTGTTTTTTAGACTCAGTCTTGCAAAAGAGCACCTAAATTGGACCGTTCAAAAATCGAAAACCGTTTTTTAGCGATGAATCAAAGTTCAACTTGATTAATTCAGATGGGATGTGCACGGTACGGCGCCACCCAGGTACACGACTTGAAGCCCGAAACTGCAAAATAAATTTTAAGCACGGAGGCGGTGGCATTATGGTCTGCACTTGTTTTTCCTATAATGAAGTTGAACCACTTCAAAAAATCGGTGGAATTATGGATCACTTTGTATATAATGACATATTAGAAAGCAAGATGCAACCACATTCAGAGTGGAATATGTCGCTTCAGTGAACGTTTCAGCCCGGCAACGACCCGAAGCACACTTCAAAGCTCATCAAAGATTACATTAGAGGCAATGGGATTCAAGTCCTTGATTGGCCGGCACAGTCACAATGACTTGAATCCCATTGAAAATCTTTTTGGGATTTTGAAGGTAAAAGTTTCTGGTCAAAGGTTTTCTAATAAGACTGCACTGTATGAAGCGCTGAAACTTTATTGGGAACATATACCTAATACCAACATATCTAATTTAATAGAGTCGATGGCGCTCAGATGTGCAGCGGTTATCAAAAATAACTAATCTTACACCAAATATTAATTATGTTGCTTTTGTTTTGCTCTCAGATAAACTAAATGTAGTCACATTAATTCTAAATTTAATTAAAGAAAAACAAAACCAAATTTGAATATGATTAGTTTTTAATATGATGTATGAATATATGCTTTTTTTCCTATAATCATTTTTGTGTGTCCCTAATATTTAAAAATATACAGTTTTGCGCAACACTGTATATATACATTAGGGTGGGTCGATTTAAAAATGGCCCATTGCTCAGTGAAAATCGTATTCTAGGGATAAAAATAAGAAACTTTGCCCGAGGAACTATACCTCTATTAAATTTATAAAATTCAAATTTTGAAAAATTCCTCTTTGACCCATTTGAGGCATCATCAGTATGGGGAATACCCCACTCCCACTGGCATGGGTGGATCGGCCCTTCAAAGTTAGAAGGGGTTGGTCATGCATTTGGACTCGATTGGGGCACTCTAAATGGATCAAAGAGGGATTTTTCAAAATTTGACCCTACGGAAAAGTTGGGGCATTAGAATTCGTTTTAGAGGTATAGTTCCTAGGGCAAAGTTTCTGATTTTGATCCCTTGATAATAATACGATTTTCACTGACCAATGGGCATTTTTTTTGCCTCCCCACTAAACGACCAGGCCTAATATACATATTCTTGACTTAGTTTTTAATTATGTGTGTTAATAATTTAATTCTCGGATGCGGTTTATCTTTTTTAGTTGTAATAGAAAAGAAATACTTTTGAATAAAATGCCTTACTGATTTTAGATTTTAAAGCATGTCTATAGCTGATATTATACTGGACATTTTGTATTGAATCCTATCAAAATAAAGTACAACCTGCTATGGGTCTAACATCTCACCAACAACAATTACGAATGTTTGAATAGATTCGCCTACTGTTTGCAGCCTACTGTTTGCAGATGTTGGAGTCGATCATTGATAGCGCTAATGGTGGGTGTTACATATATAAAGAATTCTGGGAGTCTTTGGTTGTGAATTAAGGAAGTGTTTTATTTCCACATATTTTTTTTAAAGAAGGTATCAATTATCCATGAATAGCCAGGAATAATCCTAAGTATTTTCCATATGTTAAGAGAGAAAGAACTAAAATTAAATTGGAATCAAATGTGTTTCAAAAAGTTTTCGTGAATTTTTACAAAAAAAAAAACGTAACGAGAACAACGTACTTCATTGTTATTTTGCCTTAATAGTGCACGTTTATTGCCGAGCTAAGCCGTAAAACTCATTGGAGCAACAGAGAACGCAAGTCATGCATCTTTTTTGCCCCAATGCGTTTATGGGTTAATTTCACCATGGCTCGGCAATTAACGTGGCCATAGCATACATATTTCTGCTTGCTAATTTCTTTTTAACACATTTTTCACATTTTTCTCACTTTCGCAAAACAACACATTTCTTTAGTATTAGGCTGCGATCTTAAACGTCTTTTTGCAAAGCACTAGAGTGTTTTTGTTGTGCTCATCTAGATTAATATTTTTAAGCAATCTTTAGATGTACAGGTTTGGTGCACCAATAAAAAAAACACTAATGCTTTGCAATACTGTTTTTAATAACTCTAAAAAATAATATTTTTTAAATACGTTTAAGAACTCAGCCCTTCTGTTTAATTTCTTTTAATTTATTTGATTACTCACATTATTATTACACAACATAAGCCAAAGACAAAATAAAATTCAGAACTTCTTTCTCCAACAGCTTCAAACACTCTGCAGCTCTAAGGGAAAAAATCGGCACAATTAGAGAGAAAGAGCAAGCATTTTCAAACAAAGAAAAACCGTTCTTATTAAAGACAGTGTTGTTAACAGTAAAATAAAACATAAATATTTTTTTGACAATAGGGAGAAAAATCACAATTGAAAAGACAGTAATACAATGATTGAAAACATTGTTTTTATTCGAAAGATGCTTTCTTTAATAATACAAATTAAGTATACAAACAAATTAACGAGAAGCATCTTATTATAATAACAAGCATGTTGTAACACAGAGAAATGGCAAATCTTTATATTAAAGACATTTTTTTTTTATTAATAAGAGGAAATTTTTTAAAGAAATTTAACAATGCTACTCTCTTCGATAATACAACAATATTTCTTTGGGTGTATGTACATTTTGTACACGGAGATAATTATTTTGCTTGAATCAAGCAAATGTTTTTTCTTAAAAGCAAATCAGCAACACTTTGCTCAATTTTGGTGTGATTTTAGAAAAAGGTTGCTAAATAAAAATCACTCCTCAAGTACAATATTTAGGAAAGAGAAAAATTTTGATTAAATTCAAGCAAAATTTTGCTAAGTTATTATAAACTGCAAACGCAATTTTCTACTTATACAAGCAATATTTGCTAAGTTACTGTGAGCGCAATTAGCATATTTTGACTAAGCTCGCGCAAATATTTGCTAAGTTATTATAAACTCAAATAGCAAATTTTTAATAAATTCAAACAAATTTCTTTCAAGCACATGAGCACACGCTTATTCTTAATAAAAAAAAATAAACAACGACTGGTTAACAACTGCTATAGTCGAATGGATAACCCTATGCACTTACACTCATGTGACAAAGGTTCAAATCTCCGGATAATGGTAATTTTTCAATTTAATTTAATGTTTATAATTATTTCACTTCAAAAATATGCCATATTTCAGCAGAAACTAATCAAAATTTGCTATTCGAATTTATAATAACTTAGCAAATTTTTTGCTTTAACTAAGTAGAAATGTGCTTTTGCAGTTTATAATAACTTTTATAATTACAGTTTTACAGTTATAACAGTAATCTTAATATATAAAAGGCAAGCACGCTGCTCTGTGCCCAAGATCTCTCAAACTGTTCTCAAAAATGTTCAGCCTGAAAGTATGCACATCTTAATACATAAAAGGCAAGCATGCTGCTTCGCACACAGTATTTCTGAAACTGTAATTTTTTTTTGACATTAAAGCATTTTTATAAGGCATATTGTTCTCAAAACTGTTCAGCCTGAAAGTATGCATAGAAAAAATATTTGATACTTGTCAGTGACAATATTGGGTTTTTACAATAGTACGTTTTTGATCTAACTACCTTTGTAAAAAAGTTATGACAAATTTAATGAAATTCTTTTGATGGATTGTACCAAAAAATGTTATATTATCTATCAGTTATTTAAAGTGGTACATTTGTATTTAACAAAAATAGAGTGAATCAAAAATAAAGCTTTAAAGAGAGAAAAATGTGCTTTCGGCAAATAGCTCCAAAAAGGAAGTGTGCGGAGGATCTGTCGTAGGACAGGCTTTTATGCTAGGAAACTTATAGCAGTTTATAATTAATTAAATTAAATCAAAATTTTGCTAAGTTATCATAAACTGGAACAGCAAATTTTGATTAGTTTGTGCTGAAATCTAGCATAATTTTGAAGTAGCTGAGATTTAAGCGCATGTTTTGCTTAACCACAATACAAATTTAGCAAACAGTTTTCTCCGTGTAGATTTTGTTTTTTTTTCAAAATTAGCGGAAGTCTTGTTAAGAAAAAAATGAGAGCTTTTTAAAAACAGCATGCTTCTTAAAACAAATAGGCGCTTCTGTATGTTTTCTTTAAAATTTACTCACTTTTTATAAGTAAGCTTTTTTTAACGCTTTTTAAAACTTTTTCTTTTCTTTTCCAAAGATTATTTTTAAGAAAAGTACATTTTTCAAAAAGCCTTTTGCATTACTCGTAAGCTGTCCATGTAAAAATTAGTATGTTACAAAAATAAAAACAAACCAAGCTTTTCCTATTTGATTATTGAAACAATATCGTTTTACCTCTCAAGCTTTGTTAAGGAAAGCTTTCTTCAATACGCTTTTACAACTTTTCTTTTCCAAAGATTATTTTAAAGAAAAGACCATGTTACGAATGATTCCGATATTTTCATAAGCTTTTTTTTAAGGAATTTTCTAAGTAAACCTTGACAAAGTATTTTTTCATACAACATGTAAAATTTATGCAATTTATGTCTTATTTCAATAGAGAGCTACATATTTCGGTTACCAAATGTTGGCTCTAAACTTTCACTTGCAAATATTTGAGCAAAACTGAAATGTTCTTTTTTAAATCTATTATACAAAATAAAAATTATATAAAAATTTATAAATTTAATAAATTTAATTAAAACTATTTAAAGTTAAGGTAATTATTTAAAAATTTCAATAATTGTTTTCATAATGAAAGTACTCCAATATTATAAATACTCTAAAGAGAGTTTTTTAAAAAATTACTTAACAAAATCAAAATTTAGTATTTTTTTTTCTTCACTGAGCGTTTCGTATTTTTATTTGGTAAAGAACTTCTTTATATTTTGAAGCTTCGCCAAATAAAGATTCCTAGTAAAAATATCATCAGCCGAACAGCGTTCGAACAAGGGCTGTACTACCAAATAAGTATGCAATATGGTCCAAAATAATCAAAATATCTTGCTTGTCTAAACATGGGTCGAATGCGGATTGAACAGTTGCCATTTTTAAATAATATTCTATCAATTTCGGTTGCTAGCTTATGACAAAAAATATCATGTACCCAGAAAAAGAGCATAAACAACACTCGATGGCCTAAATAAATACATGCGCAACAACAAAAACAATCACATTCGTTCTTCAACAAATTTGTTCAAGCGCCATAACGACAATATATGCATGTACCAATAACAAAAACCAAATTTTCACTGCACGTTGCTAACGTTTATGGTCACTTTAGTTACGTTTTCTCTTAATAGAAATGTTTTTCTCATGTACATGTAACGCTGCGCTGCTTCGCGTTAAAGAGTTAAATGCGTTATTGAGTAAAATGACTTAAATGCGTTACTGCGCTGATTCACTTATTTTAAAAAATTAACGCAATAGCGCAGTAATATAGACGACACGCTTAAAGAAAAATGAGAAAAAATTGGTGTACGGGTCTTTAAAAATGGAAAAGGAGTTGCGGGAAAGATACTGTTAAGCATGAGTGCTTGGAGTACGTTTGATAGTTATGATGTTTTGCTATTCACGGAATGGTTTTATTATGTTATTGCGTTGATAGTTAAAATCTAATGCAGCAAAGCAAAACTGCAGTAATGCAAAATTGCAGTAATACTTTTGCTTTTGCTTCATGAGATATTTTTATTTTCTTTAGTTTTGCAAGTTTTTTTGGTATATGTAATTAAATCAGCATCCAACTTCCAACTTGTCTTGCGTACCTAAAATGTTTGATTGCTAACATAAACCTTGAACAAAATACAATTAGAGCTGCATGCTTGAAATATAAAACTAGTTCATTTTTGGTGAAGGCTAAAAGTATGGTCTTTGCTCAGAAATATTTCAAGTTAAGTAAAAACGTATCGTTTAAGTAATTTTAAATCAATTAATGAGCAATGAGAGTTCTTCAGCTCAGATATATTTTTGCACGATTTTTTTGTATTCCATTTATTTTTACTAAGTGAAGAAACTTTGCGCTTAGGATAACTTGCTACTCCATCATAAAACTCACCGCATTCAATAAATTGACCACATAACGCAATGTGCTATTCAATACAAAAACTGCCTGTTACAACATTTTCTTAATGCAGATATCATAGTATTTCAAAATACTTCATGACGCAATTGCGTTAGCGCATTACCTTGATACAGTAAACTGCGCTTGGGTTGTTGTATTAGCGCAGCATTTTTTGTACATACTTTAATTTATTTTCATGTATTTGAAATTCAGTATAGTCGCATTTATTTGATTACTTAAAAATCACTATGTTATAATTTGTTTTCTTCGTTATGCGTAAAATAATTATAAATACTTTTCTCGTCCGAACATCGGTCGGACATGAATCGAACAGGAGGTGTTTTGAAATGATATCCTATCATCAAATTTGCCTTGAAGCTTATGCCAAAAAAAGAGCATGAACCCACAAGAACAACACAAAGTACCCTCGATGTCCTTAACAAACGCATGCGCAACAACAAAAGCAATCACATTCGTTGTTCATCAAATTTGTTCAAGCCCCTTAACGGAAACATATACATGCGTAAATAACAAAAAAAAATTTTACTACACATTGCTTACGTTGAAGGCCGAGTTAGTTGTGTTTTCTCTTAAAATAAGTGTTTTTGCATGTGTTGCATGTACATATTTTATTATTTGCATGTTTTGAAATTCGTTTGAGTGAACTGGCATTTATTTGATTTCCTAACAATCTCCATATTAATATGTCTTTTCTTCGTTAAGCGTAAAATAATAATAAATGGTTTGCTCGTCCGAACATTGGTCGAACATAGATCAAACTGTTTCCGATTTTAAAAAATATTCTACGATATATTAGCCTTTAAAATTTTACTATACGTTGCTTAGGTTGATGGTCGCGTTAGTTTCGTTTTCTCTCAAAAGGGGATTTTTGGCACATATACATACTTTTATATTTTCATTTATTAATTAATATTCGCTTTAGATATAGTGTACAGGAATTTATTTAATAACATACCAATAAACATTCGTTCCGTCTGGTTATTTTAACAAATAAAGGGATATGTTGCCAATTGTGTGCAAAAAGCTTTTTCTGCCGTTACATACTGCAGCATATAATGCTTTATGTTTGCTGTTTTTAGAATTGCCACCAATCTTTTATGTTTAAGAAAAAGAAAACAGAATGGGCATTAATATTTTTGACTGAGTCAAATTTGATGAAATTTAAAAAAAAATAAGTTGAAGAACGCGTAACTATTCAACTCAGATATGGGCACGTTAATAACGCAGCAAATTAATTTATATACACATATATACATACACACGTTTGAAATTAAGTTTGACCCTTGTGCGGCCACTATTCGAACCTCGTTCGGCCGTTGCTTGTGCAAAAATTCCTACAAATACTCATTGTATGAGTCTTGTTTGGCCGATTTTTTCAACTTGGTGGCTGTTTGGCATTTGTTCGACCTTTGCTGAACTGTTGTTCAGTTTCAGTGAAAAATTTTATGCTCGGGATACTTTTAAAAACTTTTAAATGCTTTTTATTTTCTTTTAAATTTAAGACATTTGAGATGAAATATTTCATATGATTAAATCTTTCATAAATTTTAGAAGGCTTCTGCAGACAGATGTTTAATAAACATTTTATGTTTTGTTTTTGCTTGTGTCGTTTTTTTCGTATTTTAGTGTTTTTTTTTAATTTACAATTAGACCTCAAAAACTTTCACTTCAGAAAGCTTAGCAAATTTTTTTGCCTTATTTTGTGTCTTAAAAAAATTAATTGAAATTATTATTTTTAAATAAATGCTGTTGTGCGGCTAAGAAAGCTAGTATATGAATGGATTTCTTTTAAAGCGTTCGAAACATAATACAGAAATCTAAAAAATGGATTTTTTTCAAAAAAATTAAAATTTTGCTAAACATTCGTGTCATTTATGTTCAAATTTCCCAGCTTTGATTTTGAAAATTTTTTCAAAAGCTTTTTAAATTTCTAGAAACAGCTTAAGAAATTGCTTTATTAAGGCAAATAATTTTTTGTCATTTGGAACATGACAAGAGCTTCAAAAATTTTTTATTCGAATTATTCGATTTATTTTGCAACAGTATTCTTCACCTATCTACTAATCGCTTTAAAGCTTATTTTTTACAAAGCCTTTTTAAGAGTATGACGTAATTTTGCAAAATTTCAATGATTTCTCTGCTTCAGAGGAAAGCTTTTCAAATTTTTTAAAACTGTTTTATGGCAATTTTAAAAAAGGATTTTTTATAGTCATGTTTCAAAGAATTATTGTAATTACCATAAACATTGAATATTTGGTTATCACACCATAGTCCTTGAGATATGCGAGCCTAAGTTCAGAATGCTTAGAAGCTTTTGGGAATGTATGCGACATATAATAAATAAAAAAAATGTAAGGGTAGGTACATTTAGTTTGAAGCTTATTATATAAACACCATAAAAATAAAAGTAAATAAATAAAGAGCTCCTTTTTTAGTATTTAAATTGACAAAATTTCAAGCCCAACTAAACATTAATTTCTTCTAATTAAAATTAATACCAAAATGCTACAACAATTCCATGCTAAATTGCATAAATCGGACCAAAAAATTGAATTAATTTGGCAACACTAAAATGCAATAAATCTTATCTCTTCACACTACATAGACGCAGAATTTGTTTTTAAGCTAGTATTTATACATGTGTTCGTATAAATATAGATGCGGTAGAGCATTGCATTTCGCTGTCAGTCAATCAATATGGCTAAAGCATTTCATCAGGCTCATTCAACCACTGATAAACCACGGATCGATTCAACTTTTATACCATTCAATGCAATACAAGCCATAGCTATCAATTAAATTCCAATTTTGATGGACTGAAAAGTGCACAAAAACTAATTGAAACGGTTTCAGTTTAAATGTTTATGTTGCATACAACAACAATCTGAAATAACAGTAATAACAAAAGTAATGCAACAATTCAACAAAACATCAATTTAAGCAAAAATACAAACAAACAAAATACTTATAGCTATCCCTCCAGGAAATGTTAGCATTCCCGAATGTAGCCAGGAAACATTCCATGGAATGTAGGAAGCATTCCCCTTCGTTGCACACTCCATTGTTTTTTTTTTTACATAGCATGTCATTAGAGGGAATCATTCCTCTCCACTGTGTTAAAAAGTCCAGTGGAAACATTCCTTTCCGCTGTCTTAATGAATGAATTGGAAGCAGTCCTCTCTGAGTCCTGAGTCCTCTCTGAGCAGTCCTGTTCTGAAAATTAATGTGGAAACATTCCTCCCCCTTGTTCTAAAAATGCCTGGCCAGGATTCGAACCTGAGACCCCTGAGCGACCATTAGACTATCGAGGCCGCCCAGCAAAACAAATTTTTTAAAACAGTAATCATGAAATCTATAATAAGCGGCTAGCAAACAACGATATTAATATTTTCTGTTGTCATTGCTTGACAATAAGTAAAAATTTCCACATGCATTCTTAAAGAAGCATTTTGGAACAAACTAAAATTCAGAACTACCAATATAATTCTGAAAGATATTATATGGAATGTTTATTCACACTTTCATATGTGAGTCTTCCAATTTTTACAAGAGGGAAGTGGTTTGGAAACAACATAAATACAAAACTACCAATATAATTCTAAAAGATATGATGGGGAATCCCTAAGCTTCCAAAGAAACTGTGAGGAATTTTTTTTTATCACTTTTAGATGGAAGCTTTCCAATTTTTCCTGGAGGGATTCTATACAAATGTATGTATATACAAATAGTCGAACAGCCAAAACAAATGTATAAATCTATCTATCTATAGAACCCTATATAAAACAATAGGAGCATGTGTGTGTGTGTGTTATATTGAATTATTTAAACGGAAATTTCCATCAATTATGTATTCCGTTGCGAACATCGAAATTAACCAAATTTCAAGCGAATGCCATTCATACGTTTTATGAATTTATAAGAGTGTGTCAGTTAAGTGTTTTATGTTATTTGAGTAGATTAGTTGAGGGTTCTTCTCATTTCTCATTTATTATTATAAGAGTTTTGTAATAGGTACGAGAGTGTAACTTAATTATGGCATACGGGCAAAACATAATTGTGTAAAAATAAACGAGTTGTGAATATCGAAAAAATGTTTTTATCAAAAATCTCGAAAAAATATTCGCAAAAATTTAAAGTTTTGCTACTGTTTTTGGGGAAACCTTCCTATATATTATTATTAATTTTAGCATGATTTTTAATTGCAAGCTTTTAAGATGAAGTTAGTTTGAAGAAGGCAGCAACAACAACAGCAGTCAATCATACAGCAGACTAGACAGACTGTTTCTAAGGGAGCTACCCCTAATACCCCTTGATATTATGGGAAAAAGGATGTCGCAGGAAACAGCCATTCGCCTGATTGCAACCTCGCAGTGGACTAACACTCATACAGGCCATTCCTCCACTATCTATCCTGCAGGAGCAGTTCTCAGCAGCATCGATTACACTATTGCCACTCCCTCATTCGAGAATGGCTTTCACACAATTATCCCTAGCAGAGTAGAATGGGATGGGTTACTGTCGCTGAACCAAGTTGGCGCGCATATTTTTCCTGACGGCTCAAAACTTGACAGCAAAGTTGGGGGAGGCATCTTTTCAATGGAACTGGCATTAGAACCTCATTTAGACAGCCAGATCATTGCAGCGTCTTCCAGGATGAAATAATGGCTATCTATAGAGCTGTGGAATGGCTGAGATATAGTGAGATATCAACTAAAGATATCTACATTTTTACAGACAGCCAAACAGTGTGTTCCTAACATCACCAACAGCCCTTAATATCGCTCGTCTCTTAATGAGATGGCTGTTAAGTTCGACTTTTATCTGGTCTGGGTACAAGAGCATAGGGACATTCCGGGAAATTGTAGAGCGGATGAGCTCGCTAGGGAAGATACAGCGGCAATGCTGCTGCCGGACATGGAAACATTAGGCATGCCACTTGCGTCTTGCAAGCTGGCTCTAAGGCAACATGCTACAGATTTGGCTAATTTCAGGTGGAAGCATAGCACCACCTCTAACATATCTAGACAGTTGTGGCCTAGTTTTACTCAAAAACAGTGAATGCAGTTAAAAGCAAGCAAAGGGAGAATTGTTAAAAAATTTTTGGTATTGTGAATATTTTGGAGCTGGTAAGTACATTTTTAAAAGTTTTTTATAATTTTCAATAAATTTTGTATCATTTTGTAAGACAAAAAATTATTTTTCCGTTGCCGAAGAATATTGTGAAGTGCATTCACCAGCTTTTAATGGAAAGTAAAAGATGTCGTGCAATAGCAGCAAGACTCGAAGACAGCAAAAGTGTCCTTATAAAAATGCCCAAAAATATGGCCATACCGCCTCGAATTTGTGCAAGTGGACCGAAGAAAATCTTGAGCACAGAACAAGAGCGGTGTATTTTTTTGAGATCTGTTCCAGCTCTTATACTTGTCAGTTGCGGCAGTTAAAAATACATTGGGTTCTGCTGGTTTGCGAGGTCGAGCAAAAGTGAAGAAACCTCTACTCACAAAATGTCATCAAAAGCTTCGCCGAAATTTAGCTTTAGACTACTCACATTGGACTATGGAAGACTAGAAGAAGGACATATTGTCGGATTAAACAAAAATTAATTGAATGGGATCAGATGGAAGGTAGTGGACTGGGCGAAAACAAGGAAGCATTCTTAAGGCACGGCACGTTTGAAGTTTGGTGGCGATAGTGTTATGTTGTGCTGATTTATGATGGCGGGGGAAGTTACAGTACCAACTTACAAGGCGAATAGTTGGCAAGACGACTGCCGAGTATTACGTTGACATTTTGTCATCGAATCTCACTGCTACTTGACGAAAATTTAATGTATAGACCTCAGATATTATGTTTCAGCATGAAAATGATCCCACTCACACTGCCAAAATAACTTAAAAAGGCTATAACTTAAATAACTGAAAGAAATCGGATTTAAAGTGTTTTCCTGGCCATCCCAGTCACCTGATCTCAATCTGATTGAACACCTTTGGGGTGAGCTGAAAACGAGTGTATTGGGTGTTCCAAGTTCCTTGGTTAAATTGTGGGGCATCTCGTGGTAGCTTGTTAAGTGATACCACCTAAAGTGTGTACCTGGTCAGAAGTATGCCACGAAGTAGTGAGGCTGTTCTAGCTGCCAACAGTGTAATTTAAAGTCTTTATGAAATTTTATATATTTTACTTAAACACAAATAATTGACCACATGCACTTTTTGTACTTATTTCAGAATTAAAAGATAACGGTTTCTAGGATTGCTTTGCCAATGCATTCATTTTAAAGAAAACACAATAACAAAAAAAGAAGAGCTTGATTCCCGAGAAACAATTTGTGTCCGTACCAAACTACTCACTAGGTGTTCCAGAACTAGCACTTCTTTCGGTGCAGAGGTCGGACATTTACCGACTCGGGCACCGGACATATATCAGATACTTTATTGACACAAAATATGAAATTGTTTCTCGGGATTAGCAATATCAGATAAGTAGCTTTGTTGTTGTAAGCATTTGTATACAGAGTAAGTATGCCGATGTTAAGGCATAACACTAGCCTCGGTTAAAAGCAATTCAAATTGTCTTTCAGGGTTGTTTCGCCCAATCAATAATTCACGTATGATTCCAATCAATTTCTCTAAATAAATCTTTCCCTTTCCTTTCAGGTCAAAGACCAAACCTTGTTTGTATAAGGCGCTTGCCTTGGTTCTTTCATCTTTTTTAAAAGAAAAAAAATAAACACGTGGTCAGTTGTTTGAGTCACTGCATATAATTAGGCACTTGTTCGAATTAATTCCTTTGTTGAGGTCGCAAGAATTTATTTTCTCATTGGCCATTTTTTGGAGAGAATAAAATCTTGCCATCTTTAAAAATCGAAATTAAAAATCATGTTAAGATTCCAAGAATAGATTATAATTAATTACACTGTGCGGCACGAAAATCTGTATTGAACAATTTCAACGTTTCTCACTTAATTTAAATATGAAGAATCTCGTGGTAACATCCGTTTTGCCACTTTACCAAAGACTTTAGTGCAAATTTTTTTTTTAATTAATCCAGATATGCACTCATTTGCATGTTGAGAACTCTTGAACCATTAGTATATTAATTTTTGTTTTAGCAAACTTCTTTCTATTATTCTTGCCAACAACTTTTTTGAACAAATTTATAACGAAAAATTATTTGAAATTGTCTTTAAACCTTTAATCTATACTATTATATAAACGGAGACTCACGAAATTGATCCAGAATAAGCTAGGTAACCGCTGAACCGATTTTAATAATTCTTTTTTTATTCGATTCCTATGATAATATAGATTGTTATAGCTTACCAAGTTTTTCGAAAAATGTATATTTTAATTATTACAAAATCACGCATTTTATTTGATGCCTTCATTTAACCAGCAGCTCAATATAACAGCAAGCAAAGCTTTTCTCTCTTTGTCGCGAGATCTTCTCTCAATATAACACGGCAGCCATGTTGTGTAGTTAAGATGGATTCACTAATAATCTTCAGAATGTTTTTGTGTGATTTAAAATAATGTTAATCAAGTTGAGAGCGTGCAGAAATTTTTCTCTCTGAGCGAAAACTTTATATAAAAAAATTGCAAAACATGCTGAAGGTGATCAGTGAATCCAGCTTTACTTTCATTGATATTCTTGCTTTCATACATTGTTGATTAATTTTCTTTGCAAATGTTTTGAAGGGAGTTGCCAGAATTTAGTTATAAGCATTAAGTATGTTTTGCAGCCTTGCCAGCCAGCTTTTCCCCACTTGAGATTGTGTTAGTCTATCTATACAAATATATAAAAGCGTTGTAACACTGCACAGATGTTTGACAATCACGCAAGAACCACTCAACCGATTAACACGATATAGGTATCAAACGATTTGTTATTTCAACTTAGTCTTAATATGCTATGCTAGATTTGCCACGTCTACTTTTTATGCCCACTTTTTCCAAAAAATGCTATATTTCAGACAATTTTGGTCGTATGAGACTAGAATTTGGTAATCTACGTTGTATGGTTACGTTCGCTAACTTTACTAAAAATGGGCATGACCCACTTTAGTTAAGTCCACTTTCCGGGGGATAAGCTTGGAGTAAAGCAAAGCGCACTAGGTTTAAGCTCAATTGGGCTGAAGTTCTGGCATTCTATTGTTTCGAGTATGAGATGGTTTAAGTGAAAAAAATTTAGCCACACCCCCATTACCGCCCAGAGTTAAACGAAAATGGTATATTTCGAACGTTTTTGTCGTACTAGACTAAAATTTGATAATTTAGTTCATACGGCTACTTTCGGCAATTGTGCTAAAAATGGCGAATATATAAATTTTTTTTTGAACAGCGTGAAAATTCGTAATAGCAGTAAGGTTGTCTGCGGCAGGACAACGTCTGCCGGGCAATACTATACATCAATAAGAATGCTGTATATATCAGAAAATTCTGATCGTCATGCATTGACGTTTCAAACGGAAACGTCTAGCATGTGTTTTGTTCGAAGGTCAATTTACACTTTTACAAATTCACAAAACGATCATAAAAATTTCACTGAATTTGGTCAGGACAAAGTCTTCTATAACTATAAAGTTAACTATGAATATATAGATATGGAAAAAGATTTAAACATAGATTTATGTATATAACTTTAGAATAGTTTGAAATATTTGAAATATTTTTCACAGAATTATTTTTTAAGCTTTATTTGAAAATGTTTTCACATAAATTAGTTTTTAAGTTGTAGAACATTGCAAAAACAATAACAAAAGCATTTTAGGCAAATTATTTTTCATCAAAAAATCAAAGAGGGGATAAGTGGCCAATGATTTTTAATGATAGACACTGTTTGTGTCAAAAAAGATTAATTTTTAGCAGATAAATTATGTTATATGAAAGAACAAGAAAAATTAAAATTAAAAAAAAATTACAATTTAAAATAGATATATACAACAAAAGTAACTCTTAGCCTTTTTTTGAGTACAAGTTGGATATTTAGAGGTTCTTTGAAAACAACATAAAACATTGTATTGGTGAGGTAACAGCAAACCTTTTCTCATTTTCCCAATTTAGTTAATTGAACTTTCAAGCAAAGAAAATTTGATGAAAATCGATTTGAAAATGGCGGAAATGTTTGCTTGCTAAGTCAAAACATGAAATTTCAATCGTTTTTTTCTCATTCTGAGGCTTAAGAAAATGAGTTATACTGAGAAAATCTATAGTATTGAGATATCGCAATGATTTTAATGTCATAATAACAGGTTTTTTTAAAACATACCTTATATCCGTACACAAATATTTCCGAAAAGAAAAGATTTTAATTTTTACCGTTAATTTTTTTAATAAACGACTGTCCATACAAAAATGCATTGTTGTGCATTGAGAAAGTCTATAATTTTTGAGATATCGCCATAGTTGGATGTCATTATAACGGTCTTTTTTTTAAATTTAAGAATATATTTATTTTCAGAATATATGTAAAAAATTACAAAAAAAAAAAGGAAAGTCAGGTAAATTAATGTCATCATAACATTTACAGTTTAAATTAAATATTCAAATTAAATAAAGTAATTTTTTAATATTTATAACATTTTTACATAGCCAAACAAAACAAACACAATAGTTTTTATATTTAGAATTTGATTCAATATAAATAAATACTTAAATTTTAAGATTTAAAATTTTTACATGGTATTTAATATTTTTATCGCAGGCGAAGCAGCGGGTATTTGCTAGTAGCAAAAAGCTTCAAAGCAAAAAAATGTTACTCATACGCAATGTTGTTCGAATTTTTTTCGTTTGACTTTTTGTAAGAATCATTCGATAAGACCCATTGGCCGCGATTTTTTCATATTCATTTATTCAGCAAACTTATTGGCCAGAGTTATAAAAAGAACTTTGTCCAAGAAATCAAAATGATAATCCTAATGGTTCAAGAGTTATCAACATGAAAATGAGTGCATATCTTGAGTAATTTTTGATATAAAAAAAGAAAATTTTATTCTAAAATGTTCGGTAAATTGGTAAACCAAATGTCACCACGAGATTCCTCATACCAAAATTAAGTGAAAAACGTTTAAATTATCGAATGCAGAGAAAAAAGGAACAAAAAAGCGCACAGTGTTATCAAAAATTAAGTATTCTAAATTTTTGTATAAATAGTTAGACTAAGTATTTATTCGGGGGGGTTGCTAAGTTGCAGGTTTTTTTTTTTAAATAAATATTCAGCAGTTTTATTAGTATAATTGTAATATGTTTATTTGAGAGTAGTATAAATTTTCAGAAATAATATCTGTTAAGTTTACGTTAATTTAAGTATTTATATAAAAAAAGTAGGTTTTACGTATTTAATATTGATTTTGCAGTATTTAATAATGATTTTAATACACGGTATAATAAAATATGTAAGTTAAGTTGATGTAGGTATGTCTCACAAAGAGTAGATTTTAAGTACTAGTACTGACTTTTAAGTATTTAATAATAATTTTAATTTAAGATATTCAATTTTTATTACATGATACCAAATTGTTGAAGAGAACAGGCGATCGATGATGTTTTTAGCTTCTCAGTCGGATCAATAGAGATGGATGTTTCTGTGGACGAAAAAGGCAACATAAAAGGTAAGGTGCGAGCGTTCCAAAAGAACCGTGGTGGGTTTGTTTAATTGGGACGGAACGTCCACTTCTTTGCCGACATCGACACTAAGTTTAAAAAAATTAAAATAGTATGTGAGAACGATTCTTCGAGGACATGCATTAAATAACACAGTCCAAATACCAATTAAGTCACACACTTCGATCAGCAGATTCTGGTACAAATGATGATAGAGACAAAAAAAAATTAAATGTGTTTGAAAAGTTTACGTTAATTTCAATTAAGCATTTATTAATATAAAAAGTAAGAAAACTCATAAATAAATGTCTTTAATATAGTCGTTGTGTTTCCAAACCAATGGGAAGTTTTGTTTTTCTAGAGGCTTAGTATCCTTATATGGGTCTTTTTTTAAATGTTTTAAGAAAGTCCTATAAAAATAAAAGTAAACTTTAGTTGAAAACTCCTTAAAACTATGTTTAAGTAAACTTTTTTAAGCCTTTTTCTAAAAAGCATCTAAAACAACCTGTAAAAAGAGCATTTGAGGGTTACAAATTCTACGAAAAGGTTATAGTTGGCTGTGTCCTTAACACATCCCTAAGTCACTTTCACATGACTGCATGTTTTTATCCTTTTCGTAGTCACTGTAACAATCTGTATCATAATTTTCAAAGAAATCCTTTCAGTCTAGTTATCCTCGTTCAAATTCTTGTCTCAGTTTTTTCCTTGTTTAAATTCTTATCTTATTATTAGTGTCCGACCAAATAAATATTTGGTTTAGATTACAGCCAGTTTAGGCCCTTTTTGTCAGTTTCGGATAAAGGAAAGGATAAAGGAAAATAAAGGAAAAGAAAACGAAATATTTCTATTTTTATAATACGAGTACTAAACCTTTAAAAAAAACAAAAATTATTTGTTTTGTAGTTCTATAAAAACGTACATTGTAGGTGCATACTATTTTAAGTGTGTACCGAAGATATAAGGTATGCAATACTTTTTTAATAAGCAATAAATTATATTAAATTTTCTTCTTATGTGTACGAAGGTACTTCTGTTTCTTTTAAATAAATAAAATAATATATGTGAAAACTTAAATTTTCATATTTATAACCAGTTTCGGTTTCGGTCGAATATTATAAAATGGCCGAATACTCGGTTTTGGTTTCGGCTAAAATTCCTTTTCATTTCCTTTTCATAAAATTCCTTTTCATCAAAATCTTTTTCATTCCTTGTTTCCAATTATTGTTCTAATATTTGTCCTTATTCCTGTGTCAATCTTCGTCCAAGTCCTTCCCTCCTGTTTTGTTCAAGCCTTTGTGTAAATCCTAGTAAAAATCCTTTCAAAATTTAAATTATGATGTTTTTCTTAGTCCTTTAAAATGTTTAACCTTATCTCTGTACTCTCCCTTGTCCTATTTGTTTTCTGAGTCTGTGTCTTCATCCTTGTTCAAATTCTAGCACTAATTTTTTTCTTATCCTTGTTGAAATCCTTTTTTCAATTTTTGTCCTTCCGAATAATTGTCTGAATCTTTTTTCAAATAATCTTCTAAATTCTTGTCTCATTACTTGTTCAAATTTTTGTCCTAATCCCTGTCCAAATCCTTGCATAAATTGTTTTTCAAGTCCTTGTACAAAATGATGTCTTAATCTTTGTCCAAATCCTTGTCTTATTTCTTATCCGAATCTTTGAGCCCATCCTTGATTTAATGTTTGTCGTTGTCTTTAATGTTATCCTTGTTCCTTACCTTCTTAAAACCTTTGTTCTTATCTTAAATTCAAGTCCTTGTTAGAATTTTTGTCATACTCTTTGTACTAGTCCAAATCCTTTTTTACATCCTTATTCTTATCCTTGTGCCAATCCTTTTTTTTATCTTTGCCCGAAAAAATGTTCCAATTCTTGTCCTAATCCTTGTCTTCTTTCTTGTTCTAGTCCTTGGCTACATATTTGTCCAAATCCTTCTCTTAATTTTTGTTTTAATCTTGATTCAAATTTTTGCCCTAGTTCTTGTACACGATCAGAAATCTTGGATTAAATTCTAATCCAATCGTTGGAATCATGCTTTTTTTTAATACTTTTTGTATTAGAATTTAATCCAATCGTTGGAATCATGCATTTTTTAATAAAACCTGGAATACTTTTTAATACAGTTTGGATTAGTCTTTGAAAACAGCGTTCGGCTTGGTTCGGCTCTTATGCATGTTTATCATTTCTTTATACATGTGGCTTCATAGAGCAGTTGGTAGAGCCAAATACTTAATAACCTTAACGTCGTGGGTTCGAATCCCACATGTTTCGTTAATTTTTTTTTTTTGTCAAAAATATTTTAATACAAGCATGTATTAAAATTAATTCCAATGAGAGAATAAAAATCAATTGTAATATATGTAGTGTATTAGATTGTAATACAATTCTGGTGTGGTCATATATACAATACAGTTTGTATTAGAATTTAATCCAAGATTTCTGAGCGTGTACTTGTCTTTATCCTAAGCCTTATAATATTTTGTGTTCCTATTCTTGTCCAAATCCTTGTCCTTGTCCTTGTCCTTGCCCTATTCCTTGTACTTTTTCTTGTTCTAATTTTGTTCTAATCCTTGTCCTAATTCTTGTCCAAATCCTTGTATAAATCCTTGAACTAGTCCTTTTCGTCATCATTGCACAATGCAAAATTTTAACAATCTTGGTAGACAAAATGGAAAAAAAGTTCTCAATAATGTTTTTTTTTTCAAATATATTATTTAAATTACTATTAAAATGCACTTTTACGAAAATGATCCAAAAATAAAGGGAAAAAAACCAACGTCTTTATGACAGTACCTCAAGTAAACAGAATTTTTCACATCAAAGTTTTAATGATTTTCACATTGCTTAAAGTGTTTCTTTAAATAATTTTATTATTATTAAATACGCTAGTGTGGAAATTCTAAAAATTGAAAAGCTATTTTGTGCTATATTGCAACAGATTGACGTAAAAATGTACCTTTTAACGTTTTACTTTAAGTTCAGTGCAGGGACGGGAGTATATTTTCGAAATTATTTTTGTTTTACTTTTTAATATAGGGCTAGAAAGCAAGTGAATGTGATGATAATATTATTGTTTTTTTGATAAAATAAGAAGTGTTTTGTCCATTTTTGCCCAAATTAGTTTTTTTACAGTTTACTTAAAATGGCACGAAAACTGTTTTTATAGTGCATTCTGCACTTACAGTAGTGGTCACGAATTTAGCACACTTAAAATAGTAAAGTGAATATTTATAGTTTCCATTTATTCGTTGTAAATTTTTAATTAACTTTTTTTTAGTGTATATATTATGTCTTCTTTATTTCTTGTATACATTTTTTTTATTTCAAAACTTTTTTTATAGGACTTGAAAAAGTATTTCGACTTGGTCATGAATATAGCACACGAGCGAAAAAATGTCTAGGATGAAAAAATATAATCAAAATTGATTGCATAAAACTCAATATTTCCTAGGAAATCCCTTATCCTAATTACTGCATCTCATATCCTTGGTAAACTTTCGACCAAAGCCTCACAACGGTACTTTGGAATACTATACCGAATCCTTTGGATTTCCCTCCACAAATCTGGCAAATTTTTGGAATTTGCTGTTAGTATTTCCTGCTCGACATCCCTCCACAGATTCTCAATCGGGTTTAAGTCCGATGGTTGCGATGGCCACTTTAAAATATCAATATGTTTGTCTTCCAAGCAATTTTTAATGCTTTGGATCATTATCCTGCATAAAACGCCATTAAAGCGGTAAATTATCCTCTTGAAACGGTATCATGGTAATGACAAGTACGTTTTTGTAAGCGTGCTGATCCATTTTTTGGTAAATTTTAACAATTGGACCAACTCCGTGCCAAGAAAACGCCACCCATACCATTACATTTAAGCCACCCTGTTTAATAGTCTTGAGCGTGTACTTTGGATTGTGTTGCATGTTTTGAGGACGCCACACATATTGTTTGCTGTCAGATGCGAACCGGCAAAACTTTGATTTATCCCTCCAAAGCACATTTTTCCAAAAATTCGTTGACTTTTTAAATATTTTTTTGCAAACTGCAAGACTGCATTATTATTTATTATTATTATTTATTATTTTTATTATTAAAGCTATACATTAGTACACTTAGAACTATGTTCTCTTATAGTACAAAATAATATAAAATTGAATAACAACTAGGCTTAATTGAGAATATTTGGATTGAATTTAACTTTGTTTAACTTAATTAACTTAAGGTAAAGGTAACTTAAAATGTAAGCCAAAAATTTATTTAAAAAGAGTGAAAAGTTTTCTATTAATACAGTGGTGGTTGACTAGTAAATGAAAAGACAAAAATATAAAGAATTATAGATTTACAAGATATAGTAGGGAGCTGAGAAGAGAAATTAAATTAAAAATTTAAGTTGTTTGAGTAGAAAAAAAAGATAAAATAGATTGCCCAAAATTTCCTCTCCTAGTAATTTCTCTTATCCTTCGAGGCAGTGCATTCCATATTCTAATGGCGTTAACGAAAAACAAATGAGATGAGTTCAGCGAGTTATGCCTAGGTACAATTAAAATATGACTTCTTCTAGACAGACAGAACTGAAGTTTTGAATTAAGATAAAGCGGTATTTTCTCGTGAATAAGTTTATGCAAATATATACAGTTTCTTGCATTCAAGTATGCAGTTAAATCACATCCGAGTATTGCATTTCTGTAACTAGATAAATGGTCAAATTTTCGCAAGCCGTATACATAGCGTGTGGCATAATTAAAAGCAATTTGAAGTTTTAATTAGGAGGATGAGTCAAGTTTACTGTATACTATTTCAGCATACATTATAACTGGTAAGATTAGTTGGATCACCAACTTTCGTTTTATATCAACAGGAGTTACATAAGCTGACATTCTCAAATTACGAAGGACATAATAAACTTTTTTGACTACACTGTTTACATGATCAACACATGATAGAGACGAATTAATATGGAAACCAAGATTTACAATTTTTGACACAACAGTGAGCTTATTTGTTCCAATAAACAAATCCGGGACATCATTTAAACAATTTTTATTCTTACAAATAGGAAGAACATACGACTTTAATGCATTTAGTTGAAGACCATTGCTACTGGCCCAATTATTAATACTGCTAAGATCTTCATTCAATCTACAGCAAAGATCTTCAAGAAGCGAAGTTTGACGTGACAAATACAGCTGTACATCATCTGCATAAGCATGAACAGATGCATGTTTGCACACACAGAAAATATCATTTATAAACAATGAAAACAAAAGAGGACCTAGTATGGATCCTTGTGGAACACCACTTAAGACTAGTTTATACTGAGAAGACAATTGACCAACATTGACTTTTTGAGTCCTATTTAGCAAATAATTAGACATCAGATTGACGGCACTATCACAAAACCCAAACAAATTCTTAAGCTTATGACACAAGTATTGATGATTAACTTTATCAAAAGCCTTAGAGAAGTCAAGAAGGCAGAGCAAAGTCATAGACCCGGCGTCATATTCTGGTCGTATGTCATCAAGAACTTTTACAACTGCAGAAACCAGATTGCAAAGGGGATAATAGTTTTTTTCAAGCAAGTGTTTATTGATAGTGGCTAGTGGCGGTAAAATGCTTATTGGCCTAAAGTCATTCGGACCAGAAGGGTTATGTTTTTTTGCAACAGGTAGAACAATTGCAGTTTTCTACAAGTTTGGAAATAATGACGACATAAAACATGAATTAATTATATGTGTAATAGAGCTAATTATATGAGGGAGTATGAGTTTTATGAACTTTATGGGAACACCATCCTCACCTGTAGCATTTGATTTAACTTGCATTACACACTTGCCAACATCAAATTCATTTACTGGTGTGAACTTAAAAGATTGTTGCGTGGTCATATAACAATAGGGGGGTATAGTTCTACTTGAGTTATCAACAGCACCAACAAAAAAATTATTGAGAGTTTCAGGATTTATATTGCATTTAGTGGTATCTTTATTGCATACTCCATACTTTTTAATGTTTTTCCAAAGTGTTTTGGATGGGAGCGATAGTTTTAGTTTTGCCGAGTAATAACGTGATTTGGCTTGTCTAGTAATAAGAACGGACTCATTTCTAGCAGTTTTATAGATATTCCAGTTGGATGAGGTGGGATTTTTTCTCCATATTGTTCGAAGCTTGTTCCTTTTTTTTAAGGCATTTAAAACATTTTGGGAAAACCAAGGCCAAGATGTATTCTTGATATTTATCGAACGCAGGGGGACATGTTTATCAAATAAATATTTTATTGGATCCATAAGTGATCTAAGTTTATCATTAATATTGGGATGAAGCCAGCAATTATTAAAGGAGGTGATTGATATATCATTTAACAGAGACGTGTAATCAATAGATTTAAAATCACGATATGAGATTGTATTAGACATAATATTACGAGAAAAGTTGATATTTCACGAACAAAAAATTAAGTCGTGATCAGAAATGAAGTACAATTGGTCAAATAACAACACAGCAAAACAGTCAGAAATAATGAAGTAGTCCAAAAGACTTGGGTTAGTATTGTCAGCAAATCGGGTGGGTAGACTTTCATTCACTATTGATAATCCTAACGACGATATTTTGTCATATAACGTATGTTTTGGAAGGTCGATCGAGACAATATTGATATTGAAGTCTCCACACAATAACATTAAATCATAATCTAGAAAACAGTTGGACAATACAGAAAACAATGGATCAACAGGGTGACATTTATCTGGGTTATAGACACATGACAGAAGCATTTTAGTATTTTGATTTTAGTATTTTGATATTTAAGAACTCAATACCTGAACCAGTCGACTTACTTACAAATTCAGATTTTAAATTATTTTTACAGTAAACTGCGACTCCTCCACCCTTTTTGCCAAATCGATCATTTCGAAACAGCTTAAAATTTTTTATATTGCAGATTGCTTGATTTATGTCATCACATAGCCACGTTTCAGAAATGCATACTATGTCTACCAAAGAGTCTTCAAAGATATATCTTATGTAGTCAAGTTTTGCCATATTTAGACTGCGTGCATTGAAATGCACTACATTAAGGCCCCTGTGCTGCCTACACAAAATCTGAATCATATTTTTTTTTGTTTTCACTATCACCATTAGACGAATGACTAGAGCCAAACACAAGGATAAAGAACAGGAGAGAACGTTTTAGGCAAGTTGAAAAATAGACAGATCAAGTAGAAGAGATAGAAATCTTGTAGAAAGCTATTGAATAGAAATCGACATAAAAAATATATAATTATAACAATAAAAATAAACACAAGCAATCTGAGTTTAATTTCCAGACCCAATACTGTTTGATGAAAAACCTTTGATAATATTTTGCAGATTTTCGAAACTGCTGATGAGGACGCCATCTGCGTTCTTTTCCATCCTAATGTAGACAGAACCTCGAAATGTATAAGCATTATAAATGCTCTTTTGCCGTTTATAAACAATTGCAGCTTGTAGTAGCTTCCGGCTCTCAGGATCAAGGCTTTCGTGAATGAAGATATTGTTATCACATTCAAAGCCAGCATTTCTTAAATTAACTGCAGATTTATGTTGCCTTCGGTATGACCCAAATGCCTTCAAAACGCGATTTCGATCATAGCGAGAGAAGTATTTTATTACAACCAGCGGGTTAGGGTTGCTAGATTTCGATTTAATGCGAAATATATCTTTTATTTGTGGAGGTTGAAACTGTATGAAGTGGCAAATCTGATTATAGGTGCTTTTTAGATTTTCCTCATTTGAAAATGGAAGGCCAAACAGAATAACATCTGAAGAATAATCATTAGTGTTGTTGTTATTAGCGTTACGGCTGCTGTTGTTGTTGTTGTTGTTGATGCTGCTATTTCTGCAACAAGCTATTTGCTCTGCGAGCACTTCACATTGAGTGGAAAGAGTGGCGACTTTACTCTCTAAGGCCAGTATTTTCTCATCATACTCACAAAATTTGTTATTAAGAGCTGCCACATTAGTTTCTATATTACCGAGTTTGGTTTTCATTTCGCTGAATAGATCAACCGAATGTTGACGCAGCCGACCTTCTGATTAAGATTTTCAAGATCTTCAAGATGATTTAATATTTTTTTGCGACACATGTGGTGTATGTTGGGCTATAAAACTACGGAAACTGTTTTCATTCAAGCGTCTTCTTATGCCTTTTGAGGATACATTTATGCCATATTTTGATGAAATTTCATTTTAAATTTTATTTGAGGTCTTAAAAGGATCACTAAGTGAAGCTTTATAAATCAAATGGCCCTCTCTTGCTATTATTTTTCGAGCTCTAGGTAGCTATTTTACCTTTTTAATGCTCTAATACTGCTCTACATGTTGTAATGCGTCATATAATAACTTTCAGGAACATCTAAGCAGCAGAGCAATCTCTGAAACTGTGCTTTCACCATTTTTCATTTGCTGAATCAACGATGAGCCTCTGAACATCAGTAGCCTTTCGCCATATCTTTCTGCAATTTTTTGCTAGAACTCAAATAGAAACTTAATAAATTTAGTATATCTTACTAGTAAAGTTTAATTAACGAAAATAAAATACGATATGGAACAGTAATTATAACCTGTGCTAAATTCGTGTCCAGCATTTAAACCACATTGATTCATACTACTTGAAATATGTCAGAAAATTTAAGAATAACTAAGAAACCAACTAACGATTCATAGAGTTAACTTCATAAGCAATACTCAACAAAAAATATTTGATTACAATTCTTAAGCTAAGATGTACAAAATTTCAAATTAGAGTTACTAACAAAGTGTGTGCTAAATTCGTGACCACCACTGTATCTTACAGACTATCAACCAAGTCATAGCAGGCACGAGACAACACAAAAAGGAAAGTGTTGCTGAAAAAGAGAACTTCTCTAACTTCTGGGAATCGGGCATGGCAAGGTTCAAAACACTATCGTTTTTTTACGACAATTTGAGTTAAGCTGTTATGACTAGTGACCACAGAAATATATTTCTATATGAATTTTAATTAATATTGTAACATTTGGGATACATACATTTATAGAAATAATTTACTCCACCTAAATTGTTAAAATTTCGCACTGTACATTGTCCCAATTCCTGTCCTTTTTCTTTTTCAAGTACCTTTCCTAATCATTGCCGTGATTCTAGACGAAACCTTGTCCTAAACCTTGTCCTTATCCTTGTTCTAGTTCTTCTCTAAGCTCTTATCTTTGTCTTTGACCTAATCTATGTCCCAATCCTTCTCCTAACCTTGTCCAAATTTCCGTCCAACTCTTTTAAAAAACTTCTTGTCCAAATCTTTATTCCTATCTATTTTGAAAACTTTTTTCAAGTTACTGTCCCAACCCTTGCCTTAATTTTTTTCCTAGTACTCGGACCTAATATTTGTCCACATCCTTCTCCAAATTTTTGTTCTAATTCTGATCCCAAGCTTTGTTCTAATTCTTTATCTAGTCTATGTCGTAGCCTTTATACTAATTCTGGTTTTAATTCTTGCTTAGATCCTTGTCCTATTTCTTATTCTTTTCAAAACCTTGTCTTTATTCTTTCCCAAATCCTTGTATAAGTCCTAGCACTAATCATTTTTCCCATCATTTCCCCAACTCTTTTTCAAGTACTTTTCCTAATCCTGTCCTAATCCTTGTCGTAGTCCTTTTCTGAGGCCTTGTCTTAGTTCTTGCCTTAACCCATGTCTTAATTCTTGTTGAAATCCTTGCCTTAAGCCCTGTCAAAAATTTTTTATTTAACACTACCTAAATCGTTGTCCAAATTTTAAATTTGTTTTAAAATACAAGCCTTTTCAGCAGCTTTTTCTGTGACACAGAAATATTTTCCTTAGAGCCATGCAACATGCTATGCATAGAGATAGAGCATAAACGTTACGTTAAGATGCTCATAACGTATAACGTCATAACTTTTTCCTTACTTTTATCATGAAACTTAGATCTTACCTTTACTCTTGCACCAGAAATTTTATCATACTGCATAAAACCATAGAGATATTATTCCATGCAACGCTTTTGCATTTTTGTTGCTATGAAAGAAAAAAAAACTATCTTACCGTCGTATAACAATTTTTTCTGTAGCACCAGAACTAACTGAGTGATAATTCTGACTGATAATATTGTGTTTTTGTTGCATAAGCAGATATCCGCGACCTGGTGGCGTTATAATTTTTTTTTTCTATTTTTGTCATGAGGCTACGTACCTATATTTTTTTTCATGACATTAACCTAAGCGCATAATTTTACCGAGTAATAACTCCATGCAACGCCGTAACGTGCTTGTTGCATCTTCGATATAGAAGTGGCTCTTTTCGTGGCGTCATAGCTTAGTAAATTTTTGAAATTTTTTTTTATTAGGAAGGCAAAAATCCGGCCTTTACTTTTACATTTAATAATTTTTACCCTAGCAATTATACTCAGCGAGTAATAATTCTATGCAACAATTTTTAATTTTTGTTGCATTAGTCTTCTTTTGCGTTCTGATGACGTCATAACTTGTGTTTTGTTTATGTCATGATCTCAAAAAATCAACCTTAACAGTCTCAGTACCATAGTTTTTATTGTAACTCTTGCCATAAGCGAGTTTTAATTACTTGCTACTTTTTCAACTTTACATTTTTGGAATCCACGAAATAAAACGCAATGTTGTTATGTCGAAGTATTTCTCATAAAATTTTACTTTTGTTATGTGAGCACTACAAAACAACTATGTCAAAGGCATATACTTAATTGTTTTCTTAGTCTTAATGTTTGTAAGTTTCTTAATTTCAGGAACCGAAAGTAATGATATTTTTTTATTTTCATTTTAAAAGATCATGCATAAAAAAATTTTGCAATTTACTTTTATACAATATATAGTGATGAGTTGCTAGGGAGCTAGAGATTCTATTTTGGCATGGTTTTTTCTTTATAATTTTTAAGATCACTTAAAATCACTTTAAAGCTATAAATTTTCGATCGAAACTATTTCGATCAAAAATAAATTATTTTTTGATCGATATTTCTTCGTTCAAATATAAATATATTTTTAACGCTATTTTTCGATCATATCGAAAAAAAAATTATTGCATTCAACGAAAAGGTTTAAAATTATAGAACAGTGTTATTAAGTGCTTGGATTTGTTGCATGGTAATATATAAAAATCATAATACTTTCGCAAGACCATGTGCAAATGCAAAATTCTCAAATCTCCAGATGTTTTATGATAAATTTCTTTGAATATTTTACGGAAGGTATTCGTGAAATTTTTACATTATTCGTTTTTAAAGCGACTTTATGTGTTTTTGCGAGTACTTAAAATGTAAGAACAACAATGAAAAGTACAAACACTTGCACACACTCAAAGCCACACATGCGTTCACACAAAAACACAAGGAAACAATGTAATGTACCAACAAGGGATGGCAATCCCGGGATCCCGAAATTCCGGAATCTTGGGATCCCGATCTTTTTAAGACCCGAATATCCCGGGATTATTCGATTCGAATCCCGGGATTGTTGAAAACAATTTTTTTAATATCTTATTTTTCTAAAATCTAATTAAATCTACAATTTTTCAAACTACCATCACATATATCCTCCTTTCAACGATCAACGATCGAACTAACAAGCGTTGAGGCGGAGTGGTGCTTCTTCTCTGCAGGTCTTATATGCAATAAATTAAGGTCTAAGTTAGGGGATGAAACCATTTATGCTTTAATTTCATAAAGATCGTATTTTGATAAAAAGAAGGAATATTTTTACTAAGCTCTAAATAGAAAGAGTATTGTATTTATTTTTTACTTAAATGTATTGACTTTTTTATTTAAATTTAAATGTGCTATAGCATATAATTATAGGGAGGTTTTAGGTCAAAGTGGTTAAAATTAAGGCATACTTTAGAAGATGTTTTCTAAAAAATTTTATTACATACACAAAAAATTTAATTTGCATGTTAATGTTACATCATCATGCTGACCGCCTGAAAATGAAATGTTTTTGGAAAAAAGACTCTTGAATGCACATCTTTTACCAAAATGAAAAATTAAGAAAATTACGAAGCGCGGAAAAAATTGACATTATATTTGACCATATTGTTGCGTGTAAAACCAAGAAAAGTTTTTCAAAGACGCTAATTTTGGTAAAAAATGTGTAGAATTTTAATAGGAACAGATTAAAATAAATTTTCTTTGGTCGATTAGTTTGTTTTCAGTAGTATAGCCAGTTTTGAAAAAGTTTGTTTCAAGAAAAATCGTGCTTAAAGTTACTATTCTTAGTTAAATTTACTCTGGCGCACCAGGTTTTAAGCGCTGTAGAATCTGTATTATAAGCGGAATTGATTTATTGAAGGATAATTGAACAATAATCAATCTAAAAAAATTTAATTTTAAAGCAATTGCTGTTTAAATACTGATTTAAAATAATATTATGAGGACAGTTACTGCTAAAGCTTAGTATGCTGTAGGAACAAAAATTTTTAGGCATTTAATTCTACACGCAAAATTTTGGTGTAGACTCAACACTAACACATACTTACCATAAAGTGTTTGTTGAATGTGTTAGTTGAACGTTATTGTTGAATGTCAAATTTCCACGCATATTCAATGTACGGCCATATAAAAGGCAGCGAAATTTTGACATTTTTACTCTCCAATCATGGTTGTGATCTTGGCTGCATTGAACAATTTTTTCGGTTCAACAGCATACAAACCAACAAAAAAAATTTCGCTACCTTTTCGCTGAAAGATTTTTTTAGCTTCTACAGCATACTAAGCTTAAACCGAAAATATGTATTTGTGCATGTATAACAAAAACTATGTTATAAATTACTGAAGATATATGATTGGTCAAATTTTATGTTTGGTTTTTTTTTTTTTGTTGAATTGGTACAAATTTTGCTTCTTTGTTATATCAATTTAATGCAGAGTATGTACTATAAAAGAATAGAAGTGAATGTGTTGCACTTTTTGGTAAAAAAAAATAACGAAATAAAAACTTCTTGAACTTTGGGACGATCCTGGGATCCCGGGATTGTATTTTCAGATCCCGAATATCTTGGGATCGAAAAAACTCCAAAAATTGCCATCCCTAGTACCAACACATCAAACAGTCTCACTCTCTCACACACAAGCACGTGTGTAGCATCCCAATGTGCCAAACGGATCTGTAACGAATCCGTAACGAACTCACTTCTTCGTACATTTTGTCCGAAACGGATTGCGTTTCGCATCCGGAACGGATCCTTTTTCGTATGAAATTCCTCTCTCCGTTACGGACTTCAGTTACGAATCCGTTTCGGACTTCAGATACGAATCCGTTTCGGACTTCAGATACGAATCTGTTTCGGGCTTCAGATACGAATCCGTTTCGGACTTCAGATACGAATCCATTTCGGACTTCATATACGAAACAGACGTTTCAGACTCTTTTTTTTAAATAATGCGAACTCGCAACGGACTCGTTTGACGCATTTAGCTACATATGTTAAAAATATAGGTTCTCTAAACAAGTTTTATGCATTCAAATTCGAAAACTTTTTGTAGGAAATTAAACGTAAATTAAAACAAAAAAAATTATTTTGTAATAAAATTTATAAGAGAGTAGTGGAGGCTAGTTTAAATGGTAAAAAAATAATTCAAAATATCAAACAAACGAGTACAATGTTGGTGAGTTCCAGGATGGCTCATACTTGTTTCTTCAAACAGCTCAACATTATTTTTCATTGAAGCATCCCAATAACTTTTACTGCTATAATGACAAAGCGTACCAAATTCACGCAATTAAAAAAGTTTCCGAAAAATATCTTGTGTACGGCTATCCTAAAGTCACATTTAACTTGATCACTAATGATAATTATTTAAAAATTCTGACAAGTACTTTTCTCCGATTTGAAGGAGAGCTTGAGGAGCACGAGCTTAGTGAAATAAAAAAATTGTTTAATATAAAAATAAGTACACAATTGTATTTCGTATCCCTAATCCACTGAAAATAAAATAAGAAATTGTAAAACAAATTTAAGACTGTCTTTTATGTTAACGTTGTGGTAATTTTTTTGACGGATTCGTAACGGGTCCGTCAAAACATAAGAGCGATTCCTCTCAAAAATACGAATCGCTTTTTCCATTTTTTCGGATCCGCCTCGAACTCAGAACGGACTTCAGAAACGAATCCGTGACGCACTTCAGATACGAATCCGTTACGGACTTCATATACGAATCCGTTTCAGACTCTTTTGGCGGATTCGTAACGGGTTCGTAACGGGTCCATCGAAACATAAGAAAGCGTAGTGCGTACTGACGGACTCGTAACGGGTTCGTAACGGATCCGTATCCGTTTTTGTGCACATTGGGATGTCGTGTTTTAAAGCAACGAAGACTAACACAAAATAACGATGACGACATCAACAACAACAGCAATCCAGACGCTGATGACGAAACGGTATAAAAATGGCATCACCTTAATGAACACTAATTACCGTTAGGCAGTGGCAATACGTGCGCACCTTCGATATATGTGTACGTATGTATATGCTCTTGTATGAATACAACTAAATTTTGCACGAATAGCTCTGAATTTTATTAATAAAAAAAAGAGAGAGAGGGGAGAATGCCGTTGTTAGGAGAAACTGTGAGACTTTGTTTTTTTTTATTTTTTTTGTCGGTTGTCTTTGTGTGCAATTTTAAACATAAATATTTATTTATGAATTAATATAATTTGAGCAAATAAAATCACATCACCGAACACAAAGGCAAGCCAAACTCTTAACAAATCAGACAAGACGCGAAAGCAAAAAAGTTGACTTGAGTTGGAGTGCGAAAGACAAAGAGTGAAGGGATGGAGGGTTGGTAGTAAAATAACCTACGTGCCAAGACATTGAGCTAAAGTCAGTTAAAATTCTTACAACTTCCGGTATGCGGCAAAGTGTTTATTCATGTGTATGGGTATGAGTATGTGTGTGTGCATGAGATGGCTGCCTAAGTCCTGTTTCTGCTGTATCTTTTGAGTGTAGGAATGTCCTTAAGAATGTATTTCATTAAATATGCGGTATTTTCGTAAAAACATGCAACTATACAGATACAAATATTTATTCACTGTCATACACATTCATACACACAAACGCATTCGCATTTTGTGCTTTTATAATTTTGTCCCTTAATTGCACCGTCAACAACCACAAAAGCAGGTGAAACTGTCAACGTAAATTAATTTCCTGCTTTTCTGTTTGTGAATTTTTGGTGCACCTTTTTTCCTCCTCTTTTACAACTTCTGCTTATTCTTCTTCTTCTTCTTCTTCCTGCTGTGCCTTACAACAACCGATCAGCAAAAAGAACAAAAAGCTAAGGAACAACAACAACAAGGTGAGCTACACAAACAAGAGCATTTGATTGTTATGAAATTTTGTTATATCCTATTTTGAGTAATTTCTTGTGTCACACACACGATGGAATGAACATTAAAATGTGGCAACGCTTTCGTCTTGGCTTAACCACATTTCTAACAATTGAGGTGAGATATCAGCGTACGACGCAACAATGCTGCTGGTTGTTGTTGTTGTTGTTGTCCCTGGTATGGCTGATGCATAATTAATTATAGAATCTTGTGGTAAATAAGAACAAAAATAAGAACAAATTTCTTTAAAAAAGTTACAGCAAGATATGAGAAATAATTGTTAATTAAATGCAAATTAAATGGTGTCATATCGTGCTCAACAGCAGCATTGCGCAAACTTTTGAAAAATTTTAAAAGTCAACACCGCTTTGATCTAGCATTAAATTTAAATGCCATTAGAATATGCAAAATAATTTGTTTCAGCAGTCTAATATTTTTTATACAAATTTTTTTTTAATATAGAGAGCAATAAGTTTCTTTTATTTAGCAATGATTTGGCTAGATTTAATAATGTGCCAACTCAATTCAAATTAACTTGAATCAAGCATTTGACACTACTCCACAAATTAACGAAAACTTTCACCACAACGAATGGATTCTTTAGTAAAATTTTCCGTAAAATCGAATTATCGTAAGGATTTCTTTTTGTTGGCCCACTTTTCCATGCAATTGTCAGAATAAAAATAATCCACTGTTGTGAGCACTAGGGAAGTCAATACCGGGATCCCGGGCGATTTAAGCCACTTTAAATCCCGGGATTGTCTTTCCTGGATCCCGGGATTTTTAAATAAAAAATTTCTATCACAAATATTCATGTATATTCAAACATTTCAGTTTAAGTTGATCTGAATATAAAATTAGAAAAAATTTTATTAAGGCTGAAAAAGATTGTTAGGACGATGAGTGTGAATCACTTAAGCAAATACTTTACATAGTTTTAGAAGAATTTGCAACATCGGGAAGTCAGCTTTGTATTTCAAAATTGTCAGTTATTCTGACTTAGGAAGTAATTTTGTTTTATGGTGAAAGCAATCGCGATCGAAGCTTTCAAATTTCTTACGACTATTGTACAACTATTTCTCCAACTAGCATAGAATCAGAACAGTGCTTCTCATCAGCGGGTTATATTTGTAATAATATTCGAATAAAATGCTCTTATGAATAATAAGACGCGTTGATCAGCTTAATGTATTACTTAAAAAATAATTAAAACAACAAATTTAATTTGAAAAGTCTTTTTCAACCTTACCTTAATTACCTTAAATTTAAAAAACATGAAGACGGTGTAAAAAAAAGGGTAATATTTATATAGTAATACCTTAAACTGTTCTTTTTTATATTTTTTGTTCTTTAACCCTTTCACTGGCTAGGCTAAACTAAGAGCAAAATAATATTTTGAGGTAATATTCCTGTAATGTAGGTCCTTGAAAGATGCAAAAAACATACCTTAAGTTTTAACCTGTGCTGCTTATGTATTACAAGCTTGTGCAAAGAAAAAACTGTTTTGCTCCTATTCGGCAAAAAGTATTTTTTTTTAATCCCTTAAATGTTTCTCAACCCTTTAAATCTTTCTTTTTTAAACTCTCTTAATATTCTTATCCTTAAAGCCATAAAAATTTTCTGTTTTTTTTTATGTATTTTATGATTTTTTTCGAGCAAAAAACAGGTCATGTTAGGTATCCTAAGTTGTGTAAAAGAGAAAGCTATTTGCTAAAAAAACAAATTAAAAACAAACGAAAAACAATCTAGCCTGTTAAAAACATAGTAGCCAACTCGTATTTCGTTCGGTTTTTTGACTGTTATCTGTATTTCGTTAATTGCATTTTGAGCTTCTTTCATTTTTGCAATTAGAAAATAACTGGCAACCGATCAGTTGTTTATGGAACTTTAAAAACCACGATCGTTAAACATATTATTAGGGTATTTCTTAATTTATTTACTTGGTTCTTAGAGATTTCATGTAAAAAAACAAAAAATATAAAAACCGCTCGGTAAAGTGTGGTATCAATACCACGGGGTTTTTAAACTACACTGAAAACAACGCAATTGTGAATACCCTTAATGTATTTTGTTTTTGTTACATTATAAATGAATTAATTTACATTTTTTAGTGTCAAGTAATAAATAACAAAAAACTGTATTAAAAACGTTTTGAATTATTTACTTTTTAAAATTTTCAATCCCGAACTAATCCCGGGATCCCGGGATTGAGATCCCGATAATCCCGGGATCGAGAAAAGCTTCCGGGATTGGACTCCCTAGTGAGCACATACTTCACCTAAATGCCTGTTAAGACTTTAATTTTCAGCCAAAATTTATTTTTCTATATTCACCATTCCAACAAGCCATGCATATCCAAAATCGGATCAGAAACCAAGGATGAAGAAATCGGATAACACCGCCATATTAAAGTTAATAAAGATTAAGGAAAAAATATCGGAAAAATTTTCTTAATTAAATTTTTTATTGATTCAATGTTGCGAAATAAATCTACATTAAATATTAGTTAATTAAATATTTTATTCCATAAGGAAGTCTTTGGTAAAAAATTAAATTTGTTGATTTTGGGATTCTTTCAATATTTTTAATCCTAAAACTAGGGTCTGATATGTTGGCAGTCCTGGAATTAAATTTTTTTTAAGGAATATCTAAAATATTTTTTATGATTATTAAAGTCATTTTGAATGCAAAGAACAGTCGATTTTTGATGATTTTTTTTGTGTTTGAAATTCCAAAAACAGGAACTTTGAGAATTTTTGAAAAAAAAAATCAAGTTTCAACAGCTAAAACTTTTTCATCCGAATTTTGGTTTTTGTAGTTTTTCACACAAAATAGCTTAAACCTATGCTAGAGTCACCCGTTAAGTCGTTTTTAAATTCCGCTTTTTGAGAATTTTTTTCGTAAAAACACCCAAACCCGAAATTTACAAAATGTTACACTTCTAGTAAAAAATTTCCTAACGACCAAGTTATTCAACGTAATCACATAATTTTTTGTATTTGAATTAATGTTTTTTCAGAAAACATTTCAACAACATTTTATTGCAATGTTTTCAAAAATTAATTTTTAAGATTTTTTTTACTAAAACAATAAAAAAAAATAAATTTTTTCAAAAAGTGAAATATGTTAACTCTAGCAATTTTTATCCGATTGTTAAGTTTTACATCTAATTTTTAGGGACAATTAAATAACAAACAAAGTGCACACCAGTTTTAGTCGCAAAATAAGGTTTTATGTGTAAACAATCGAGTCATATGTAAAAAGTAAAAAAAAAATTTCATATGTTTTTCAAGATCAAATTTAAATCGCTTTGATGGTCGTGTAAATAATTTTCGATTATTTAGAATTTGATATTTTTATTGTTTTTAAATCAAATGAAACGAATTTCCTGCTATTCATCTTAAGAAAATTTATTTTCAAAAACCTCCCTATTGTTAAGGTCACCCTAAATTATCACACAAACTCAAAATAGTCAAAAACCAGCTGCAACAAGTCAGCGACTTGAAGCAACTTAAAGCAACTTACAGTAGCTTAAAGTGAATTTCAGCATTGTTTTTTCGCATTTTCGTCTCTTCACTTGTTTTCCGCTAGTTTGAGGAAAGCAAAAAGCATAGAAGAAATCAAATGACTTTTTTGATGTACCGATTTTAAAAATAAACAAAAAAGAAACACAATATATACAAACAAACCCAAAGTAGTAAAAAAACCATCTGCAACAAGTCAGCGGCGGTAAGCGCGCACTATACGCACTACTAGCAGCTTTTGTCATCAGCATCGCTTAGGAACATTAATCCAGTTTTGGCTAGTTTTTCCAGTAGTTCATCTACTACAATGCTCCACATTATAGGAGATAATACTCCCCCTTGTATACAACCTCTTGTTGTTGTAGCTGTTATAGTGCTGGTTACTGAGCATATTACCGATCCATATACAATTATCAATAGTTTGACTTAAGAAACTCATTAGAAACAACCAATTTGCATCCACTTCTTGTCGCAGAAGACTATTTTTCCCCTATTTTTTTTATTCTATATGACTTCAATTTTATAACGCCCACTTCGGTGTCATGGGTTGTGTATCGAGAATTGTCGAATTAATCTTTTGTCAAAAGACTTAAAGCATAAGAATCAATTTTGTTCTTACTAACATTATAAATTCAAAACTAAATTCTGCTGCAATGACCGTGTTACATCAATTTTTGTTTAGGTTTACAATTTGTAAATTTTATAACTTTTTACATATGTATGTAATGCTATGTTCACACTGAGAGCTAAATGCGCATTTAGAACATTTACTATATAGATTTACTGTCCCTGTTACTCCTACAATGAGTAAAGGACCGTTCGTATATGTGGATTTTGTAAATGCGCACTTAGCTCTCAGTGTGAACATAGCATTACTCTCATGTTTGTCTTTGTGGTCGAGTCACTCATATTGTAATTTATTTTTAAGTATAACCTTAGTATGATACCTGTTAGCCTACATTCCAAGTTCAATTTTCCATATGCTCAATTCAGTTGAGCAGCCATAAGATGTTTTACTTTACTATTATAACTATCTTTCTTTATTCTTATCATTTTTTTCAGAATTTTCAATTATCAGTAGTTATTGTATTAATTTATTTTATAAGACAAAATTATAAAATATCGAAATAAAAAAAGCATTAAAAAGCAATGTTAGTCCTAAAATAACATTTTTACTTTTGCTTTCACTCCACATTGCTTGCCATCCGATTATAAAACGAGAAAAAAATTAGAAATAGTTTGCTCATTAGGAGTATTCCAAGCAAGAAAAACAAACATCAGATAAACTGAACAGCAATATTCTTCGAAGAGAGCGATTTCTTGTAAAACCCAGTCAAGTGCATTTCGAGTGAAACGCAAGTTAAAAAAAAACAACTTCATTCAAAGCAATTTTAATAACCTTTTTGTGCGACTCCTAATTGTACAACAGCAATACATTTGTTTATTTTCAATACACATAAATGCTGCTAGTAGCAGCATCTTCTTATCTTTAACTACCCAGTTGGAAAAAGAGCCCTGCTCTATGTCTGCCGGCAAAATGCCTCGGAAGAACAGGAGACATGCTTGCCTTCATACCCGCTTATATCTTTTTGTATAGGCATGTCCTAGGCCGGCATGTCTGCCAAATGAACTGCCGTAGCAGCAATGCAGCATGCATCTTATGGTATGAATGCAGAAGGTATACAAGTCTGCAAAATGAACTGCCTTAGCAGCAATGCTGCATGC